>OY735199.1:46358538-46446038 GCA_963457665.1 Thysanoteuthis rhombus | reverse complement strand
AGTTTCTCTTCACCGCTGCGAGTCCCTCTTAAAAAATGGGCTGGTAACTATCGAAATGCATCGAAACATGTCCATGTGATAATAAAAGATTTAGAGGTGTAACACCTGCTTTTCTCTCAGGGTTTTCTTTTCACCTTCCCGTTGTCACAATCACCAACATATACACATTCAATTCAAAAGTTGAATCGAATTCAGAATGAATATCAAACATCAAAGAGTTTATATAATATGAATATTTGGTATAGAAATTTAGTTTGAATCTAATTAATCTAATAATTAGTTTGAATCTAATTCAAACAAAATTCGTGCATACAAACGTTTAAACAAATGAAACTACTGTAGAGCCGCGTTCATCTTCTTGTTTTTTTTCTACAACTAGGACATTCCGTTTAAATTGTATCGTAATAGTCTTGTAAAATGATTTTCCATCTAATTTTACGAAACTACGGCTTCGAAGTATTCGATTACTTCTCTCCAGTGTTGCTGATTTAGATATTTTTTCAATCTGAATTTAGACCTATAATTTTAGATGAATTCAGATATAATAACTATTTTTTTCATTTATCTTTATTAGATTTCTCGAGAACTACCTCCCACAAATCGACATTGCACTGCCTTATGTGATAACCAATATATCAGGCAATAGTTTACTTCATGCAATCGACACACAGATTCCTTCAAATGTGCATGCATTTTTCTCGCAAAGAAATAAAATTGAATACAATAACTATTTCAATTGATATTGCTGACTTAAAACTTGATACTGCAATTCCTGGTACAAGGACTAATATATCTGATGAATATGAATGTTGTACAATTTTGTGAATAGTTGGAGTGAATTAATAAAACAGATATATAGGCTGGAATCAGACGGCGTTTTATATCATTGGTTTTTAAAAAGTGATTTAACGCATGTCCGAAACGGTAGAGGCTAACATCAAAAAGGTGATGAATCAAGTTAAATTAGTGCATAGACGTTGCAGTAGTGTGCTTGTTTTGTTCACATATTTAAAAGTTTTTTAAAAATTTCAGTTTGAATTTAAAGTTAAAATAAAGTGTCAACTTGTAGTAATAAATTTGTATCAAAAGGGGATTAATCTTTTCGGGGAAAATTTTGCAGCGGGTTTTGGAGAACAAATTCAGGAGAAAAATACGGCGGAAAAAAGTTCGAGTGGTCATGTCATAAAAGGACATCCTCTCTCTATCCTGCTCTCTCTACCGTAAAAAGTTTAACCTCCTTTTTTTATTCCCCCCCATCTCGTAAAAAAAAGATTAACGTCTCCCTTCTTCCCCCTTCTTACTCGTGTAAAAAGATAAAAATTCTGTTTCTCTTTCTTTCTATCGTAAAAAGATAAACATCTTCTCTTTATCGTAAAAAGATAAACCTCCCTTTATCCTCTTCTCACTCTTGTGAAGAGACAAAAAATCCTTTCTTTTTCTCTTTTTCTCTCTTTCACTCTCTCTCTTTCCTTTTGTTTCTATCGTAACAATAGATAGATAACCATTCTCTATCTCTCAATTCTATTCCGAAACCACATCGAAATGATAAGCGACGCTGATCGCATCATAAGTTGGACGGGTATAAAATGCAAGTTCATTTCAAGATGGATTTTTAAAAATTAAAAATCGCGCAACCTCTCATATCGAGAACCGCTGATCCAAACAACGTCAAACTTGACACTGCAATGACCAGTGTAGGAACCAAAATATCTAGCGAATATCAATGACCAGTTATCAAGTCATCTGTGGACACACACACACACACACACACGCACACACACACACATACAGAGGGAAATTTATCAAGCTATAATAATAGTGGGACTGCTTTACCAGATAATTGTACATTTTGTGATAAAAGCATAAAATTTGGTTCAGTCACAGCCAAAAGCATCCCGAAGAAAATGTAGATATTGAGCCATCATGGATTTTCAATATGTCGCCCATGGCAACCGTTATGGTGGTGTTGATGGTAATGATGATAGTGGTGATGATGCGAATGTCAATTGTGATGATGGTGATGGAACTGGAGATGGAGGTGGTGATGATTATCTCAACCACCACCACTATCATCATAACCATCATTATCGTAACCATCATCACCACCATCATCACCATCACTATCTCTGCAAACATCACCACCACCACCACTACCATCAACATCACCACCATCATCATCATACCCACCATCATCCCCACCACCATTACAAAAAAACGACCACCATCATCATCACTACCATCATCACTATCATCAACGCCATCATTACCACCACAATCATCACGGCCATCTCCATCATCACCACTATCATCATCATAACTATCAGGATCAGCATCACCACCGCCATCATCATCATTGTCACCTCCACCACCATAATCACAATTATCAACACCCTCCAACATCACAACCACCATTATCACCAGCATCACAACAATCATCGAAATAACCACTATCATTACCGCCATTATCACCACTTCCAACATTTCCATCACCAACATCAGTAACATTAGCCCCATCTTCACAGTGACGGTAGCGAACCAACACACTCCCGTAGGGCTAGTCAGTCGACGGTGGGATGCCGTTGAGTATTGTGCGACCGTCACCTCTACAATGACCGAAACTGCCCATTCTTCACGTAAAATCCAGAATTTCTTTTAGGCAAAACATTACTTCACTCAGTCTAGATTAGGTTCTTTGCAACGTTTTGCCTTGCGAAGGAGAGAGAGAGAGAGAGAGAGAGAGAGAGAGAGAGAGAGAGTGCAAAGATGGAAAATTTGAGAGGAATAGATGTATAAATGGGTAGATAATAGGAGAAAGTTTGGCATTGATAGCAGAATAAGTAGATGAAAATAAAACGAACAGACATCGGACAGTAGATCAATTAATCGATAAGAAGACTTATATGTATATTGTGAGAAAAATGAAAAGAAAGTAAAGAGTGGGCGGTGATCCCATAAAAGATGCCCTATTTCAGCTTATCAATATACAAAAACAAAGCCAATATTCAGCAAAAAGACTGAGTACAACTTCCTGTCTATTATATAAAAGAAAAGAAGAAATGCCAATAAAATGAACAGAAAAAATAATTGCAGTAATATATTTTGTGGCATGAACAGCACTATAGTTCCAGTATCAATTAAGCTAGGATTGTCCGGAAAGTATCCAGCCATTTTGAATATCTCAAAAACCAGTTGCACGACCTTGATGTAACTTGGTAACCCAATAGAAAGTCACTAATAGAACATGAGCGAGCAGACACTCTCTCTAGGGTTACTCATTGATTGAGATTGCATGCTGTGTGGACGTCAGATTCACGATGTGTGACTCTGCCAATTGTTCACGTCTCGTGTAGGGCTCTTTGCACATCACCCACGTCTGTTAGCCTCCCACATAGTCCACATGTAGCTCTCTGCGACATCTGGACTTTACCAAAGAGATTTCAGATCGTGGAAGTGATCGAGGAAAAGCTAATGGTGATCCCAACAGTGGACTTTGCAGACTGTTTTGGAAAATGAAAGGGACGCCTGCGTATCCTTTGTATCTTTTTCTTGAACGATCCATGGAAAACCAACCATTGTTTGCAGAAACTTTGAAATTCAAGTGGACCGAGGCGTTAGCCTAGCTGCTTTACAGGGCCAAAGGACACCAGCTTGCTATTTACACTAATAGCTAGGAGATTGGGAAAAGTAGATTCATGTCCTTTCGAAAGGAATTAGCGCAAACTGAACGCAAATTAAGAACCATGCAACGTGCACAAGAAAGAATTATGCTGGGCATCACATGGAGAGACCACAAGACAGCACAGTACATCCGGGAAAAGACAAGAGTTAGGGACATCATAGAATTCATTAAAAAGCTCAAATGGCAGTGGGAGAGACGAGCTAGACCAATTCAGAAAGTACTGGCTCCGCGACACCCACGATAGAGAAGTGCAGCGAATCCTGGGGGAGGTCTATGTCCAACGACGGACGTTAAAATACTGTTGATGATGATGATGATGAACGTAAACTATCACAGTCGGTGCGTTAAGCATTACGCCACTCGCTGCCCATCTTTTTATGAACTGTGCCCTTAGCTAGAATAAAAATAGTAAAGATGATGATGGCGATAATGAATCGTAATAATGCTGATGATAATTAAAAGGAAAACTCGTTTCTCTATTTACACTGATTTACAAGGATTAGCATCCTCATCTTGGTTGTTATCGTTAAAACGTTTCGGTCGTTGCACCCTCCTGCCTTATCTAGGCTGTAGTTGATGACTTTTTGGGAATTTCGAACTGAATCCTTTCATATGTATGACTTTTGTGTATGAGTTTCAGTGCCTAACCAAGGGATCGAACTCACAAACATCTGGTTAATAGATATATTCGTCCGATAATTTTGTGGGAATTTCGAATCAAAACCGTTATTCAATCCAAGGTGGTAGCTTGTTTTCATTCCGCTATCTACGCTAGAGGATATCTTCTACCAGTTAATTCTCCTTAGTTAATTCGTCCTTGCGAACTCACTTGTCTTCCTCTTCCATTTCTCTAGGCGTAGCTTTTCAACGAAGACTAACTCCTATGTCATTCACCAGATCCCCTAAAAATCAATGTTGAATAACAAACCTTTTTTTTTTGCTGCCGCTTTTTAAGTCAGCATAAACACAATCCGACTTTCATGATGAGTTTTCTCCTAAAAAAACACAGTTTATTCAAAACTCCCTAAATAAATAAGCCAAGCGAACGGAATAAAAAATACAAAAAACAGGACATTTCCAAAGATGTTCTCCGCCTCCATTTCCAGGGAGGAAGAACAGACAAATAAAAAAAACAACAAAAAAAAAACCCACAAAAAAACCCCAAAACGTAAAATATAGACGCATGCGCTTTTGGTCTGTCCTGCCAATGTTTTTTTTCAATTTTTTTTTTATTTCTTCCTTTCCAGTGTCAGTATCGATGACAGTGTCAGGCAGTCTAAAGAAAGTTCTGTCTTCAAAACAAACCTCATTCAACACAAGCTTGAAAAAAGTGCAGCTTCTCAATTGGAAATGATAATAAACAGGAAGCTACACTAGAATTGTTTTGAAATACACTACTTGTATATACGTTGTAGGAAACCGGGGGAGAAGAAAGACAAAACAGGCCTGGCTGCTGCTGGGTGAAACTCTACTCCTTCTTCTATCCTGACTGGAGATGATTATTGCAACTCTCTATGTGTATATAATAAACAAAAATATATAAAAGATATACATCTTAGTATAAATGTATTCATTTATTGGAATGAAATAAGCCCTTGCATATCTGTAAGATTAATTACTGGTCAGTTTTGCTCAGTCGGTAAGCGAGCCGGCTACCACTCAAACAAACAGACAAACATGGATGAATATATGGCCTTTCACCCAAAAGGTAACCAGTAGAATATTTAATTTATGTTTTTATTAATTTGCATTTTTTTTATTCGATAAATTATTTGGAAAAGTAACTTTACATTCGTCATTTGTTGTTTCAATGACTATTCTATGGCCTTCCCAAGGTTTATATGGCATAGGATAATGAGAAAAAATATAGCCAGAGAGAGAGAGAGAGAGAGAGAGAGAGAGAGAGAGAGAGAGAGAGAGAGAGAGAGAGAGAGAGAGATGCTGAACCACTTCAGAAAGTCCAAAATGTATTAATCCGGAAGACTCTGGCAAGGGAAGCAAAACAAACAAACAAAACTAACCTAAAAAAACAAAAAAGAAAGAAAAATATCAGAGAAAGTCTAACAAGGGAACGTTATCTCTGAAAACCTTTCGTGTTAGCCATCACAGAATAACCTAGCTCGTAAATAATTCGGGGAAACAGGTGTAGATTATAAGTTTTTGTAATATTTTCAGTTTCTGTCGACCCTGATTTCTATTCCGTCAATATCAAAGAAGAATGGTCGCAAAAATGTAAGGGAAAAATAAAATGATATCTGCTACGTTCCAAATATGGTAGCTAAGAAGGATAAAAGGTTCGAAAAGATAAACTCAAAGCGAAGGTCATAATTGGTTTTTTTTTTTCATTTCACTCCTCGCCCCCATACTTTATGCATTTTCCCGTTAGTTTTGACTTTAATTCCAAACATCACATTCACAATTTTGATATTTAGAAGTTAAATTTTCTCTGTTTTATAATTATAGTACTTCAATCAACTGAAATCCCTGTATAAAAGCCTAAAAAAATATCGCATTCCCTTTGCCCCTCGTTGATTCCCGTTGTTTCACGTGTTTTACTGGGACTGTTATTTAGAGAGTAAAACAATAAAACAGAGATGGTGTGGACAGTAATGGAGTGGGCGGCAGAATTACTACAACTTGTGGTTTCCTTTAGTTTCGCATAAAGCTACCTTATTTATTCTAACTGTCGAAGAGTAAATCGACCCATTATTTTTCAATAAGAATCATGTAAAGTTAGACTGAGTAAAAATGATAATAATGCATCTCCTGTACATAATCCAATATAATTTAACTACCATACAAAGACAGAAAAAAGGATTGTAAGCCCTGAACACTTTGATATCATTGCTCATTACTGTATATTCATAACTTTGTAAAAGGATATCTAATGATACTTGAAGCATTTCATACCGAGAAGTCAGAGAATTGATATTTTTCGATCTGGGATTATATCAAGTCATACCAAATTGCTGTGTGAACTTGGAGTCAGAAAAAATATCAGATTTTATTCGTTAACGTAGGTTTCATCATTATAAATAACCTCCCTCCAATGATCCACAGGATTCATAAAATTGTTTTTTGTACATATATTATGGTTTTGGGGTAGAAATATAGAGAGGGTAGTTGCCAACTCTCTATTTGTTTTAGGAAATAGTTCATCATTATAACTCCAGAACAGATAATGATCAGATGGAGCAATATATTGAGACTAAGAAGTCTTCAATATTTTCAGATGTGATCTTTACTGTATTATCGTGATGAAACACTACACCTTTACAAACTGGATCTCTTCTCTTCCAAAGCTGTGTTTAAACACTCTAATTGCTGAAAATGAATATCTACTGTGACCGTGAAATTGATTGGACCATATCAACGCATCAAGAATTTACCACAATTGTCCTTACATTGATGTCTATTTGGGGTGTATTTTAGCCTGTTCGCCTCCATTAGGTCACTGTCTGCGTCATTCGATTCAAGGTAATATGTTCGGTCCTTCAGGATATTTATCATAGACATGGAGGAGCTGATCTTTTCTCGAAATAAAACGTAACAAGGTATATTGGGTTACATGTTATCAGCAACAAGTAGTAATTCCAGACATGACCCATTTGAAGGGGTAGATTGATTTCTTTCCCAAGATCAGAGTGAACACCAGCCGTAATTTGAATTCGGTTCGCCGATTCCTTTTTCGATGCTGGTAACCATAGAGCCAACACTACACCTTCACGTTGTGTCTGAAAATTGACGACAAATTTATGATTATCCAACTAGTTCGTAATATTAAGAGCTAAATATATAAATTTGACATTTACGAAAAGCTGTAATCATAATGATATGTATGTAATATTTAATCTTGACGAAACTATTCATATTTTTGTGTGATTACTATCATCTCGAATTTTGAAATATCTCAATAAGTGCCCAATTTCCAATAAAATTGTCTTCCTGTAGGCAAAAATTGAAAAATAGAACAAAAAAAAACTAATAAGAAAATGGCGTTGGAAATGGACAGAGTGAAAACAACGCTGGAAATTAAAATTGTTTCTAAGTCTTCTTTGCTGGTTATCGACAAAAAGCAGCATATAACCTTGATAGATAGATGGACAGACATATATATATATCAAAATCTCGTCTTGTTCATTCACTGTTCATATCTGCTCTTTACGTTTCTCAACACAGACAATTATATTGTAAAGTATATATATATATATATATATATATATATATATATATATTGAGAGAGATATAGAAAGAGAAAGAGATAGAGTGATAGAGATAGATAGATATGGACAGACTGAGATAACAAACAAGCTTATAGTGAAATGACAGAGAGAACGTAGAGGAGCAGATGCAGGGAGATAAGGCGAAGTAAGAGAGAGAGAGAGAGAGAGGGGGGGGGGAGAAAGATAAGGAGAGGGGTATAGAGAGGAAGGATGAGAAAAGGGGCAGACATAATTGAAATAGACATATGGATGTTTGAGGCAAGTGAAGGATGCTGAATGTCGGCTATTTCTAAGAAGCGATCCTCAGTTGACAAATTATCTCTAGTCTCAAGGCAATTGTCGTCTGGCTTCGGCAGTCAATGCGCATGACAGCGCCTAAGTGCTACCCAGAGATGGTGCTGCATAAAATATTGGACGATCGATACATCCAATTTCATCGGCTCTTCCGGAGAAACTGGTTCCTAGGTACAATACTTGTTTGGTCCATATACACTTTTTCATTTATTCATCGTTTCTACATAAAAAACTAGCAAAAGACGAAATTTGTTTTTCTGTCGATTTTCAATAACTTTTGATTCATTCTACTTTTTAATAATTTGAAGACAATAAGGCAACAGAATTGGCTGAAAACGAATTTCTTTATTAATTTGAGAAAAACATCAGTTTTATTCATGAAACATCAGAGATGCCTACAGCCAGTAGAATCGTTTCTGTGCTACTATCATCATCATTATCATCAGTTGTGGTAGCGATGTAAACACGAACACACAGATGCAGTAGAACCTTGATTTACCCAATTCTTTTTTAATATTCATATACACAGAATAAGGAGATGCCCAAAAGATGTGTATGACAAGAGTGTCAGCAATTGCCTACCCAAATCAGCAAACCCACGCAAAGTACATAGCCTCGCTTGCCAGCAGCTGACAATTTTGTGTCTGTTGTTCGCAGTTCCCATTCCTCTCTTTCTGATTCCTTTAGCATGACAGAAAACCGACCAACACACAAACCAACCAACAAAAGGATAACGGCTTTTATGTCATTATATTATATTATAGATCTATTGCTTGGAAGCCCATGAAAAACTTATGCATGTTCCACGAGAGGAGAAAATTCAACATGTGTCAATATCGCGCCTATAAATAATGATCTTTTTGGCATGTCACGTAGAATACTGAGCCAAGAGTTGCGATACAAAGCTACAGAAACAATATGTGAGAAAGACTGGTAAAAAAATGATGGTAATAATTGATGATAATTCATCAAAGAAAACCGAATACTATAGAATGATTTTTCCCATAAAATTAAATAGTAATTCTCTCTTTGTTTCACACCATTTCGACGAACAAAATTATTAATAGAAACGCTCTACTTTCAGACACACAAAAAACTAAGTTGCAAGATATTTTCGCCACTATCGGCGCTGCTGTAATGATTGAAAAGTATTATATTGGAAGGGCATGTAGGTCTAGGACAGCTTTGCTGGACGTTTTGAGTGCCTACAAAGAACTCTACGATAGATAAATAGGTGTGGTCAAGAAGTCAAACATACTGTCGTATTTCAAGCCATCCACATCAGATAAATTAGACGACAGACCCCGACCTCCGACATCGAGACAGGCAAATATAGGAAGAAAGGACCTAGGAACACTCAAAAGTTTTTACCCATGTACGATAATGGTAATTACTTATTCGTGAGGGTAACAATATATATCTTTCGTACAGACGAAAAAGTAGCGCAGAGTGAACTTTCAAAAAGCGACGGATACCTGTACTTGAATTCTGCAAACTATTTTCTGTTTAAGAATCGACTGTTGTCATCGAAATTCTATAGATCCCCCCCAAAACAACAAGATGATGCTGCTGGTATATACTTTGTTCTTGTGTGAGAAAGCAGAACAGTATTTCATATGCTCATCGATATAGAGCGCAGATGTATTTGCATGCGATAGGAAATTTCATTGCTCCAAAGCCATTTTATAACTTGAAAAAACGAAATCAATAGAGAAAGAGAAAAAAAATCAATGAACCCCCTCCTCCCTGTCCTAACTTCTGGAGCGGTCAGAATACATAAAATAGTTAATACAAAGACTGGCACGTGGATGACATCACAGGCAAATATGCAATTATTTCGAAAAATGTTCGGTAATGGCCATCTTGGAGTGTTATATGACTGACCTGGCGCTGTCTGCTTATCTCCGTATCAAGAAAAAATTCAGCTTTTATTATTACTTCTAATGCTTTTTTCAGTGACATCAAACTTTTCTTTACTGATTTTTATCTGAATTTTGTGCCTAAATTGCGACATAACCCTTCAAACTACAGGGTCTCACAAAGCCGATGAGCAAAATACATTTCCTATCACAAGTATTTCAAGCTTTTCGAAAGCTTACTTTACGCCACTTTTCCATTTTTTGAAACAAAGGGGAAAAGCGGAAATACTGTTCAGCGTTTGTTTTGCTGCAGGACATTTTAGAAGCAGCGTGCACCCCTCTTTTTTTATCTCTCTTCTAAATATGTACGTGAGGCCACAAGAGATTACTTTGAAAAGAACAAATGCCCTGGGTAGGCTATTTTTTCTTTAATAATAAATGAATGGATATTTTTTGGACCGACCTTTAGATTACTTTGAAAAGAACAAATGCCCTGGGTAGGCTATTTTTTCTTTAATAATAAATGAATGGATATTTTTTGGACCGACCTTTTACAAACAGAACCATAAGTTCTATAGGAGTAAAAACATTCCATATTTTTTTTTCAATTGTGTTTATTACTAAGTTATTATGATATGGAATTTAAAATTTAAACCTATTTCTGGAATCAAGTATGGAAAATTATGTCCTCCAAATGATTACCTTCTGCCAAATCACCCAGTCTTGCTCATTCGAGTGAATTTTCTATATCACGGTGCAAACTTACTTTCGTTATGACTTCAATTTTCAATAAATTTAAAATCTACATTCTATATTATAATTCAAACTTTATAATAAGCACGATTAGAAAAATGTATGGAATGTTTCAACTCCTATTCATCTCATGGCCCATCCTGGATATACCTCTTAGACACTAGCCAGTAATTATAAGATATGTGATGATTCTCTTCAGTTCCAGTTACTTGCAACATAAACACATTTTGGGAAAAATACACAGATGCAAGAGTTGTAAATAACTTTGGCACGGTTCCACGGGTGGAGTCTGGTAAACGGATCTCGCCCATAAAAAACGGTTATTCCGAAGCGTCAAATAATTTATTTGAGGCACATTTTAGCAACTATCGAATTCAGCTTATTTCTGAGCCTGACGTTAAAAGCACAGAACAGAGTCATACAGAACAGAATTTATCGAGCACGATCTTTTCGCGAAAGGACGTTTTGTCGACAGAGGTTTTGTCTGACGGATTTTTAGCCGACAACCCTTTTGCTGAAGGGGCGTTTCGTCGACAGGACTTTCTCGTCAATAGACGTTTCGTTGACAGACGTTTCGTCGAAAAGACTTTTAGTTGAGAATCTTTTTATCGAAGGATTATTTTTCAGTCTTTTGATAACAAATTGTAAGATTTTTTTAATTTTTTTTAATATTGCTATTGATGAAAGTGAATATACTATCGCTTATTTATCCTTTATATTTGTTTTATATTATCACGACGTTCTTCCAATATGGTATAAGATGTAAAATGAAACATGCAATCCTAGTCTGTTCCAAGCTATCACACCATCTCAGATCTATCTATCAATAAATGGCTACCTTTTCAAAAACTCATAAGTAAAATTGATTTATTCGCCAAATTAGGAAAATCAATTAAATCATATCTAGTTATCAGGAATTGAAAGAGTACGGCTGACGTAAATAGTACTAAACCCGACACATTATGTTAAAATGGTTACAATGGTAAACAGATCAAGCTATTCATACCATTAGTGGCTTTAGCTTCATTTCTTTAATCATTTAAATTTGCTTATTGTCCCACTGAGAGTTTCGTAATTCAAAAATAATATCTTTGCTTGCTCTCATTCAGTTTCTAATTTATTTTGCCAAGTGTGGGTTTAAAATAACCTGTCTCGTGTGTTCTGAGAACAAAAATGATTTATACGATTATTTGGGAGAGACGTAAGGTGGCGTAATGAATACCAGCAAGGAAAACAGAATTGGCGAACCGTGTTCGAGTTTTGACCTTTGCTGCTTACGTCCACTCCGTACTGGAACCTTTTGGAAATTCACGAATCCACTCCTCCCCCAGCTATGGTTGAATAGCAGGGCAGTATGAGCCTCTTTGCTTCGTGTAGCAGTCCAACTTAAGCTAAATTGGGAGGGTTGGACACGGGCGTGGCACTCCACCCCGTGAACCTATTTGTCACAGAAAAGCCCAGCGATTGACGGCTGATGTAGTACGGTTACGACCCAATGCCCAATGAGGATTCAACAGAAAGAAACAGCTATCAAATGAGTTACAATTTCCGAAAGAACTAGCGAACTTTTGTGATATGAGTGAAAAAACCTGAAGCACTGCACAGTTACTTTGCGGTTTAGAGTCTTGGTGTGGGGGTAATGGTTCACGAGCAGACCTTTACTACTATATATTGAGTTTGATCCTCATTGGTAGTCTACACTTATGGCTTGATGCCGATCTATGAGTGTAAACAACACCCTTTGGGTGCCTGCTGTGGTTGGTTGTTAACAGTATTTCAAGCCATTTCTGGTGGGTTTGATGGATGGCTCATGGTTAATGATAAACGAACTAGGTTACAAACTCGTTATAACTGTGCAGTGGGTTCGATCCACACTGAACGCCTCACAGCTGCAGTTTTCTGCCGTATTAAACTATACTCAGTGGATACCTATAAGAGAGCCTTGGGAAGAGAGATGATTTGCGACTTAGTCCAACATCCTATTAATGCCGTATAGAGTGGTCCATCCGCAATGGGTACCTTAATTTCGCAGACCTGTACCTGTGAAACCTAAGTTTTTGACGTCCCAACATAACTGTTATGGTTATCGAGCTGTTCTAACATTATATTGGTAGTAGTGAGTTCGAACCTGACTAAGTGGAACTTCATTTTACATGAGCACTTTTTGGCAGGATGCAAGTCCACCGAATGGGTGCCTCCATCCTAATCACTCAGCTTAGTGTACTCAATTAGCTGCTGATTGCATAGGGAACTTGATCCTAATGAAGAGTTCTCCACACACTTCGCTCAATCCGAGAATTGAACCCAGGACCTCAAGTAAAGAGTGCCTTGTGTAGGCCTTGTGCCAGAATAAGCTTAGCTTATTGTTTACCATGTCAGATTGAAGCACATAATCTCGTAAGATACAATTACATTCTGGCCCATAATCCTCGCATACATCATAAAATTATACACGCATACTACTATCTTATTGTGGTTCGCCAAAGGTCTGTCTGTCTGTCTGTCTATATGTAGTTACTCATCTACTACAAAAACTACTAGATATAAATCCATAAACTTTTCTGGTGGTTCGGATTTGATCCCCGGGACGTGTTTTCAGCCATTCAGTTTTTGACCCTCCCAATATGTTTAGGGTCTATTTATATGATTATTCATCAATGATAAAAATACTTTTTGATAACGTAATATGAAAAGATGAAAACGTGACGTAATAAAAGAACATTTTTATCATTTTTTTCTCAACTCTGTCCTCAGAGATAAGAATGAAACGATATGTGTTCTCTATTCAGAAAGAAGCAAAAGCATTTTAAACATATCTCATATCCCGATTTTTATCGGTGGTACATGGATACCTTGAATAGCGGTGTTCTGATGTAGAAAGTTAAAGATACATTTTTCAAAAACACAAAATATGGGAATCAGTGGTTATGTCGATCGCATGGAGGGAATTTTCATTTTTTATTTTTAGGGGTGGAAATCAATAAGGAACTTTCATTCCATTTTTCAGTTTTGAGGGTCAAAATTCTGCAGATGATTTTAATTCAATTTTTGGGGCCGAAATCGAAGACTTAAAAATACTTTTAGGGTCAAAATCAGGTGGAATATTTTTCTCATTTTTCGGGGATCAAAATCAAGGGGGATTTATTTTTACTTCAATGGGTTAAAGTTATGGGTAAGGATTTTTTCCCACTTTTAGGGGTCAAAACCCAAGGGAATCTTTTTTTCTCACATTCAAGAGTTGAAATCGCGGGAAAGATTTTTTTCAATTTTAAGTGTTCAAATTCAGAGGTAATTTTCCCCACTTTTACGGATAAAAATAAAAGAGAATATCTTTTCATTTTCAAGTGTCAAAATGGGAAGGATTTTTTTTTGCCTTTAGGGTCAAATTTGAGGGGCAATTTTTCTTCCCTTTTAAAAGTCAAAATCGAAAGGAAAATTTTTCCACTTTTTGGCCTCGAGATCCAAGAGAAATTTTTTATTTTTGGTGGTCAAAATGGAGTGATTATCAAACGTTCCCTTTCGATTGCCACAATTAAAGGGCGAAACCTTTTTTTTTGCATTAACACTCATTCTTAACTTTGGCCCCTATGACCCATTTTAAATACCCAACCCCCTTTTTTTTACATTAGCCCAATACTTATTTCACATTAGCAACCAACTTTTTCAACATTAGCCTCCTTTTTTTCTAATAATGTAAACAGCGTAAACAGTGGTATTGAATCAATTTTAAAAACAAATTGAATTAAACGTGATCTGATTTCCATTTACGCCTTCTTTTATTTTTGGGGACAACAATTAACACCTTCCATTAGCCCTGGAATTTAGACAACCAAACATAATCTGAACTATATATATAATAAGTAGCAATATGCGTTTGTCATCTGTAATGCTCACGTCATCAGAGACGCCAAGTGATGTAGCTTGGTAGATATAGAATTTCAGGTTGTATTGAACTTGATGAACTGTTGCTTTACTTAATTTTATCCTTAGATATTGATTTGATGTTCAGGAAATGTAGAACATAAACAAGGAAATGCTGTGCAACATAATGTTCTTGATGTTTTCACGTACAATTCAATGTCAAAATTACTCGATTATAGTCGTCATTTTTTGACGGCAAAGGTAAACTTGTATATAATAAATGTATTATATCAGTTTTTGGATTTATATTATAGAAAATACTTATACATAGTAAGATTATTTTGAGGTTTTGATAGCAACGCTTCAGAGGGACTGAAGATAACGAAGATGTCAGGTTTCTTTATTGAAGAAAAAAATCTTAGAAAAGAAAAACTTGAAATATTTCCAGAAAAGAATCAGTTGTTTTCTCATCGGCAAAGGAATTCATTTTTTTCCTTAAAAAACTACTCGTACATAAAAAAGACATTGTTTTTAGAAGCCATCCACAAAAACTGTCAACATCAAAATAGGTTTTTTTCAGGTTTCGAGATGGCCTGTCTTGGTGGCTGGCTTTATATACATCATGAGTAGAGGCCGAACAAATCCAGCTAGAGTGCTGAAATTGTATCATTTAATCGAAATTATGTATTAGATGGAGAAGACGAGCTCGACAGATTCATACGCCCATGATAGAGAAGTGAGGCGAATCCTGGAGAAGGTCTATATCCAACGACGGACGTTGAAAGACTGATGATAATGATGATAATATCAAGAAAAAAGTTTTTTTTCAATTTCCCTCCAAATAGGTTTTTGGTGTGTGTAATGTAAGTTTGTGCTAAATCGGTCTCTTAGTTTGTTTCCAGCACTGTTCACACTTGTTTGTTTGAAAATAGGCTCATGGAAGGCATAAGGCCAGTGAAAACGAGCTCTTTGGTATGTACAGAAAAGTATGTGTATTTGTGTGTGTGTGTATGCACCTGAGGAAAAATAGCATAAACATGCGTGGCAGATCAAGACGGCATCTTTTCGTAAGATGATTGGGCCTTTATCGGTGCCGTAAAGAGTTAAAATCTGACGGGTGGATCACTGCATAAATTTATGTGCAAATCAGCAATGACCTCTTATCGGCCCATTTCACAAGAACACCAGTCCGAAGTGAACTCAAATTTTCCCAGTCGATCCTATTCCCCATGTCGCTAATCACGCCACTCAGTACCACCGCCACTAATAATATTTGAAACGGTCACCAAAACTGTCAACATAGGTTTTCTTCAGTTTTCAAGTTGGTATGGCTGGCTACCTATGGATGTGTCACTCGCTCGTAGAGGCGGGGAAATGGAAAATTTACTCCTTATGTGTAGGAAATTCAAAAAAAAAAAAGATTAACGTGGTTGGTTTTCATCCATCGTTCTGGGCGATTCGGTTGATCACTTTGATAAAAAAGATTATAGATGCAGTTTAGTAGGCTCATTGGCCCGACTTTTTAGACTTTTCTCTATACTGCCGGTATATCTATGATCGAGGAAACCATGTGTAGAATTAGGCCATACCCTGTCGCACAGGAAAGAAAGACAAAACAAAACAATAGAACAAAAACATATTCAAACGAACATAAATACAAATAATGTCTACAATTTGACACAATTCACAGATCAGACGCCCTTGAAAATCTCATCAGACAGATAACACAAATGTTTATGTAAGCTTATGATCTTTCTATAGTTTCTAAACTTATCTCAATAATTTTTTTAGTATTCTGTATACCAGTTGAATTCTAAACAAGACCATGTAACTTATTCGAAAAATATATCGCTATATTAGGTGAACAATAATTGTTTAGTAGATCAATTGAGAGATATCAAAGAATGGTATATCTTATCTAAAAATTTCATCAATTTATCAAGTTATTTATAAAACTATGTTTAAATGATATTCAAGGGGATCGAACTATTGGCACAAAAAGATCATCACTAGGATACTGGCTATTCTATTCAACTTATGCATAAAACAAAGTAAGGTCCTGGAAGGTTGGAACACTGCAATCATAATGCTTTTATATAAAGAAAGGGAACAAAAAAGACCTCAGTAACTATAGACTTATACTCAAGTGCAAAAAAAATCATCACCAAGAAAAAGCTACTTGACCATGGACCGCCTACATTCGATGCAGAAAGAGAAAGCAACAGTATACAAACTGCCATTCGCTTTAGCATCTATCGACTTCAGAAAGATCTTCGACTATAGACCCCGTATACGTCAGAGTAATACAACATATATACAGTCATGGCAGCTCCTTACTCAGGCTACATAAAGACTTTCAGCTCCAAAAAGGGATGAGACAAGGTGATACTAGCTCACCCAAACTCTTCGCAGCCTACCTAGAGATGATCTAGAGAAACCTAGACTGGGAGGATAAAGGAATCAAAATAGACGGCAATTATCTGAGCAACCTCAGATTTGCAGACGACATTGCTGTTTTCGTAGAGAACCTCCAACTAATGCTAGACGAACTAGATAAAGGAAGCGAGAACGTCGGCCTACACATGAACTTCAGCAAAACAAAGAGCATGTGCAGCAATCACGTCAGAAACAAGTACACCAAAATCAGAGATGCAAAACTAGAGAAAGTAGACTACAACATCTACCCAGGACAACAAATCTCCATAAGACCCTAAAAGAAGAAGAAACCAAGCAAAGAATCACTCTAGGATGGCGAGCCTTCGGAAGAGCAAGCCCAACCTTCAAAAACAAGAAGATCTCATTTGTCCTATGAAGAAGGGTACACAACCAATACATCCTCCCAAGAGTTACTTATGAAGTTGAAACATGGTACCTAAGCAAGAGACAGACCATCAAATTGAGAAGCACGCAACGTGTGCATGAAATAATTATGCTCATTCTCACATGGAATGATCAGGATTTAGCTCAATATATCCGTGGGAAAAAAAGGAGTCCAACACATCATAGAATCCGTGGAAAAAACTCGAATGGCAATGGGCTGACCATGTTGCAAAAATGGCTTGCAACCAATTGACGTCACGACACACAACATGGATCCCCAGAGATCATATGCTTAACCGAGTCCGGCAGAGTACTAGATAGAGAGACAAACTAGACAAATTCAGAAAGTACTAGCTCCACGACACCCACGATAGTGAAGTGGGGCGAATTGCAGGGAAGTTCTATGCCCAACAACTGACATTAAGAGACTGATGATGATGATAATGATGATGATGATGATGATGATGATAAAGCATAAAACATTGAAAAAATATCAAAATTTTTTTGTTTCACTTCAGTATCTATGAATGCAATTTATATAATTTTCTTCTGTGATTTTTTCCCTGTTTTACGTATGCTTTGTTATTATGATACAATGTATGAATTATTTTGTTGGGATCATCAGTTGTTTACCATGTAACTGGTTTGGGGATTTGGAAACAAAACATATATTTTAACATGGCATCCTAGCAGTGTTGATCAAACACCTCCCTCTTTTCTTTCTTGTTTATGTCATACATGTGGTTTGTTATTTTATATAAAGTTGTATGTGTGTAATATATTGATATAATTTTAGAGAACATGTTTGTTTTTTAAACATGGCTTCCTTATATATAAACATATGTATGAGGTGCAGCTAAAAAATTGAAGCATTTGAATTCGTGAAATATCTAAGAGTTTAGTGAAATCCTTGAAGATTTCAGTAATTTCATGTAATCCCTAGTTTCACAATAAGTGTAGTAATGCTTAAGAAGCTCGTGATGCTGGCCATCACTCTTATTGAGTTCGATCCTCACCGAGTGCTTGATTACTGAAACCTCGTGTCAAACTAAGTTGTGCATACACTGTAAGTACTAAGTTTTGCTTACTAGAGCTTTCATGAATTCATTAACTTCACAATCTTACCGTAAAATCCAGCTTGAACCTGATAAAAAAAAGAAAGAAAATAGAATAAAAATTTAGAAAATCCTTCAATTTTGTCCTAGAGGAGGTTACAACAAGGAGGAGAAAAAACTTCTACTAATGATAACCATCATCATCCTTTTTACGTCTGTTGTTGGACAAAGACTTTCCCAAAGATTCGTCAGTTCTCTCAGTTACCGGGGCCGTGTCACCAATATCTGAAACTATTTAAATCGTCACGCCATCTTATTTTCTGGCGGTCACAATTTGTATACTTTCTTTTGGGATCCTCATTGTGAGACGTGATGTCTAGTGGTTGTCTGAAACTCTCGAAACAAGGCCTGCAAATTGATATATGACTTCTCTAATGGATTCAACGATATCCATGACTCCTGTGTTTTTTTTCCCCCTAATATACTTTTGGTTAGGTTCCATATTTCAGCTCTATCACTTACCTTCAAATCTCGTTTCTACACTGATGCTGCTCGGGCGTCACCTGACTACAGACACAAAGATTTATCGTACATTAGAGCAAACATGAGATACATAGACCAGCGCGCCCAACGTAGTTTGATGCTTTACAAGCTCGTTTCACAGACCATCTGCTCGTATAGCAAGTAACACTATCAATATTTCTCCGTGCCAAGCAAAGTTAATACAATTAGGTACACCTGCATAATTCTATAAGCACAAAAACAACACATATGCCTGAACACAGGATCAGGCATAGGCCCCCCTCTAAGATTCACCTGATCTCTCTATCATGAGCGTTTCGAAGCCAATACTTTTTGAACTTGCCAAGTTCACTGTGCCATCTTATTCAGTGTCACTTATGCCTACATAACCGACATAC
Organism: Thysanoteuthis rhombus; assembly: GCA_963457665.1. Lineage (NCBI taxonomy): Eukaryota > Metazoa > Mollusca > Cephalopoda > Oegopsida > Thysanoteuthidae > Thysanoteuthis > Thysanoteuthis major. The sequence continues at coordinate 46,426,574 of OY735199.1, read as the reverse complement.
ACGCACTTTTATCAAATGCTTGCATCATGCATAAGAACAAAATCATACGTGAAAAGATGCACACATATAGTGATTAGCAATCTGCTTTTGTTCTCTGTCACGCTAAGGGTGCAATTGACTTAGTAAAATAGAATTTTATGTTCTGAAGACGTAATGAAAATACTGAATTTAAAGAACAATAAAAAAAGAACAAAAAAAATCAAAATATATCTTTGAGGTCAAAAGAATGCCATTCTCCAAGCTCAACGGCGCAGTTACACGAGTCAATTCGTAAATATCATTGGTATTTTCTCAAATGTGAATCATATCACTACTAATGGATGAAGTACCGATCTACTCCAGGTAAAGGAGTCAAGTAGTGAAGAGAGTTTTAAAGCTTTCAGTCTCGTATAATAGTTTCTCAAAAAAAAAATCACCCTTATGTTTGGCTCCTTAAAAAAAAAGGTTTATTGAGTATGCCAAATTGTATGCATACCAGATTTGGTTGAGCTGCGTCCATTTTTAGTCATTTTCTATCGTGTGACAACCAGCCAATCAGAGAGATAAATTGTGTAAAACCACACACACACACACGCACATACACACACAGCCATACACACACACATACACACACATACGCATCTATATATAATACAAAAAAATACATAATCTTTTTAAGATTATTGATGAAAAATATTCTGGCTCTAAATCAGACATTCACACACACGCCTACAAGCACATAATTTTTTCCTGCCAATATATTAATCTAAAGTGTATATGTATACATTAATGTCTCGTCCTGTTTTTCTCGTTCTTTCTTTCTCATTGATTTAGTTTTCATTCATTCATATTTTTCTGCCCACCTTTCTTTCTTTCTGACTTGCTTTTCTTTCTTTCTTTTTTTATTTTCCTCTTTCTTTTTCTCTCTTCACAGCTTGATTTCATGAATTCTTTTTATGGTGCGATGATTTGAAAATCTTTTTGTCAGTCATATATAAGAAAGTGAATAAACTTGATAGACACTTCTGGAGGCGGCCTCGTCTGCAACAGAAAAAGCCTTTGTCACACGGTCTGATGGATGCTTTTTCGATAGAAGCTAGCATCCATTGTCTCTACCGCCGGAGATGACACAAAAGGATACCTGAAAGAGAAAAAGAGGAAAAGAAAAAAAAAAAAAGAGAGAACGAAAAAGAGACTGACAAATCTATTAACGTCAGGTCTCGCACAAAAACTCCTGACGGGAGAAGCCACAATCTCAGGAAAGAACATTTGCAAATTGCATCGCTCTTAAAAAATTAAGTAGCAAGTATCGAGGAAATCGCACATCAAGAAATGAACATAAAATAGTGCTTTAAGATAAAGCCAATATTCTAAGGTTTTTCTTTTGATTATGAAAATCATACAATATGGACGGAAATGAAATGAGACAGTACACAATGGTTGGTTGCAAAGCATTTGGTAAAAACAGAGATATACTGAGAAGCAAATTGCCGGTACACCGTAAAAGCATCGAACCAGCTTTGATGTACGGGTGCAAAAACTTGAAACTGATAAAACCACTCGAAAAATAACTCAGAATCGCAGAGAGACCAATTGAAAGAGCAATGTTAGGAATAAGCTCTAGCGAAAGAAAAAAATCAACATGGATCAGAGAAAGGACCCAGAATAAGTAGTGGAGGTCATTTTAGAAATAATCAAGCCAAAAAATTGAGATAATCAGGGCACATGGCAAGGAGAAGGCACAGCTGATAGAGTAAAAGACTAAAAGATTTGTGCATGCTGGACAGTAAACGCAGTAGAATAAGAACAGACGGAGAGACGAGACATGAAAGTTTGACTTGGCAGATATAGATAGATAGATAGATAATTATGATTTCTAATATATTGATATTGTATTGTAATCGAAACTCTATTTGAAATTATCTCTCGTTATTACACGGTGAATTATCATTTTAGCTCATTGAAAAGAGCAATACTACATTGGAGCAGCTACTCAAGCACCGATTTGATTCTTGCAGCAGCCTCATTCTCTTAAATGGAATTAGAGTTCCGATATAATATAACGCAATTCATGATTATTCTGTCGGATCAGTTATTCATTTCCTAATAACACACACACACACACACACACACATATATATATTATATATATATATATATATATATATATATATATATTTATATATATTTATATATATATATATATATATATATATATATATATATATATATATATATATGCACATATCATTTTTTTCATTGTACTGTGCTCTAAATCGTCTGAATTCTCGAATCTCCAATATTTTCATTCTCCTTGCAAATGCCTTTGGGACTCAGTTTGAGAAGAGAAAAATAATCCGTGTTTTTTAGCCTTTTATTCTCTTCACACACCCACACACTGTCATACAGAAGCATACACACAGACACACACGAACACACAGAAATAGACACAAAAACGGATTGGGATTTTTATATATTACTTCACTGAGTTCCTTTAAACCTTTTGTACGTTTTCCTAATTTTTCTGATGTTATATGAATATATTGATGCTAAGTATTACAATGTAATTCTACTCTTTTTCAGCTCAGATTGTATTGGACAAACGTCCAGATTATAATGCCAGAAGCCTCTACACTGTAAACGAAGGGATTTAGAGTAGACCCAAGATGCCACAAGTGGGTGTGTGTGGAAGTATTTCTAAATCTCAAAATTGTACATGTAAAATATTCTCGAGAGTGCACGATTACCATAAACATCAGTGACCCATTTCCCAGCTTCTACCGAACTCTGTAAACAATGTTCATTTATATTTCGTTTGGATTTCGACGAAAATAATCCAAAATTATCATTTTGTTTCTCAAACAATGCAAAAGGGTGTACATGCACAGACAATAGATAGCCGAACAAAATTTGAAGAAAGTTTTTAGATTCTTCCTAACGTTGTGCAAAGTTGGCGCCAGAAAATTGTGCAGCATTCTATTTGAAACACATGGCATGTGATCACAAAAGATCAAGAAGAAAGTTCGATAGGTTCAAGGAGATTCAGCGCGGTAATGTAAAAAAATGTCTGTTTTATTCTTCGTACGTACTAACATTCATTCTTATATATATATATATATATATATATATATATATATATATATATATATATATATATATATATATATAGAGAGAGAGAGAGAGAGAGAGGGAGGAAATAGAGAGGAAACAGAGAGGAAACAGAGACTGAAAGTTGGAGCTGTAGCACAAATTATGTTTCTATTCTTACGACTGGACACATAAGGAGAATTAACCTTCAATCGCACAGAATTTAGGCATGTAAACCTGATCGCAAATCATGCATTTTGTCACAGACCACTCCTTATTCTTAAAAATATACATAACAACATGTTTTAATGATGTCTGGAAGAAAAGTGTTAAATTTAGTAAGCTGACAATAGCAGACAATTAAGCTTTCGAGCAGCAGTTCTTAACCATATTCGCTCCATGCGCCACCTCAGCAGCTCAAAAAGTCTGATCTACCCCTCACTATAAAAAGCAATTTAACAAGTCTTGTTAGTCAGTCAATAGAGACCGCTATGCAACCATAGTCTTTTGGAAGGATATTGTTGGTTGGAGGTGATCAATTCAAAAATTGGAAAAAAGGGATGATCAATAAATGTTACTTTTCTCGGAGTATGTTTGACAGTAATTAACATAATAAGGAGCAAGGGTTGAATCTTTTAGTTCTCAAGCCTCACTTTAGGAACTATATTCAAATTTCAAATAGTTGTATGTGTAATTAGGAATTGATAACATCGTATAATTAGGAATTGACAATATTGTATAATCACAAATTAATCAGTCTTAAAAGGTTTCAGTATTGAGCCACAGTGTGTTTTGCCCCGCACACCCGAATTCTACCCCCAAGGCATTCAAATTACCCCCTCGAGGGTGTGTGTGCCCAACGTTCTGAATCACTGCTTCAGATATTCTCGCGAACCAGCAAAAGCGACATCTTTTAGAGAAATTCTATAATACTTAGCATTGAGCTTGCCATCAAATTCGGAGTACAAAACTGCATCCCCACCACATTCCAAGAGGTTGAAGGCATACTGTAAAGTATCTCCTTAAGTACATGTTAAAATTCGCATTATATACACTAGTTGGGTCTGTCAAAGAATTACCTAGCAATTTTGAATATCCCAAGAACAAGCTGCGCAGCTTTGATGTTACTTGGCAAGCAAACAGAGCAAATGTTACGGTGCATACACAAACAATCTCCCATGGTGTTACTTAGTCAGCAGTGAGACGCTGCTGAGTGAGCTTGTGTGCTGTGCGATCGTTGCATTCAAAATGAGTGAGCCTGTCATTCTTCACGTATTGGACAAGTTCTTTCCAGCAAAATATCTCGTCACCCAGGTCTGTCATCCCCACTAAGGTTCGGATTTGGCACTCTATGACTTCTAGTTTTTTCCAAAAAAAATTTCCGAGAAGACAAGATTAAGGAGAACACGACCAGGCAGCTGATGGCAATCTCGTAAGAGGACTTCGAAGAATATTTTGAAAGGTACAGGGGTGCACCTTCAAGGGACTAAGATACCATTGCCCAATGTAGTCTATTTTCCCTTGAAAATAAATGAGATTATACATTTTTACCTAAGGGGTAAAGCCCGGGAGAACCTATTCAAAATCAATTTTGTTTCTCTTCTCAAGTGATGTCGTTTTGGCCAACAAATCAATGACTATAAATTCTCGGCTAAGTCCATAAATGTCAATATGAGTAAATTTTTATAACGTTAGTTCGCTTGATAACGTTTTGATCTGTTTATTCCACATCTCAACAGAATGCAAAATTTGAAAAAACAAGCTAAAAGCAAAACAAAAAAGTTGCAATTCGTATTTGCTCATAGCACAAAATTTAGAGAAGAGCCATTGTGAATTGGACCGTTTCATTTGAGACACAAAAACAGCTTCTGGAAAATAAAGAGACGAGAAAGCCAAACAAAGATTTCAGGGGGAAATAAAATAAGACATCGAACAAATAGATACGTTCCACAATAAAAGTTGAGGCAAAGGAATCGTATATATTAACCACTACTATTATTAATAGATGGCGAACTATTAGCATGCCCATCTTCAATTCTCCAAATCCCTGACCAGCCTAGTGCTGGGGAGATGTCAACACTCCCAGTGTCTCTATCCTACTACTAATTTCCTCCTACTATTGGAATCTCCCTTCCACTGTCATCATGGCATCACCGTTTGAAGAGTTAACCAATGGGAAGAGGAAGCTGCCATACACTGATTGGCCAAGCGAATCAGAACTCTCCGTATTGGAGAGTGTGATTGGCCGACCGATTCCGCAACTGATTCACGCTAAAACTATTGGTTTATTTCCCTTTCTTCGATGTGCAAACACGTATTTCACCGCGAACGCCCTTTGCAAACAAAGAAAATTCTGCCGAATTTTTCTCGAAAAAAATTAACCAAATGTTTCCAAAACTTTGAATCTAAAAATGAAATGCACCAGCGTATACGTATCTTCATCCTTCCGATATCACCATATTTAGTTATCAGACCATTGCATTTCGTAATAGTAGTTTTATCACATCTGTATATGTTTTGCATGATCAATACCTGCTCATACATCCCACATATTTGCTTAAGCCTGAATTATCCGATATGAGCGTAATTAGCTATAAGACCCATACCATTGCATGATAGTGGTTCAATTACACCTGTATATGTTTTGTAAGATCTATCATTACACGTTACATAATTAGTTGAGCCTGAATTATCCGTTCAACGTCTCCACATCTATGCAAATTAACTCTCCAATTTTATTTCATATTCAAGACACGCAGCGAATCAATGTGAATTTCCCCCCTCAAAGAATCAGCAGATAAGCGCGTATTTCAACAATTACATACGTGACATATAGAAATAAACGATTTACTATCAAAATACAGTATTGTTGAGAAGAAAAAGACACGATATTATAAAACTTGACGCAAAAATCCTGTCTCACCAGGACCATCGTTTCTCCCTGAAACATATCCACGTGAAGAAAGCACAAACTCATAACAAGGCTACAATGCCTTGTTATAAGGGGACAAACCATGATTGGCCCTATTTGCTAATTTCTTACCAAGAAATGGGCTCTTGAAAAAATGAGTTCATACAGATAGATATTAAACAATTGACAAACTGCTGACAACATATAATGAACAAAATAGACTCACCGTCTATTAGTATGATCAAAATTTCTTTATCCAGTAAAGGAAAAATAATGGGGAAAATGTCCGCAAGTTCCCTTAGAAAGAAAGAAAAATAATGTTCACATTTTTTTATGAAACAAAGTTCAATTTTTACTCTATAGAAAATGTTAACAATCCTAATTAGTCCCTAAAAAGATCCATGTCTTCCTAAGAGAGAAAAAAAAATGATATCTTCAACACTTTCAAGGAGAGGCGATTTTCTTTTTCTTCATTACTTCTGTTTCTTTGCTTGTCTTTCTTTTCTTCCGTCATGGTTCTTTTCTTCTGTTTGTTTCTTTCACTTTGATTGTCGTCTGTGGTATTTTTTGCTCTGTCTCGTGGTATCTTAGAGATTTATTTTCTCATTGTGTGCTTCCTTGCCATGGTAAAATTCAAAGTTCCAGGTTCACTTATTCAGAGTGTCGGTCCGTACGTGCCCATAGGCATCAAATTAAACTATGCAGTATTACCAAACACATACATGCAAAACAAAAGCATTACATATAGACACGTATCCCTATGCCACATACACACATGTATGTGCACACATAAACTCATACTTATGCACACATACCACATACGCATGCTACATACTCATATGAGTACGTGCACACATACCACATATGCGCATATGTATACACATGTCACTTACGCACACACATACACGCATACTTTTAGTCTCATGCAAAGGGGTCTCGTGCAAAGGAGTATAATTCAAAGGGTTATAATACAAAGATGAGTATGTGCATACTGCATGTATGTGTAAGTGTATGCTTGATATGAGTATGATATTTCGTTGTTTGTGCATATGTGGCATATGTAATCACATGTGTATGTATATATGTGGTATATGTATGCATCTGTGTATGTGTATATCTGACATGTGTTTTTGTGCATATGTATAAGCAAGTATGTGTTAGGTGAGTAGAATGTTTGCATGCAGTATTTGTGTATGTTTATGTGTGTGCGTATATGGCATATATGTACATGTGTACATATGTGTTTTGCGTGGGCAAGTATATATGAAAGTATATAGAATCTTAGTATGTAGTTTATGTGACACATATGACACATATATGCATATATGATACTTGTGTATACCGCATATGTGTATGCGCTCATGCAGTATTTGTGTAGTATATCTTTGTATGTGAAGCGTATATATTTGTATGCGTGTATGTTTATGTGCGTGTATGTGTGCATATGTAGCATGTACGTGTGGACGTGTACAACTGAGTATGTAGCATGTGTGCATGTATGTTCAAATTTGCTTTTTTGCACTCGACTTTTATATATTGGTCTTTTTTCATTAGACATTACTGCTTTGGAATTCAGACCTGAGCTTCCGACTCACCGGATGGCTGCTTAACTCAGATGGTAAGGACAGCACCGAGTTAAGATGGTCGCCTGATGATCGCAGGTTCAGTTCCTGCAGCAGTCCATTCCTTCAATTGTTTATTCTATTTACTCTGTCTGGGCCGACCGGCATATTCTCCGAGTAAAAGGGGATGTTGGTTCAAAAAAAGTTCCTCATGAAATATAGCATTTATAACTACTCTGCCGGATTAACTATTCAAGATATATATATATATATTCAGCCGTAATTAATCCTCTGCAGGACAGAGGCTTTTCTCATTTCCTTCCATGACAAGTTGGTTGTGCTAATCTCTGTCATGTTTTACTGGCAAACTTTTTAAAAAAAATCTCGACTGTCTATCTTGTGTCTGGTCTTTTCCTACTACTTTTACTCTGCCACGGCCACCAATCGGTTAGCTTTTGATTCAATCTTTTGTTCCTTCTTCTCAGTATGTGCCCTGGCCATCTCTATTTTTTGTTGCTCGATTACTTGTACTAATTACTTGTCCACTAACGGATCCATGCTGATCTTTTTTCTATCGTTAAGAGTCATTCCTAACAAGGCTCTTTCCATTTTCCTCTGTGCTATTCTGAATACATCGAATTTTCTATTTAGTTTTCCTAGGTATAAACTTGGTGACAAAATAGTTTCACTTATCAAATACATACTCACATACATACGCACACAACAATGTACAGATATAGATTTTATATACAATCATAAGGTACTTGTCTTCTACGCAGATGTCTGTGTAGATATGTATGTACTGAAATGCACTCGAATTCTTGAGCGTATACATCTATATGTTTATTCGTAGATATATACGTACATACCAGTACGTACATAAGCTTTATTATAAGTACCCAAGCATGACAGCGCCCATAATACCTTCCTAGACGAATTTACAAGCGACGTCCAGACAACCTTTATATGACCAGTTTGTCAGCACGTTGGCAACATGATCATCTGTTGATTTTAATGCGCGTGCCATTTTTTGTCTAGAATCCTCTACGTACATTAATTTGTGTGCGTGTATGTGTGTTTGTGTGCGTGTACGTGTTTGTGTAATTATATATTATATACGCATATGTTTGTGTGTACAAGTACATTATAGATGGGTATATATATATATATATATATATATATATATATATATATATATATATATATATATATATATATAATATTAATTCACTCGTGTGTATGTGCATTTGTGTGTTTGCAGGTGTAGGTATAAGTGTTTGGGTTGGTTAAGATATATTTATTCAGTACATTCGGGACATTTATCACACACACACACATACACACACGCATACACACACACACACACACACACATATGTATATATATCTATACGCTAGATTCTACCCTGGAGTCCTGTCAGAATCTGATAAGACATTAACTGCCGAATAAATATGGATGGTCCGTGACGGAATAGTCCTGAATTGTCTTGACAGGCCCGGTCTGACTAGATATATGAGGTAATAAAGCTCATGAGACCGAAGTCTGGCCCTGGTGGCGGGAGGGAGCTATACGGGATAAGCAGACCTGAGCAGCGTTTTCCTCGGGGTCTTGTCCTTAGTTACCCTCATGTAATGTGCATTTGTGTTAAACGACTTCTCAGAATTGTGACGACATAGATTCGCTTCTCATTTTTATCTTAGACACGGCAGTCAAAAGCACACTTGAATAGATAATTAAGATTATTAACATTACCGCGTTTAATGTTACTAGAAGTGCAAGTAGCCTAATGATTGATTAATTCATTTCTTGTTGCTTGTAGCCTGCAGCATTAGGGGGAGGGGGCCTTTGGCTTGTGTTATTGTGTGTAGTGTAGAGATTGGTCTTATCCTTTGGAGTATTAACGGAATCGCCACGGGAAGCTCTGTATAGCACCTGGTATTCCAAGAGAGTCGACCATCTAGGTACTGACGTTGTTCAACTTCGACGATCGTACCAGAATTGATGTGTCCAATGCCATTCGGTCGGAACAGATTTGGTAGCCCAAAGCACACTTAAATAGAGCACTAGGATTATTAACATGACTGTGGTTGTTGCTACTAGGAGATGAGTATAGCCAAACAATTGACAACTCGGAGAAAAGAATCTGTGAACCGAGTTCTAATTCCGTCTGGGACGGTTTGCGTTCATTCATTCATTTTTTGTCGCTTGCTTTTGTTTGCATAATTGAGCGTTGAGTAGAGATCGGTCACATCTTTATGACAATCGACGGAATTGCCATTCTTTACAGGATCAACAGTTCTTTATAGTACCTTGTATTTCCAGACGGCAATCCATCTAGCTACTAACCAGACTTGACGTTGCCTAACTTTGGTGATCGTACGAGAACCAGTGCGATTTGGTCGTCACTTCTTCGTTGGTAATCTGATAACAATGGAGAGGACAATGGAGAGGACTTTCACTCTCAGCCATTCTAGCCAATAAACAGTCACTCTCTCTTGCTCCCCCAGCTATAAACAATACGGAGACCCAACTCCAATCAGAAAACATTAATTTCCCATGTAACTCTCCCCTCATCTTATATTTTTTTTGTGTGCTCTTTGCAGAAGGATAACGGAAACCAACGTTCTTGCTTTCTTCGTTCAGTCTGTCAAACATCATCTAGAGGTCATAAATTACAGTGCAATAGATGTCGTGTACAACGAATATGTTGAAGGCAAAGACACATTAATCAAAATCGAAGACACAAAACAGGAGAAAGTAGTTCATTACATCTACCTAGGACAAGTCTCTATGGAGTCCTAAAAAAAAAGAGGAAATCAAGCGAAGAATCACACTAGGTTGGCAATCCTTCGGTAGGGCAAGCTCAACTTTCAGGCACAAGAAACTCCTGCTAGTACTAAAAAAAGGGTATATAACCAATGCATCCTCCCGATAATCACATATGGGGCTGAAACATGGAACTTAATCAAAAGATTGATCCTTAAACTGATAACAATTCAACGTTCGCAAGAGAGAATTATACTCAAACCCACGTGGAGAGATTACAAGACAGCACAATGTCAGATGTCATAGAATCCATAAGGTAACTTACATTGCGATAGGCTGGCCATGTTGCCTGAACGTCAGACAACCGTTGGTCATCATGACTCACAACATGGATCCCCAGAGATCACATGCGAAACCGGGGACGACAAAATGTAAGATGGTGTGACGAACTTGATAAGATCAGATGGTACTGGCTCTGTGATACCCATGATCGAGAGGACTGGCGAACCTTGTGGGGGGGTATGTATGTACAACGATGGAGATTCAAAGACTGATGATGATGATGATCACCTCAGACGAATAAAAAAACAGACAGACGGTGAGTTATGATAAGATGTTAAGATTTCTCAAAATCCCTTGGGCTATCACGAAATCACCTAATTTCACAATATTACTATAACATTAGCCTAGTCCGAAAAGGTCCTTGGTAAGCTTAATGTTAGGGTATTTTGTTATTCTTTCCTAATCGGCTATCAAATATACATATATTAAGACTGCACTGAAGAAATGTTCTCAAAAAATTCTGCCTAGAAATAGTGATTTTACTTCACAAGAAATGATGTAATCGTAACCCCAGTAACTACCACTCTATTACCTGCCATAAACTATTCACAAAAGTAGTCACAGACTAATACGCACTCAAGACAAAAATCAACCACGCTAGGAAGTAGGCTTCAGAAGTTGCTATTCAACAATAGACCACCTACACACGATAATTCAACTAATCGAAAAGTCACAATACAACAAGCCACTCTAACCTTTGTAGATTATGAAAAAGCATTTGACTCAACACACGGCAATCTTCAACTCAATGCAAAAACAAGGTATAAACGAAAATTACATACAATTCGTTCATAACAAATGCAAAAATTGCAGTAATTATACAACATAGAGATATAAACAAGGTGAAGAGAGGAGAAAGAGTCTGACGAAGGGATACAATATAAAAGAACCTATTTACAGCGAGCCTAGAAAGGGACCTTCGGAAAACTGACTGGGAGGGAATAGGAGTAAACGAAGATTGAGAATATTTGAACCACTTGATATTTTCTGGTGACGTTTCCATGACGACAGAATCATCGGCTGAATTGCACATGTTGAGTGATCTGAATAGGGAACGTGAAAAATAGGGTGAAAGATGAAGAGATGAAGAGAACAAAGACAAAAATAATATTCAACGTACTTAAAAAGTAAAAAATGCAATGAATGTATAATACCAGCTATAAGCTATATATTCAAAACATGTGAATTAACAAAACGAACAACTTAAAATTGTACAGAGAGCCATGGAAAGAGCAATGCCAGGCTTGTTTGCAAAGTTAGATGATATTGACATGCAACTTGATTTCTTCTTTCGTTGCTTTGAAAAGTCAGCGTAGATATTGAAGCGTGGATGCAAGATGCCTACTCATAGGTTTCTAATTATAAGAACAAAATGTTTGCATATTCATGAATGGGGACATAGCTAAAAATAGCCCGGTAAAATAGCATAGGTAAAAATGGCACAAGTGGAAAAATAGGAAAAAAATCCCAACTAAAATAAATTGTTTATTAAAGATGAATATCAACAGAAAATTATATATTAGCATTTTTCAGACGTAATCGAATCAAATTTGTTAGATTAGGTAGATCCACACAATTTTTCTAGTTTTAGACATCCTATCTTAAAATTCAATTGATACCCAAACAATGGTTTATCGGAAATAAATATCAACTGAAAATCATTGATTAGCATTTTGATGTCGAAGATGTGAAATCTTCCTTGGGTCTATCGAATCTAACAGTATAAATATGATTCAATTAATTTGGATATTCATTTAATTTTTCAAAAGTATCGGATTCTTTTTGATCTCACTGTTTTGTTCGCGGAGCCAATTCATTAGTGTCTACCCATCCAAACATTTTCTCATCTTTAGACCTCCGGCGAAACTCATTAATTTACCCAGTAATTATACGTGAATTGCATTGTAGCAAACTTGGTGACGAAATCCTAATCGAACAGCACATCTCTGCTCATAAATACATAATCTATATTCGAGCGAGAATATATCGATGGATATTTCTCCAAGAGGTTGATTCTCAGTTGGTTAGATCTGATACAGAGGCTTCCAAAAGTAAGCTGTCTCGCTCCAAAGCGGATTTAATCTCTAAATACATATTCATTATGATTTTCACGCAAGAGAACTCGCATGACATAAAAAGGGAGGAGGACTTTGTTTATTCTAAGCACTGTTTATGTACACTCGAAAATTTTCCAAGATTCTAAGAAAAACTCTAAAAGACATAAAAGTCACTTTTCAAAATCAAATTATATTGAACACAATCTGATTTCAATCAATCTATCAATTACATAATTTTTCTTTCTTGACAGCAATTTATCTCGCCCATTGGACAGGTAATTGGGATAGTTTCATAAATTTCATGGAATCCATTGTTTCACAATCAATGCATTAACGGCTAATAAGCATGTGATGTTGACCGTTACTATTGCCATGAGCACGATCCCTACTCGCGCCCCATTATAGTGGCCTTGTGTTAAACTAATCTTCATATACATTGTAAATACAGGAATATTGAAAACAAATATTAACTAAATTTTGCTCACTCAACGCTTCAGGAGTTAGGTCCCAAGTTGGGATCGAACTGATTACACTCTTACTGTAACATTTTTTCTTTTTTCCGATAGCAGGGATCACCTTTTCTTCAGATCCTTTACACTACCATTGTTAGTATCCGACGTCAAAATGGTGGAATATCTCGTCAGTCACCTCATTTCTCTCAGTGATGCTCCCGTTATCTACGAATGTAGAATCAATATCTGTTTCAGAGGAAGAACACCAAAAACTTGAAAAAATATCGCAAATTTCCTCAGTATATTGTAATGAAATGAATTAATAACACCAATATAAGGATACTTTTTGTAATGCATCATCATCATCATCATCATCCTCCCCCTCTCTCTCTCTCTCTCTCTCTCTCTATATATATATATATATATATATATTACCTGTATTTATTTCATCTCGCCTTTAGTTGATTTCCACCATTGCAACGACTCAGACGGGCAGCGGATCGGAAATAAAGAATGAGCTGTCGCTGAGACTCGAACCAACATTCCTTTTGCCTCGGGAAGCCTGGTTTTTCGTGCCAGCTGTTCTGCTGCTGAGCTATAAGAGCTTTACGGCTGGCAGAAGATCAAATATAACCACATAGACTTACTCTTTTTTCTTCTCGATCATTTGGTATCATATTTGTTGATGTTCTAACGTAGTAGTATTAGTAGTGATAATACTGTCTTGATTTATTTTTTTAAAATGCGGCATTGTCTAGGTTAGACTAGTATTTCTCTCACTTTAATTTTAGTAGCTTTGTGTGCAAGTTTTACTCTTTACTCTTTAATCTCTTTCTCAGACACATACACACACAGAACCAAAAGCTTGTCATTAATGACTTATGACTATGAGGATATATGTGTGTGCGTGCGCGCGCACGCTGATATTTTAGTAATCACCAGTAATAGAATAATTCTTTTCTTAATGGACAAAATGAATTATGCTCCTTAATATACATTCCATCAACTGCAAGACTAATTGGAAGATCATGTTTACCCAACATTCTAGTAACAGGACTATTATATTATCTGATTATACCCTATTCCATCACATTTCGTATTCATAGTTTCGGACTTATATCTTACCACGTAATGCACCTGAAAGCTGGCAACACAGCTTCTGCGACTGTGAAATGTCTTAAGCTCGCTTGTTTTTAGAATGTTACCTGCCAAGATTGCCTGTCGAATATCATTCTCCAAGGCATAATTGAGGGCAGGTGCAGCAGAGGTTGGCCACACGATACTGGGTTTGACAATATCATAAGTTGGACAGGTCTGTAACCCGACTGTACATGGTAGACTTCAAATACCTCGAGCGATGGTGATCCATGATAGCCAAGTCCAGCATGATAACCCAACAACTTCGGGTCATGGAACAAAATAAGTAGGTACGCGTCTAGCTTGGAATTTCTTCCTAATAGATTTCAGATGTTTCAGATAAATATATTGATAGATATGTAGATATGAAGGGATAGGAATAAATTCTAGTCAAGTCTCTAATCTACAGATATATTGTTTCATTCAAAGATAGGGTGTCGAGAGTAGCGTATTTGTTTGCAAACTCGTGTTAGTGATCTAGAGTATTTGGTTCGATCTTCCTTAAGTGCTCTACAACTTTTGCCTTGAATAAGACTATCTGAGCTTAATATATGCCAAAATATAGATAGATAGGTTGATATATTGATAGATATATAAGTAGATCAAACATACATATATACATATATATATATATATAGATAGATAGATAGAGAGAGAGAGAGAGAGAAATAGAGAGAGAGAGATAGAGAGAGAGAGAGAGAGAGAGAGAGAGAGAGAGAGAGAGAGAGAAATTTCAGCTGGTTAATTCTCAAAACTCATTAACATTGAGATATAATACATTTACAGATAGAGACGGATAGACTCTTGTTGAAATCTATCCAAAAGACACTGTTAGTCAGACATGACAAAAAATTGCTACAGTTCCCTGTGATGAAATAACAATGTCAAGTGCGTCTAAGTCTTTATTAGAATGATGAGAGAGCCGATAATTATTCCCCTGCTGCCTTAATATCTTTTTAAACAACTTTATAACACCAATATATTTGCAAGCTTGTTGAAAATAGAATTTTCAGAATGGAGAGTGTGTTAGAAACCATCAACCCAAACTGTCATCACAACTGCCAACATAGGTTTCTTCAGTTTTTAAGTAGGTTCAATTGTTTGACTTCTTTTGAAGAAACTCCCACACCACGACATTATGTGACACTGACCAAAGCAGGATGAATCTTGTTAGGACGATGTCATAAGTCACTTTTTAAAAAGTTTTTGTTTGAGTTGTATTTTATTTTTTTTTTGTTTCCACTTGATTGTCTGTGGTGCATCTGAATATTCTTGGTCCAAATCGAACCCTGAACGCTATTTTCACTTTCTGTGGAATAGTGAAAAAGTGGTGTAAAGTGTACTCTCAAAAGTGCGGGCTTCCTGTATGGAGACAGACAGACAGAGATAACTTGAAAGAATACAGGGAGCACATATCTGCTAAATATATACTAAAACAATAAAAATCAGTTCATATAGACATATACATATCATATATAGCTACGTTGCAGTGGAGAGGTAACTAGAATAGGTTCCTGGCTCTGACCCCAAATTTAATCAATTTCTCCTTAACCCATCTCTTACTCATCATTACAATTCATTGGAAACCTTTGGAGATATTGTTTTTACAGATAAACAGACATTCACGAATGCATATACAGAATGGCTCAAAAGTTACGAATGGATTTGAAACAGTCTTAAAGTTATCTATTTTGGTATTTTTTGTTCTTCCTCTCCTCAAATATATAAGGGAACCCTTGAAAATACATCGTGGAAAAATAGAGTTGAGAAACGAATTTTACCTTGAATACCTTTAACGTTAACCAAAAGTTCTCTTTATTTGGAACATAAGTCCATGATTCGTTGTTCATTTGTACGTTTTCAAGATTTGAGCTCTATTAATGATCATCTCCGAACAGGGAGACCACATTCAGTTCGAAATAATGAAAATCGTATGTGTATGCAAAAGAGCAGATTTCTTCCGAAGAAATGCTATTGAAATAGCTAGAATTTGTGAAATTGAAAATAGTGGGCCTTTGAAAGAGATAAGATTCCGAACGTAGGTCAATAAAATTTCTCTTGTTTGTACACTTCCTTTGTTGAAAATTTGAAAAAAAAAAAAATAATTGGAATGAAAAAGATACGGATCTTTTGAAAACCTTTCGCTACTTTTGAATCACCCTGTATATACTTCTTTCAGCTTGGTCGGTAGACTCAAACAAGAGGAAGAGTGGAAAAAAAGGAAAAAAAAAATCATCGATTTACAATGATTTTCTTATTGATTTCTTTGTCTACTCAAAGATTGCATTCTTTTCATTTATGGGGTTGAAGGTAATGCTAAGTAGTCGATATAAAAAGATTTATCCCATTTTTATTTGAAGGCTTACCTAGAGTAACTTTGAAAAAAACATTATTGAGAAAGTAACAATAAAAAAAAATTAAAAAAATACAGTATACAATTGCCATTAAAGAGCAGTTTTCATAGATCTCGACTTGGAACGCACCATCTACTAAATCCGAAAAAAAATTCCGAAGATTATTCTTGATAGAATTAAAAGAAACATGAACAAGAGGAAGCCAGAAAGATTAGTTTCAGTTTTTTTTGTGCGTTTTTTTTCAATTTATATTTCTTATCTGCTCGGTTGCATATTTGACACCCCCCTACGTTATTCCCTGGTTGTACTGAAAAAGAATGATGGTGTCTGTTTGCCTCTTATTTCATACTGTGATGTGAACAAGCCAAAGCATTAACATAAATGTAGAATTTGATGAAATAACCACGTATGTGTACAAGCCACGAGAGCTTAACAGTGTGATATTTAGGGAAAATCAAGCCCTTTGCACCCTTTAATCAAAGAGTCCTTATACGCTTATGGGTAACCATTGTCCACACATCTATCTCTCTATATATTACTGATCAGAACAAGCACCAACTCTGTGTTATAGCTTATGACTGCACTCTATTGTCCATCGAGGTAACCCAGATAGGAGTGAGTGCCCTTCGTCGTTTGTCTGGGGTTATGTTCCCCTGGCAAATACCTAAATCAGCTACTGGGGCTTTCCACCTTTTTGGGGGAGTATTTTACTTTATGATTTGTGTTATTCCAACTTGACTTAAAACTTAAAAAATATATCTTTTTTGTTTTTTTGTTACATGTAATCAATTTTTCATTTGTACGTGCAATTTCATCTTTTATAATGGAGTTCGTCAGCTGTTTTACCATAACCCTGTTTCGAGAGTTGAAAAAAAAACAAAAACAGCATAGGTTCCTTGCTATGGCACATCCCGTCATATTCATCAATATCTCCATGAATATAATTACTCTATACTTTTATTCTATTTTAGAGTAAAAATTTTCTTTTGTTATTATTCTGTTATGAATTTAGGTTGAAAAATATTTTACATGTACTTATTTTATATGTGGTATAGATAAATTCAGGTTTACTTTTAGCTTATTATGTATTTGATAAATTTCAATTTTGAATTCGTATTTTCATGAAAATAACTATTCCATAGTTGTGATTTATTTCGAAGTAAACAAACCCTTTCTGTTACTATTGTATAAGTGTGGGTGTAGTTTGAGAGAAGTCATTTTATGTGCATTTATTTGATGCGCGTTATGGCTAAACCCAGTTTGAAATTTAAATAATATTCTAGTTCATGTTCAATTTTCTGCGATAGAATTTCAATAGTAACATCATCTGTTTTACTTGCGTCTATATTAATATGTATTAAAAATTAGTATCTATGTCTAGCTTCGAATCAAACATTGGGAAATATAAGTATTTTTTTACCTTATATATTCGACTCTGTTTGCCTTGTTCTTTTCTCTTCGTTATTTCTCTACATATTCATATCTATATGATAATATATTATCATCTATCTGTTAGTGTATTTATTTTTGTTTCGTATTGTTTTTGTCCAGGTAATCATGGATTAGTGTAATTTTATCGTATTGATTAGATAATATTTGCACGTGTCCTAATGACTATTGATAGCTTTATGTACTTGCTTCTTTATTCTGTGTATTACATTTACGACCTTTTCTATAAAATAATCAATCTGTAATCTAGTTTTTGCTATTCTTCGATATTCTGACAATATTGTACAATAAAATGTTCTGTGGAATATTGCTACTTTTGAGAATTATATGAAATGGAAATGCATTGCGTCTATCGAATAATTCATAAATATAGATCCCACCTTCACTTCTTATATCTAAGTCACGAAACTTTGTTCGCGTTTCTTTGTTTTCTAGTTGCAATTCGACTTCTTTCGGATATATTTCTCTGTATGGCTTCTCGAATTCGTCATGTAAATAACACAGATCAATAAAGCGTAAACATGCATGGAATGTATACGCTCTATCTATATTTTTGATTATCAATGATGACATACATTTGTAAATATATCTATTCAAATATAGGTTTGACCCTCCAAAAGTGTGGGGTCAATATCCATTGGTATTCCTATATATTGCAATCGTATTTGGTTCCCTACTTTGAAGTAACTTTCTGTAATTAAATGATTTACTACTTTTTCAGCGTAGTTTCCGTGAAATATTGTTTATCATTATTATATTTACTTTTCGACCAGTATGCTTTAGAATCTGTGATGATAGTATATTAGCTTTGTTGGCTATGTATTATTTAGGTTATTTATAAGGTCTGAATGTGGACTTTTTGCAAATAGCGTGCTAAATTCATGTGTTGAAATTGATGTAGCTTTCGTGTATATATTTATTTTGCTCACTTTCTTAGTAACTAGTATGGAAGTATTCATCACGTAGAATAGATTTTGGTAACTACAAAATGTACTTTTTTATGGAATTCATCTATTTGATTATATATCGGACACGGATAGGAGTTTTACGTAGCTTAGATATCCAGTACATGATCATTAATGTGTTTTATTTATCTGCTATCTTTAGATTTTAAATTCAACCGAGATCCATGTTATTACATACAATTTAATCTGGATGTTTTTTTAGTTATTGTATATGTTGTTGTTTGCAACCCAGGAATTCCTACATCTAGTAGGATTCGTTTGATATAGTATTTTTGCAGATAAATGCAACGTTATTTGTAGCTCTATAAATGGGAACTATAATAATTTCTTTTGAAATTCTTCCAGGTATTTTATTGTATGGGGATCTTCAAGTATCTGATTAGTTTTATGTGTTTCTTTTCAATTTATTCAGGTATTTTATTCTTATGTTTCCATAATCTTTTCTTTCCATTGAATGAATCCGAATTCTGCTGTTTTATATTTATTTACCTTAGATAGAATGCAGTCAGCTAATGCTTTACTAATTTCTGTTTCACATTTATTATAGTTTGTACTTTTTGGTTTTCTATTATTTGGTCCTTAACTTAAGAGTTTTCTGAGTTGAGAGCTTTTTTATTATTTTTAATTTCCATGTTATTATGCGTTTCAGATATTCATGGCAGAGATCTGATGTTTGGGATTCACAGTCATGTTTACTTATTGTACTGTCATTATTTATGGTTATATCTTCTATTTTTGCCTTTTTTTATAGCTGAAAATCTCATTACGTATGGTTGGCCCTAATTTATAAGTTACAATTGGAATATGCCCTTCATTTGGGAAACTCTGTATCTAAAAAAAATATTTTGTTGAGGATTGGTGTAGTTGATTCATATATATATATATATATATATATATATATATATATATATATATATATATATATATATATATATATATATATATATATATATATAAAGAGAATATACAAATTGATTTGCATTAATATTAGGGGTATCAGGTAACCAAAAGAGATGGAGCCACTCTTTGTCAGTGTGAAAGATCATTGTGTTGACTGGAACCAAGGAAAAGAAGAAATATTTGGCTCTGGTCCATCAGTCTCAATGATAGGTAGTTGGTTGTGGTGGGAGATCGAACATGGAATGCCATGTAACAAATTGTTTAAGTATATTAATGGAATCGCTCATTGAGGAGTCACCACCCACTAGAAAGTGGTTTCGTTTCAATCATGAATATAAAAATACTTTATTTGATAATTTAAAGTCTTAAAACACTGTTATAAGACGTGGAAAAATCAACTTTTTAGTTTGTGGAAAAAAAAAATCGATTTCTCCGGTTGTATATGTTGGTAGAGAATCGACCCAAAGAAGTTTTTTTCTGTGTAATCAGGATTTTTGAAGATGATATCATAAGTTGTTTCGCACGTAGTCTGTTATTAGAACTGACACAGCAGATTTATTATTCATATGTGTGAACATTCAATCGAAATGACACGAACAATGCTGATCCTTCAAACATTTTTTGGATAACCTACGTAAGTAAACACTGTTTCAAAAAATGAATATGTAGTATATAATATCAATATACAACACAAATAAAAACTTATATAAAATAAAGGATTACATGTATGTATAAACTATATAATAAGAAGAGGAGGTGCTGTTTGATCAACACTGCAGGGGTGCCATGTTTATATAAAAATTGGATTAAATTTTTAAAATCGCCGAAACGGTTACATTGTAAACAACTAATGATTCCATCAAGAGACAGTTTATACATTGTACCATAATAACAAAGTATTTGTGAAACAGGGAACACACACACACACACACACAC
Source organism: Thysanoteuthis rhombus (assembly GCA_963457665.1). NCBI lineage: Eukaryota > Metazoa > Mollusca > Cephalopoda > Oegopsida > Thysanoteuthidae > Thysanoteuthis > Thysanoteuthis major. The sequence continues at coordinate 46,405,677 of OY735199.1, read as the reverse complement.
ACACACACACACACATATATATATATACATGTATATTTATATTCTATAAAGATTTACAGTTTTAAACTTCAAATGTTGATCAACTTTTTCATTTTTTGTCACTACAGTCACTTATTTACTACTCTCTGTCAATACAATTTATGTAATTTTCTTCAGAAAATGTTTCCCCTGTTTTACATATACTTTGTTATTGTAGTACAATGTATAAACTTTCTCTTATTGGGGCAATCAGTCATTTACTAAGTAACCGTTTCGGGGACAAAACAGTTATATCAAGATGGCACCCCAGCAATGTTGATCAAACACCATATCCTTTTCAGCTATGATTCTGATATATAGCTTATGTCATACATGTAGTTTGTTATTATATGCAGGGTATTATCATGATGTATTGTATGGATGTTATTTTATAATACACATAATTTCACCTTTTTGAAACAGGGCTCACTCACGTAGGTTTCCCTCAGAAACGTATTCAACAATGAGGGATCAGTAAGAATAATAACAGACGTGACTTGCTGTTTGTGTCACTTCTATTGACATATATATATATATATATATATATATATATATATATATATATATATATATATATATATATATATATATATATATATATATGATATAAAGAATTCGTGACACAAACACGTTTATGTTTTTGTCCTGTTTGGGCTTCATACTCTAACTTGACTTAATGTTCAATGTTGAATGTATCGAAATAAACTCATTGCACATCAGATATTGCATTTTATTGTGTTCCTGATTTGTACTTTGTATATATATATATATATATATATATATATATATATATATATATATATGATTAACCATATATTTTTAGGAATCATCATTTCTTTTCTTTTTCACGGTTTCTTTAATTTAGTGTCAATTATATCTAGTGTGTATTTGTACCATTGATGACAATGTATCATCTTGTATATTTATTGTTTTTATATGCTATATCTTTTAGTTTGATCTCTTTGCCCTTATCAGGTAATATAATAATTTTATTGAAAAATCATTGTAAATCATCGTTAATATATAATTTAACTTCACAGGATAACGGTGGATCATCTATTATTATTTCTATTCTTACGTGAAAAGACCGGACATTCTCCTGTACGTGATAATGGAAGGAAAAGTGCTCCAATACATTCCATGTTATCTCTAAAAATTTTTTACCATACTTTGCGATTCAATTCATGGGTATATTACTTGTATAGTTTTGATGAACTCATTTTCTCGTAGTGATGTTTTCTATCGTGCATATTCTCATCTATTTCACCGAATTGGTTAAAATCATTCTCCGTAAATTTCTCTATAGTTTGCATTGAAAATATTGCCTTTGTACATGTTTCTTTGAAATGTTCTATAATGTGTTGCCAGCCTTTTTTACTTTTACTTTACACTGTTCTTGATAATGACGAACGGAAGGTTGGAAGCGCGCTAGAACGCAATTTTATTGAGTGTTATTAAATACACTCGATCCTAATATCCGTCTTCTTATACGCAAAAAATGAATGAATTAATTAAACGATTCTCATAAGCCGTTTTTCATGAAAAATGAATTGTGTGTGTACGTGCGTGAGTGTGTGTTTGGGGATGAACAATAAATCTGGCTCACAAGAGGAAAATTTTTTTATCATTAATTCGTTTCCATTTATTACCCTTTCAGATAAATGCACATGTTTTGGTTCTAAGTATCAATTCTGTTTATTCCAATTAGTTTAAGATATACTCAAGAAGAAAAATTCACCTCATTAAATAAAAGGCATCTTAAAGCTGGCAAACGCTTCATAGATATTGAAAATGACACCTGAGTCTAGAATCTTGAAGGAAGGCAACATGAAAAATACAATTCATAATGCTGTATGCCGTGCAGCCAATAGCTGTTGTTTCTTTGTGGAGAAATACGTAAAACCTCTTCATAGAAAGGATTCATTAGAAGTTATCAATCGAAATTGTCGATATTTGCATAGTCAACATGGGCATAGGTTTCTCCATTGTTTATTTGGCTGACTGACTTGCTGGCTATCTATGTATCACGCGTACCGGCCGTACCAGTGGAGCTATAAGGCTGAAAATCTCATCATTTATTCCTCATTATAGCTAGAAAAACACGTTTTTTCAAGACGTCCTCCCAATACACCAAAAAACAAGAGAAGTAACTTAATCATTGATCGTCCTTTTTGCCAATTTTTCACCTCCAACAAAATATGTTGCCAAAAGACAATGTTCACAGTTTCTGTTGAGTGACTAATCAGACGTTTATTCAATATTTGTATTGCATCTGGTGATTTTGGCGAGGGCTGATTTTAACACCATTCAGCTGGCTAATACCATCTATTAAGAAATTTTTTTTATCAAAATAGATATTGCACGCTTACAGATGTACTATCTATCTATCCATCTATCTATCTATCTGTCTAGAGATTTTTCTTGGAATAGTACAAGACTGAGATGAGGTAGGAAAACAGTGTTACACTAATATTTTAAAGTGGGCTTTCCTGTCATGATAATCAGCATTCCGATCACTGCCCACTTTATCCAAGACAGGAATATGCAACTAATCCAAACAAAAGAGCCAATACTCAATATACAGCCATGTCCCTCCGGCAAAGCGTTCTCTCTCATCTCTCCATGTTATATCTGGTCTTCTCCTACTGCATTTGCGATCTCCATGGTTTCAATCTGTTAACCTTTTGCAGTATGCTATCTTTATTTTTCGCTTAGTGTCCAGCCCATTTCCATCTTGTTACCTAATTACTCCTATGGTATCTTTCACTTTGGTATGTTCTCCGATCTATTTCGATATTTTTCTATCCCTTCGTCTTATTCCCAACATTGCTCTTACCATAGATCTTTGTGCTGTTCTTAGTTTGTCTGTGATTTAGTTGATCTCTATTTTCTAATCGGTATGTTATAGCTGGTATTTTATATTCATAATAAACTTCACGTTTTTTTGCATATTTTCAAGGTGCTTTTCAATACATTTCTATATATACTTAATGCTTTCCAGTCATTCGTTGTATGTCGTTTTATTTCGCTTTGATAGTCTTTTCCTAATTTCATCAACTGACCTAAGTAAATGTTTTGTCTTAATTCTGTTCATTTTTAACCCTACCTTTTAGTTTTCTCTACTCAGATTAATTAACATGTTTTGTTGCTTTTTTTAAGTGTTAAATGTTATATCGTTAGCAGTCAATCTTATATTTATTAGAAAGTGTAAGGGTTACTTCTCTGTGTATTGTAGCGGCCCTTTTTTGATCATTCGTATATTCTAGTGAACATCCTCGTTTAGTGAAATGTTGTAGTAGGTTGTAGTTGTGTCTATTGAGTTCACTATCAGTAGAGCAAGTTCTTCTAACTTTAAGTGCTTGTGAAAATGGTAGGTTTTTCCAGATGTTTGGGATGGGCCGATTTAGAGTGAGGGTAATTGTGAGTGCCTGTAGATTTAGGGTAGGGGTGTTTTGGAGGTTTATACTAATATCTATGTATATGCAGGTGTCTGGGAGAGCTATGGAGTCAGTAGATGTCACATAATCAAATTTTATCGAATAGAGATTGTGTGCGAAGAATTTCTCTAGTCTGGCTTAATCTCCTGTTAATATAAAAAGAATGTCATCCATACATCTGATGCAGAAGATACAGTCAGGTATATGCAGGTCTCTTTGAATTGGCCCATGATGATGTTAGCATAGGAGGGGGCCGCTGTCCTTTCAGCTAGAGGAAGTGTCTCTCTCTCTCTCTCTATATATATATATATATACATATATATATATATGCATATATGAAAAAAAATTAGATTATTTTGCTTAATTTAACACTAGTAACACACACACACACACACATATATATATATACATATATATATATTTATAATAATTATTTTGCTTAATTTAACACTAGCAACATATATTTATATATATATATTTGCTTAATTTAATACTAGTAACACACACACACACACACACATATATATATATATATATATATATATATATATATATATATATATATATTTATATATATTACTAGTGTTAGATTAAGCAAAATAGTCTCATTTTTTTCTATCTTTGGCTTCCCGAATCGTCTCTTCAATCTGATACACAGATATTGTGTAATAGACTGTGTAATATTACAGAGAGAGAGGAAGAGAAAGAGAGAAATTCATAAGGAGAATGATAAAACTAAAAAATAATGATCGATGTATAGAGAGAAAAAAAGTGCAAATTACTCAATTCTATTCAAATCCTGAGGTGCAGATATGTTTTATATTCATTCTTTTTCGAGCTCGGTCCCTCAGTTTCTCAGATTCTTTTGTTGACCAAAGATTTTTTTTCAAATATCTTTTTTGAATGCATGTAATTATTTGAAAATCAGCATTTAAGTTGGTTTTTGCCCGAAGAAAGGAAGAACTGGACATAGAGAATTCCAGAGAACATTACAATCTTATATGTTGATGCTTCGAACCCAAGATTACCATAATTAGGGATCAATTCTGTATGTCTGGTCCTTACGGAAGTTTTTCCCGGCATTCAGAAATTGTCGTCTTTACTCATATAACTGAAGGAGAGAGGTTATAGGAAATTAGAGGAAATCAGTAAATCTGTGTTGCAGTTGTAAGTTCAGTTGAATATCAGGTGAAGTCAGGCATTGGTTCAATTTAACTACCAATAAACAGTTGCTTAGGATGCGTTGTGTGATATTTTCAGACTGTGATTTTTATATAACGTAATCAGGTATAGGAAAATTGGAAAAAAAAAATCATTCACAGTAGCGCACAGGCCGAAATGACGAAATGATTATTCTGTATTCACAAATATTAATAACTACCCACAACAGACCAGTTAAACACTGTTGCTGGGTTTAGGTTATACTATGGTCAGATATGTATCTATGTATCCTTGGATCTGTATACCTGAAATTCGGTCAGCCCTAACCGTTCTAAGTAGAAACTTGGAATCTTGCAAAACGTTTTTATTTCTTTTTGAAAATACTCCCTTAAATAGGTTTTGAGTGGGGGTCTCGATTTGCAATGTGAGTTTATCCTAAATTGATCCCTTACTCTGTCTCTGGTAGCATTCACGCTTGTTATTTGAAAGTTCAGACTTTTGTAGTGATCACTGTCCAACAAAATCCGACAGAAATAACTTATTCATTGATCAGCCCCCTTTTTTATTGATCAACCTACCACGACATGCTGCTTAAGGACATAAGCTTTGCAAGGATTTCTATTGATAGACTAACAAGACCTAATTTTTTGAATCATGAATTTATGGTTCAAACCATACTTGTAGTATTTTCATCGAGGTAACTTTTTTCTTTCTATCTATATTCGAATAATACATCTGCTTGATGTTTCAGGATGCATCCTTAGTGATGTTTTTATCGTGAATTTATCTGGGGATTCGGGTCTACCAACATTGAAATCCAACTGGAACTGACTAAGTACTAATTTGCATCCAAGCAGCTATTTGCTACATTTCTTGGTCTCATTCAACCAGCTTCCGAAGTTGTATGCTTTTACTGACTTTGTCAGTCATAGTATTTATTGGGCTAATTTACATTCCGGTGCAAGACCCGCAAATGATATTGCTCGCCGAGCCTTTGCCGTGTCATATCATTCATTTAATGAGATAGCCAGAGAAACCTGCTTAGGTTGGTTCATTGACCAGCTGTACGCAGCTGAGAGGGTTAAAAATTCGTCCACACCACCATTTGCTGCACTTGCAGATGTTATGAAGGTCCAAAAAGAAAAAGGCTTCAGGTCTCTTTTGACCACGTACAGTGAGCAAGAGTTTCCCTTCATTTTCGATGCTATGAAAAAGCAAAAACTTCACCTTCTAAAATCCTTGAATTATCTTTAAAAAATTTCCCAATGTCTTCTGAGTGTGTATGGCAAAGATGATTGGGCTGTACCTATGTTTATGCCTTTTTACAACGTAATAGATAGTCAAACACCTCACACACAGATATATATATATATATCAGAGAGAAAAGATTGAAAGAACAAAAATCTACAATTACTTTTAACCCTTTGAAGGAAGGACAAAGTATCCATTAAATCATAACTCACCAAAGAAGTGAAGTAATTTTCTCTCCACTTTAAACCAGTCAATGAATTTAGGAATAAACATATAACATGAGGAAATACGTATATGGGCGAAAAGTGAGTTCACACTTTAGTGTTATACATACGTAGTGAACTATGCTCTATAAAATTGTTTTTCATAACTTTTCTATTTCAAAACCTTCATCCGAGTCGATTGAGTAGGCATGCCAAATCTGAATATTTTATGGTGAAGTGCAACGGGCGACGTGCGCACAGCCGACTTCACTCTTTAAACCAAGGGTTTGAATCCTAGGGTCCACCGGGGTGGCAAGGATAGGAGCGAGGCCTGTTGGTCGTAATTTTGACCGGAGTCTCCTTCTCCTGACAAATACCCGAAGTAACTGTTAGGATCTGCCACTCCTTTGTGGCAATGATCTGACAGTGAAGCTGAAATGGGTAGTTTAACCACAGGATGTGGAAACTCTGTCGATATATATATATGTATATATTTTATGTATATATTTTATATATATATATATATATATATATATATATATATATATATATATATATATATATATCACTAGAAGTAAAAAATATTGACTATTACTTCATACACTAATATACTGAGTTGTCTTGTGATCTGTACATGTGAGATTGAGCATGATTGTCCCCTGTGCACGTTGCATAGTTCTCAGTTTGAAGGTCAATCTTTGTTAGTTTCAGTGTTTCAGCTCCATAAGTGACTATCAAGAGGATGCATTGGTTGTATACCCTTCTTTTTCGGATTAGTGGGATATTCTTGTTCTTGAAGGTTGAGCACACTCTACCAAAAGCTTGCCAACCTAGAAAGATTCTTCGCTCGATTTTTTCTTCTTTTGAGGATTTTATCTGAATTAGTTGTCCTATGTAGGTGTTGTGATCTACTTTCTTCAGATCTGTGTTTTCAATTTTGATCGTTGTATCTTTGTTCTCAACATGTTGACATCACAACTCCTAATGTGGACCACCAGAGATCACACGTAGAATCGTGGCCAACAGAACAAGAGATATCGTGGTGAGCTAGACGAATTTAGACAGTATTGGCTCCACGACGCCCACGATAGAGAGGTCTAACAAATCCCGGGGAAAGTTTATGTCAAACAACTGACGATGAGAAGCTGATAATGATTGTGATTACCTACACTCATCCTGATATTTGCCCTCTTGTACATGAAAATAACTAAATTGATTTAACAATTCTTGTCTGTTGTTTTTAATAATTGCACACATGTATGTGTTCAGTGATAAACTGGATAAATCTGACACAAGAGAAATCTTTTATCATTAATTCTTTTTTTTAAATTACTTTTTCAGATAAACACACGTGTTTTGGTTCTAAATACATTTTTTTCCAAGTGAGTTGAAGATATACTCAAGAAGATTAATTTACCTCATTAAATTGAAGACAATTCAAAGCTGGCAATCGCTTCAAAGACACTGAAAATGACACTTGAGTCGAGAATCGTAGAAATACAACGTGGAGAATAAATTCACGGTGCTCTATGCCGTGCAGCCAATATTTGTTGTTTCTTTATGGATAAATACGTAAAACCTTTTTGTTATTGAATTATTAAGAACTGTCAATCAAATCTGTCCATTTTCAAATAGTCAGCATAAACACAGGTTTTTCAGTTTTTAACTTTGTCTGGCTGACTGGCTTTCTGGGTATCTATGTAGTTATATATTCAATGGAGCTAGAAGGCTAGAAATTCCAACATATACTCCTTATTATGTCTTGGAAAAAATATGATTTTGTTTTTTGAACATTCCCACAAAAATAGTTTTTTTAGTGGATGGGGGCTCAGTTTACTATGAAAGTTTATGCTGAATTGGCCTTTCGTGTGTTTTGCAAAGTCCACACTTTTTAGTTTCTTAATCATTGATCCTTTCTTTTACCATTTTTTAATTGATCATCCAAACACAATATGCTGCCAGAAGATATTGACGTGACGTTTTCTATTGAATGACTAATCAGACATGGTTGTTTAATATTTGTATTGCATCTGGTGATTTTGGGTAGGGGTCGATTTCAATATTAATTAGCCATCAAATATCAGCTGATTGAAAGTTTTTTCCAAAACAGATGTTGTAGGCTCACAGATTGCGCTATCTATCTATCTATCTATCTATCTGAAGCTTTTTCTTGGCCTGATGATCGAAATGAGGTAGGAAAGCAGTGTTTTACTATTTTAAAGTAGACTTTCCAGCCTTGATAATCAGCATTCCGATTTTGGGCTCGAATACTGCTCACTGGGTCCTAGTCGGAAATACGAAACTAATACAAAAAAATAAATAAATAAATAAATAAAATAAAGAGCCAATAGTTATTTACTGAGTTTAGTCTGATACGGAGCCGTAATTGTGGGTCACCACATTCTGACCAAACTCACTACATTAGCAAATTGGCCCGCAAGACTAGCTTTCTAACATTTACAGCATGTTTCATATATCTTCTGCGGAAAACCGAAATATATAAGCTGGATACTAACATACATACATACTGCTTGTTCAATTTAGACCAAATATTTCTGATTTTTGTTCATAACCTTTGTTCAATCTTGTTTCAATATTTTATTGATTGCTGTGTTTTTTAAAAATATCTGGTTCAAATTTTGTTTATTTTCAAGCTGTATAAGGATGTTAAACCAAACTATTTGCAATGTATCAGATATTTTTTTGTACATTATGGTTAGTGCACCAAATGACTCTTATATTCTCTGGGTTGGGTTTCTTTTTTCAAAATTTTTTTTTATTGTACTTGAGAAAAAAGAAGATCGATTTCTGTATGGAAACATAATACAATAACAATGTTGACACCATAACATTGAGGATATCAGTGTTACAAGAATACATGAATTCTTAAGAATTGATAAATCGACTGAATACGCCTTGGTTTATGGGCAGAACAAAAATTATTATGATAAAAGAATGAATAAATACGTGATTATCAACAAAAGATAACAATGGGAAACATGGTTATCACGAAGACAACAATTGGAATGCATGTTTTAACAAGACCCAGGCGCAGCTCTAAGCTTTTTGTTATTGAAGATTGGGTTTAATAAAGAGAAACATGTACGTATAGTTGTTTACATATCTACAGGTATACCTTAATTAGTGCGGGTAAACTGTTCCAAAATTTTCCATACTATTCAAAACAGCGCTGTTCGAGGTCTTAATGCTATTTGATGTGTTTCTGTTTTCAGCTTATACTTTGTTACATTAATTTGTACGGCAATACCATAACCGTATTACATCAACACCAACACTAATCGAAACTGCTGTATTCAAGGTATTCCGGTATTTGATTGTAATAAGATAGTTATCGAAAATAGTCAACCAAAACTGTGAAAATAGTCTCTTCAGTTTTTAAATCATTCTTCCTGCTGACTTGTTATATATTTATATATGTATGTATGCGTCTCGTGAGCGCACCGTACCAATGGAGCTAAAGGGCTGGAAAGCACAACATTTACTCCTTTTTATGCCTAGAAGAAACGTATTTTTGTTCTTTGACCAACCCCCAAATAATCTGAAGGTTCAATTTGCGATCAAAATTGATCATTTAGTTTGTGTTCGGTGTCTTTCACGCTTGTTTTTAGAGAATTCGGACGGATCATCACCCATTTTTAAAAATCAATCACCCCCAACAAGACGTGCTACGGTACGACTTTGGTCACGTGACAGTATCTATTGTGACTCAGTAGATCCGTTTTTTGAGCTTAGTTCCTTCGCTCATGACGAGGTGGAATGAGAAAAAGTAAGGGATAAGGAAGATGATGTTGCACCATCTTCCAAGAGGAAATACTCCCCTTGCTTTGAAAATCAACATTTGACATACACGATTATAATCTAACACTGATATATACTATTACTGTAGACAATCCATCTATCAATCAATCAATATATCTATACAACTATCTAGCTGTCTCAGTCTGTTCATATCTATCAATTTATGTATCTACTTATTTACCTATCTCGGTCTGTCCATGTCTATCCATCCATTTAGCTATCTATTTATCTATTCATTCCGCTTATGCGGATATACAAGTGCAGATTTCATGAAAAAATATTTTTATATACACATATATAAGAGATAACAATGGGAAACCTGATTATCACGAAGACAACAATTGGCATGCATCTTTGAACAAGACCCAGGTGCAGCCCTAAGCTTTTTTTTTGTCATTGATAAAAATATTGTCATGATGGATTCGCTATTCATTTCACGTTTGTTCAATGAATTGTTTGTGATTAGATCTATGAGAAAAGAATGCTGTTCAGAATTATATCGGTGCTGTATGGGAAACTAATGGAGAGGAACGCAGAGAGAGAGAGAGAGAGAGAGAGAGAGAGATAAAGAGGGAGAGAGGAAATGAGGAAAGGAACAGCATAAGAGAGGGAAGGGGGAAATGGTGGTGATGGATTCAGAGCAAAAAAGGTATGGAACAAAGAGAGGAAGGTTGGTGATTACAAACTAGAATATTCATTCTGTATTTAGAGAGTGAGAAAGGGAAAGAGATGGAAGGAGAGAGAGAGACAGACAGAGAGAGAGAAAGAGAGAGAGAGAGAAAGATTTCAAGTAAGAAGGAAGGAATGTATACTTTGTTGGAGGAGAAGGGAAATGAAATACGTAAGAGAGGGAGGAGGAAAAGAGTGGAAATTAAAGAGAGTGATTAAAAGATGAAGACTACGAGGGAGTGATAAATGAGAGAGAGAGAGATAGAGAGAGAAAGAGAGAGAGAGAGAGAGAGAGAGAAGAGAAGAGGTCTTATAGGATAACAAAGTGATTGAGAATGCAAGAAAGTATGAGAGTAAATTGAAGATTACAATGAGAGAATGATAAGCGTATGAGTGGGCAAAACAAAGAGGTAAAGTTTGAAAGAAAGATGACTGTTAGTGGGGCCAATAAATGAAGGGTCTTTAACAATGTATCCTCCCGTTAGTCACCTATGGAGCTGAAACATGCGATCTAACAAAAAGATTGAGCCTCAATCTGAGAATCATGCAACGTGCACATGAGAGAATCATGCTCAACATCACACGGAGTGATAAAAAACAACGCAGTATATTACAAAAATAAAACAACAGGAGTCTGGGATTTCACAGAATCCATAAGAAAACCTGTGTAGCAATGGGCTGGTCATGTTGCAAGAATGTCAGATAAGAGCTGGGTATCAAGACAAGTAACGTGGATCTGCAGAAATCATATGCAAAACTACAGCTGGCAGAAGATGAAATGGCGTGACAAACTAGACAAGTTCAGAAAGTATTGGTTTGGCGACGTCCATGATAGAGTGGTCTATTGAATCCTGCAGAATGTCTAACGACTGACTGTATGGGATTGCTGCTGATGATGTTGATGAAGAAAGAGAAGGAAAAAAAACGAAAACAAAATAAAACAGTAAGAAAAAAGTTATTAAGGCGTTAGAGATAGAAGCAAAACATGGTAAAGCAAAAATGTATCAAATTTAAAAATAAAAGACATGGCGGATCAGAGTGAAAAAAGCGAGTACTTGACTTGCAATAAGAAGACCAGAAAAATGCAGTGGAGAGATTTGGTCAGAAAGTCATTTATATCACAAAAAAGCCTTTTATTAATCCTACTTTTTATCATAAGGCAAGGGTGTTAGTTTTTATCATACTGCAGATCTGTCCAAGACGTATATATATATATATATATATATATATATATATATATATATATATATATATATAAGCTTTCAAATGAACAGAGATTTATCTTTCCTTTCTCTTTCCATCCAAGGCTATCATTGCCAGTCAGTTAAAGGGAGATATAGTGTCATAAAAAAGACCGATATATGCATGTTTAAGAGGAGGAAGAGGAGGAGGAGGAGGAGGAGAAAGGGGCAGGAGAGAGGAAAAGAATAACATTGCATACTATAAAAGCAGAAAGAAAAAACAGATTGATAGATAGATAAATAGATAGATAGGTAGGCAGGTAGATAAGGGTTGAGATAGGGAAAGTAGCTGTACATAACTCAAAGGAAATCAATTGAATCACAAAGAGTCTGAATAAAAAATAAGCAAAAAAAGAAAGAGTATGAACTTTTTTTTCCACTTAGGAATTCATCGACTAGAATTTAATGATTTTTTTCTTTCTCTTTTCTAGTTGTATGTGTGACTGATAAATACCCAGAGATGATAGACTGAACACCTGGATTTAGTCAATCAGAATATTTGACCTAAATGATTCCGTCCAAGAGTATAGACACCATTCATGAAGCTTCCGGTTTCTTTGTGATGCTACGAACTAAGGATTAAGCAACTTGACCAACAACTGGAAAGTATGGCGTAAAGCAACATAAATAAGCCGAAAGAAATTCTTGTGAAAAATAGTAATAATAAATTGATTAAACAAAAAGTGCAGAGAAATAGTCTCATATGCCACTGTCAATGGAGCGCCCCATTGGGTGACCGACCGTTGTGTCTTTGTACTAGATGAAGCAGGGCTAGATATATATCTACAAACTTGCGTGGCACGATATAATTGTTGATAAACAAGTTACACCGAGCAATATACATTTGACATGCGTTATTGAGCGTAGTGTAAATATTGGTATCTCCCTTGTGTGATTTGCTGGATAGCCATGTAAGGCTCTCTGTATGATTCCCAGCTAGTTTTTTTGTACCTCGAACACTCAAATGATCATCTTTCTAGGTACTGACCAGGCTCAACGTTGCTTATCCTCGGTGAGCGTATGAGAACCACTGCACTCTACGCGATTAGGCTATAGACGTTAATTGTGAGTTTGATCAACTCAGAGTGCTCTACTATTGAGATTATATACGATACTAAACTAAGCTTAGAGAATATCAACCGTAGAACAATGGTTTTCAATTCATTCCTTACTGGTGCCTGTGAACATGAGCTTGTGTTGAAGTTGATTTAGCTCTCAATAGCTTATTTACAATGCTCCAAATTCGCATGTTAGATATTTACCTTTATGACTCATCTGTAAAATTATGATTTATCAGGAAAATAAACGTTCAGATCTTTCAACAACCAAACTCTCATCTTGAAGGATTCGAAACCATCCCCTGATTAGATCCTCTTGATAACCGAGCGCTTTGTGATATTTCAAATCTGTCTTTCTATTACGTAAGAATAGGCCTGTTTATACATACAAATTGAATTTTTAGTACCCTCATCATTCTTCTGTCGGCCTACCAATAAGATTTGTGTATTTTCCCGATCGCAGGCTATTTCATTCCACAAAAATTGTTGCGGACATGCATTTGTCAGATTTTTTTCAACATGTTCACAGCTGCCCAGAATAGAGCAAAACACTACCCAACGATACAAGCACGCCCTCTGCTCAGATTAGTTATAGCAGCAGCAGAGAAAACTGATTTACCCACCCAAAATCCCACTGCTTACCCTCTTCGCAAGGAGAAAAGTAATTATGAAGATGCAAGATTCATAGACGAAAAAGCCATCTCATGTCGGGAAACGGGCAAAATGAGCAACAGTCGGTCTACTGACACCTCGAAAGATCTAGGTTTTTCACTTTAATATTGTAGAATTAGGAGAGGCTTCTTGAAATGATTTTTTTTTGGCTTACCCCCCAGGATGCAGAAAATAGGAACAGGGTAAAATACCAGGTTGATCAAGAAAAGGAGCGCTCTATGTTGAAAAATAAAAAGGAGAAAATCGGTGAAAATAATAATGGAAATTAAATAATAATAGAAAGGCCAAGACAAAAATATAGCCGAACAAGACTCAGAATAAAATCAAATTAACAAAAAACAAAGACGTAAGAAGATGAGAAGGACTCAGCAAGAAAAGGCGAAAGAAAAATGTAATGCAGCTAAGAAGAGATGACAAAAAATTGAATGAAACAAGATTAGAAAAAGGAAAAAAACAAAAAAACAAAAAACGAAACTTATTTCTGTTTGTAGCCCGGGGGTTCTCACTTTCGCAATGTATCTTGTACTAGATTCGGCAAGGTCAAGGGTTCCATTGAAGGATAGGAAATGAGGAGAAAATAGTTCCGTTTGCAGTCTAAATCAATACACATGCTGTATATAGATAATATAAGATACAGGTCAGGTTAGTCACCCAGCAGAAACCGTCACGTGAGCAAAGTAATTTGACAGCATGCTGTTTAGGAGGTGATCAATTGAATAATTGGAAAAGTCACTTCTCTTGCTGTTTGTTGGGCAGTGATCACTAAAAGATCCCCCCCCCCAAAAAAAAAGATGTCAATCGTACCGGCACAAACTAAGTAAACGATTTCACATAAGTTTACTCTATAAACTGAACCCTTTTTTAGAAACAATTTCGAGATGAATTTTCGAAATAAAAAAAAAGATGTTTTTCCAAACGTAAAAGGAAAATGTTTCTATTTTTGGCACCCAAGTTCCATTTATGTGGCCTGTATTTGCAGTGTGTAGATAGCTAACTAGAACATAAACACCAAAAAAAAACCTCTACTGGCAGTATCGGTAATAATTTTGGTCACAGTTTTGATCACGATTTCTGATATAACACACAAGCACCCACACCAAATTCGGTTGCTAAACCGTTCACCTTCTCATTCTGTACACTTAAATAAGTTGCACCTGGGACAGAATAAGAGAGAACAGAATGGCAAAAAGAAACAGCGAAACGATTCCAATTTGATGAAATTAAAAAAATAAAAAGTGGAAAAACCTAATTCAGTACAGACATTGTAAACGGGGATACATGATAGCCGAAAACCCTCGAGTAGAGACTCTATGGTGATCAAGACCTCTGTATGTATGAAAAAAGAAGGACGTGGGAACCCAAGTATATGAAAAAAATTTATATTGTGAGGGATTTGAAATATATCTGTCATTAACGTATCTCTGTGTGGAATAGATGGGCGTCCATACCTTGCGAGCTGGAAAACAAGGATACCATAATTTATGGCTAAATGAGAAATAGATATCAGACACCATTGTTATAATATAACTGGTCATATCATTCCTATTAAACTAGGAAATGCGTGTCAATTTAGGATACAAATGAACACGCTCCCTGGTTAAAAAAATAAAAGCAACAGATATAAAGAGTGTTTCGTAGACGGACTGCAAAAAAAGAAATGAGCTCCAATTTCCAAAGCCCTACCAGTGAGATCTTATGGTAGGACTGTTCCCATTTCGTCCACGCGCCTTGGCACCTCTGTTCCATGGCCTTTGCCACCCGCTTCTCCTCTTCATGGGTCCCTACCTATGCCTCGATCATTTCTTGCTTGTTCCTTTCCGTTGCTGAAATTGTGTTGAGTCGAGGACTTGTCGACTGATTTAGAGGCTGCCAATTATGTCTCGTAGCTCCAAATGGCTCATTGCCAACCCCACAGCTTCGTTAGCTGCCCACCTTCGCCCATATTCGGTAGCTATGCCTGACTGCATAATCAATTTGTCATCAGAGTTCCCTCGGCACAGTAAATCCATACTCTCTGCCGCTTTGAATTCCTACACTACTGTCGATAGAGGACGCTGCAGTTGCCTACACTGGATATATAGACCCACTAAAGAGAAGCTTAGAAAACTCCCAACCATGATCGCATGTTTTTGTTAACTTTCCTCTCAATGCCCCTCCCCCCGCTGCAGTTATGGGGAAATTGTAGATTGTAAAAAGCCTGGGCAGTCACCTTTGCTGGAATAACCAGGCCTTGAATCGGGGAGTCGTGATTTTTCGATCTTTTTCAGACTCTTTTCAGCTTGCTTCACAGCTTTGGTGACATTTGATCCATCTATTAGAGACAAATTGTGCCTCTTAAAAAATCATTTTTTTGCCCTACCCCTAATGGCTAGAATTGCCTCTCCCTGAATCTTAAGGCTAAGCGATTTTGCCCTTCTTCATCATTCATGGACTTACTTACCTTAATGGATATCTTTGCCCTAGTGGCCATATTGTCCTGAATTTCCAGCACCCATCTCTTTTGGACTTGTAACACTAGTTATCGTGATGTCGTCCATATATCTTCGTAGTGCCGGCTGGCTAAGCGTAACGTTTTCTGTTGTTGATATTAGGATATTTACAGCCATAATAAACTGATGGAGTAGATGGTCCCCTTTCGAAGATCCAGTCAGTTGATTATATATTTTGCCGACGTAAATCTGAGTTTGAACTCTTGCAGTACCTGGAGAATATGTCTTGATGAGTCATAGGAAAGAAATGATGGTTGAGTCCTTCCTGGATGAAATCATTTGGGACCGACCCGTAGGCATTTGTAAAGTCCAATCAAGCAGCTGAAGGATCGCCGTTCTTTTACTTGGCCTCTCAGATCAGTCGACTAATCTTTGAGGTGTGTCCCAAACAACTGGAAAAGCCTAGGATCCCACCTATCTGAATTATCATGTATTTTACGCCGAAGAAGGCGATTCTGGAGGAATTTTCTCTCTTTAGAACGAAGTACTTCTCAGCCAATATCCAGCGGAAATTCTGTCATATGGAGTTTGCTCAGTGTATCTCACAAGGAAAGACTTTGGTCCCTTCTTTCTGGTATACAAGCTGGTCTTGGACAGTTTGTTGATCTCACATCTCAGTCGCCAGATCTCCCTTTTTCTCCTCTTTAGTTGCTGCAGAAGGCTAGATTGACATCTTTGTTTCATTGGGACAAATCGTTTCTTGGCTAGATTGGAGGTTTAAGTAACGATACCCCTGTGTACTGTATCAGCTTAATCAGCTTCCAAGATGACAGGTCGTGATCGAATTTAACCCATGAACTGTCAGACGATCTGGGTCACTCAGTCCACTTTTTCCTTGCCGATTGGATAGAAGCAACCGAAGGGAGCCTCACTCGATCTGTTATCAGTCCAATCGCGGAGAGATCATCAGCTATGTGGGGCACATCCCGGCTGAAGTTCTACTCCGTCTCGTCAGGTTCTGAGCGCAGCACTTGAGACTGTAGTCCAACAACCGGGTCTGCTCTGATGTATTTTTAATACTATGATATCTGTGCAAACTTTCCAGCAATAACATTTCACCGTGAAAACCTCTCCAGTCAGTGTTGTTTCGAATACATAGTTCGTTTTGCTGTGCTGGTCGTTGCTACTACGTCCGTCCTATTCAGTCTCTCATCCCCCATCTTAGAGACTTTGGGGATATTGATTTATTTATATCAGTATCTTATAAAGTTGTTCCCTCTTGAGAGTTCTGCCTACAATGTTACTAGCCTTGTGTTTATATAATGAATATGCATGATGTACTACGTTGCTCACAAAACACTTCGAATCGATGTGGAGCTTTTGACAATGATGTGGTTCCCTGATCTTCTCTGTTTTGCTGATATGTTGTGGGCCTATTGATCCCACTCCACATCTACATGATTTGTGATTTCCAAAGTACTATTCAAGTAAGGTGTGAAGACATCATCGAAGTAGTCAACTAATGTTGTGTAGAATTTGGGAAAAAGCACGTTTATTATGACAGAGTCATCTAAAACATTAGCATCTATACTAGAGGTGTCATAATCTGAAGCAGGAATCAACTTGTCGAGGCATTCAATGAGGTCTGACTTCGTGCATAGCCCCATATCCAAAAAGAAAAAAATGGTGTTCACTGGTTCTCTTGTCTAAAAAATCATCCATATCTCATTTCTTGAATAATAGGAAACTAACATTCAGATAAATACTTTATAGATGTTTCTGTCCTTATTTGAGATTTTGAAAAGTCTTGTGGATGACGTCGTGTGGAGATAGCCATGTTGCTTTTTGAGATGTTGTCTGACTTGAATCCCTCAATTTTTAGGCTAATCAATTGCACAGGAATCATACTGAGATTTTCCCTTTGCTTTGTAATCTTGAGACTCGAAACTGCACTTTCACCCATGACCTCCTTTATATCTACCCAAGCAAGATTGCTGCTCTATTCTGCGAAAGGGTTTCCCAATTCGTGCAATGTTGCAACCTTTGCCTTGACATATTATGCGAACTTCGATTGGACAGAGGGTGACTGATCATAGTGTTTTGTAACTTTTGAGCAAACTTTTTCAGGGGTGGTTTCATAGTCATCGATGATCACTGCCATCTCCTTTGCTTATTTCATTCAATTGTTCATGGGCTTGGCACACGGCCATGGTCGAAAACACATGGGCTGTGTTTTGTACTACAAATTTACCCAACCCAAATTCCTGATTACCCGTTGCTACCTGCTTTTGCAGTAGCGCCTTTGATATGAATGGGTAGCCATGATGCATAGTTGTCAAGAACCAGTGAGAACATACACGGAACAATCTGTCCAAGGCATTGCATTTGGAGCTCTAAATTTACTCCTCTGAGAGAACTCTTAAAGGGTAAGAAGTCCAAATTCTAAAACTGAATGATAGAATTGAGACTAATTACCTCTGATGACATTGCACTAAGATCTAAAGTTCAATTTTTCAACATCTGGTCTAAGAGATATCTCTTAATTTTGATTCGCACATATCTGTAGAATGTACATTTGTGACTTCCGACTGGACAATTATTATTGCCTATTCATAAAGTTGCCAACAATTTCAATCCAATTACCAGAGGATATCTGTCCTCACCGAATACGTCTGGCCATGCCAATTGGATTTGTTCGGTGATACAGAACTATTACTGATTCATGAATATTACGGGAATCTGTCCTGTGTAAAAAATTATCGATGACCTTAGCAACAAGCCTCATTACATCTATTATTGTTGCCGCAGTTTATGCTTGTTTTGCAAGCAAGGCCTAAAAAGCAACCTGTAATACTGACCTTATTTCAGTCGTCTATTTGTATGGTAAACTGCCTTGCCCACAATACCAAGTTTCTATTTTTTAATAAGAATTCTGATGTGACACTCAGCCAGCCGCCTTCTGTCTCCCGGGATGTGAGCATGATTTTTGATTCTGCTTGCCTTTTCCCTATTGAAGCATATGCTACTATTTCTGTCCGAAACGAATATACTGGAGCAATTTCTGATTACTCGGATGAGAGCAGGGCCATCAACTTTTATTGGTAGTATCTGTGCTGATGAGATTTGAAGCCCCCCCCTTTCTGGCTTTTCTTGTATTGCAATTATTCTTGCAGTTACTTTGAAATCAAGACGGTGACCACAATACTGATCAGTACTCACACGTCCTGTTTTTTATGCAAAGATTATGACACGTCCTGAACAATGTTTACCTTATCTAATGTACTAATTGTAATGAATTGGGGCCCCACTCAGTGCTTCTTTACCGTGGGCCTTGCACCTGAGATTAGAAAGTAAATGCATACCCAGTATTTCGAAATTTCCCAATATGCCACTTTTTCAGTTTTACAAAAGCGTTTGTTTTGCTTCAACCTGTTATAAAGGCAGTGCACACACTCTTTCTCCTCTCACGTACACCCCAACCTTCAACGACTAGATCCAACAAAGATGTGCTCTAATCTATATCATACATATCCTTCGTATAGGAAACATTTTTGTCATATCTGTACATAAATATCTTGAACCTCTTCTTACCCAGAACTTCATTCATTCAATCATCTCATCTTTACTTGTTTCTCATTGTTCAAGTAAATATATTTTCGTTTTTCTTCCAAAATTTCAAATCAATGGAAAGTTATAACATAATTTTTAGCATATTCTTATACCGTAAATGTATATCACCCACTTTTAATAACCTCAGAATAAGTGGATAAATAAAAACTAATCTTGGCGAGACTTAAACTCGAATCTCATGATTTGCATTGCTTACTTATATGGTCCTAGAATGGAACAACCTGAATATTTTCAGAAAGATGACTACAATAAAATGGGACAACAACTAGTCAGAAATTAGTAATGAATATACTTTATCGAAGAAATTCTGATAATGTAAGGCCATTAATTATAGGATTAGATAGTAAATAAAGAATATGATGTGAATCATCGGATGAAACGATGGAGCAGCCATATTGATAAAGATTTGATATGACGTCAGACGTATTTTTAGGATATAGGATGGGGGTTCAAGTCACGTTGGAGGTTATGTCTTTATTTCTGTAACAGTCATAGAATGCAATCGTTTGTCCGTTGCGGATAAAACTTGAATAGAGAAGAAATTTACTTAGCTTTTCATTGTTTGAGTGAGCAATAAACATTGTCTTTCCATGAATTTCATCCAGACACCACTTGTCCTGCGTAGCAGCTCTCTTTCTCTCACTTTCTCTCTCTTTCTAGCTCCTCGACTGTTCACTTCTTCATGTCTTCCCACGACTAAATCTGTACTTGGGACTTACTTCCAAATGCTACTTGGGTATTTATGCATTCTCCTCTAGGGATAAAATGTGGCACTTCATTTTTTTCCCTCAAAATTGGGACTCCGCACACGTTAGGTATATGCAAAGTTTCATCGGCTATATTTCTGCTGGTGTCAGAATGTTACCTTGATCCTACCATTTTTGGTGCAATGAGAAGTTGTTGCCTTAGAGATAGATATCCAAGAATTAGGTTTATACTTCTTTGGACCAAGAAGCTCACCACTTAACATCCTCGCACTGCGGGAAGCTTTCTTGTGACCCGTAACTTTCTTATCTGATATTCACATTTCTTTATCAAATTTTTGTAATACTTTAATCAATTGATTGAATTAAAAAAAAATTGCATATAAATTATCATGGACGGTTTATGTCTTCGTGTGCCTAGAAATTCGGCGATATAGCGAGTGATTGATCGCTTTCTATAACAGAAAATCCGTTTTATATTTTTTATCGATCTAAATTGTTCGTCACGGAAACTCAAGATGTGAATGTTAAAATAAAGTCAAAAGCATTGATATAAAGGTATAAATTTAAAATAACACATTAAATCATATTAGATATTAAAAAAAACCCTCTTTCTCTATGACAAATACTTTGATATTTTTATAAATGTACGTCCCTGACATTGTAATGGCATCCAGTAAAGAACAGAAATATCTCCGATTTATTTATTTCATTCGAGGTCAAAACGACCTGAACGTAGATGATTGATTACAACAACATTTCTTCAAATGAAAAAAAAATATCTATTTTGTGCACGTTGTCATTTTGGTTTTTTGAAAAGTTATTATATTAATGAAGCATTTGTCTCTACGGACATGATATTTATGCAAGAAAGCTTTGAATGACAATGAAAATTTATGGTGATATAGAGATTTCAACTTTCTCTAAAATTAATCAAGCAGAAAGTTTATCAATACTGACTATCTGATACCTTGAATTCAATGGAATGTATGTGTATATATATATATGTGTGTGTGTGTGTGTGTGTGTGTCTATCTATTCATTCACCTTTCTATCTATCTATCTATCTATCTATCTATCTATCTATCTATCTATCCTAATCTGACTGTTCTTTTATCTAACTAACACTATATGATTGCTCTTCTCTCCTCTATCTATCTGTCTATCTACCTTTTTGTCTGAATCAAATTTACCAGAACAAGCCTTTTCCCCAAATGGACATCAGTACAGGAAATAGATAGAAAAAATGAAACTTAGTTTCATAGAACAGAACGCACTAAAACTGTGTGTCCATGTCTATAAGTGTTGAAATTAATTCATAAAAAATATCGAAAACAATTGACAACGCAATGCCATTAGCGTGGATCTAACTTTGAAAAAGAAACTTACAAAGGCAGTGCATTAACGAATTGTAGCAAACAGGTTGTCTCCGAAACGTTAGATAATTACGAAAGAAGCGCTTTTAACAAAGTCTTGGCATAAAAGAAACAAGTTTCCAGCAATCTAATAAAGAAGCGCCACAAATAACGTAGGATTGTCCTCGAATTCTGAAATAACACCTTGGAAATGGATCCAGGCTCGGTTCCATTATTTACCGGTTCTCCAAGAAGAGAGTTTTGTGCGAAACTAGTCTTCAAAGAGAAGATTGAAGAGAGAAAGTGAAAGACAAAAGACAGAAGAAAATTCCCCAAAAAGACAATGGTTCTGCTGTGGTGGACTAAAGCCGTTTGTCATGATAGCGGTGATGAAGACGTTGGTGGGGGTATGAATAGTGGCGATGGTGATGGCCATAAGCTAGCTTTTCTTTCTTTCTTTCTAACTTAATTATTTTTGTTCCCTTTTACACTTATTGTGCTGTGGACTAAAGCTGTTTGTCATTGTTGGTGGTGACGGAGACGGAGAGGGAGGTGTGGATGGTGTTGGTGGCGATGGCCGTAAGCTAGTTCTTTAAGAACTACGGAGCAGCAAGAGAGAGAGAGAGAGAGAGAGAGAGAGAGAGAGAGAGAGAGAGAGAGAGAGAGAGAAAGAGGAAATGAGAAGCAGAGTAGATTGAGATAAAGATTGAGAGAGATAAAGACAGAGAAAAGAAGAGATTAGGACAGAAAATTGTGTGTGTGTGTGTGTGTGTGTGTGAGAAAGAGAGAGATAGAGAAACAGAGAGATTGTCATCGGGGTCAGTGGAAATTGCAATGGAGAGATGGGGAGAGAGAAGCTGTGGGAATTGAGGGCAGAAAAAGAAAAAGAATTATGGAGACGGAGAAGGAGAGAGAAAACAGGCAGAGAAGAAGGACAGAAATGTGTTGAGAGAGAGAGAGAGAGAGAGAGAGAGAGAGAGAGAGAGAGAGAGAGAGAGAGAGAGAGAGAGAGAGAGAGAGAGAGAGAGAGAGAGAGAGAGAGAGAGAGAGATGTATGTGTAATGTTTTGGGCGAAACAAGCCTTCCAAGAAGAGACCGAGGAGGAGAGAAAGAAAGAGGAAGGGAAGGAAGAAATCTCTCCAAAAAGACAGTAGTTGTGCTGTGGATTAAAGCTGTTTGTCATGATGGCGGTGATGAGGGCGGAGCTGGAGGTAGAGATGATGTCAGTGGTGATGGCCATGAGCTGGTTCCTAAAGAACTACAAAGCAGCCTGAGTGATGTTGCTAGATTCCAAAAGGAAAAGATGCCTTTTTTTGCAAACAGCAAGTAAGTTTGAAAATGACAATAAAGTAAAAATAAAAAAAAAAATAAAGGTAGAATGAAAGGAAAAAAAAAAAGGAAAAGAGACCAAGAATGAAGGTAAAACATGATAAAGAGAAAGATGGAAAGAAGACAAAAATAAAGGGTGGAAAATGAGATATATAGCAGAATGCGAGAGAAAGAATGAAAGAAAAGAAAAGAAAAGAAGGAAAAAAAGCATAGAAAGAAAGATGAAGGAAAAAAGGAGATAAAGGAAGACTGGAAGCTAGAGTAGAAAAAAAAGAGAGAAATCAAAAGCAATGAAAGAGAAAAAAGCAAGGAAAAGAGAAGGAAGGAAAAGAAAGAAAGTAAAAAGCAAGAAAAGAAAGCGATGAAAGAAAGAAGGAAATATAGATAAAAAGGAAGCACACGAAGAGAGGAGGTAGAAAGAATGAAAAAAAAAAGAGAGTTCTCGTGGTAATTCAAGAGAGCTAAAGATAGAGACGAAACGAATTCGCGGAAGAGGGCGCCACACAGAGATGCAAATGCAGAGGAGACGGGAAGGAAAATGGTAATAAAAGAGAAAAGTTGTGAATGATAGAGAGCGGGAGAAATTGGTAATTTTAGAGGTGAATGATTGTGTGCATGTTCAGTAATGTGTGTAAAGAGAAAAAGTACGTGAGACAATTCAGTAAAAAAATATTTGCCAGAGAGAGAGAGAGAGAGAGAGAGAGAGAGAGAGAGAGAAGCAGAAGGAAGACATAGGGACGGAGAGAATTAGAGGCAGAAAAGATATATATATATATATATATATATATGTATGTATATATATATATATATATATATATATATATATATATATATGTGTGTGTGTTGAGAGAGAGAGAGAGAGAGAGAGAGAGAGAGAGAGAGAGAGAGAGATTTGGGCAGTGAAGAGAGATAATGGTAAAAAAAGAAAGTGACTGAGATAGACGAAAAGAGAAAAAACAGAGAAAGAGAAAGTGACATAGAGGATTAGAGGCAGGAAAAAGAGTTTGAGATAGAATAAGAGAGAGGGAACGAAGCAGGAAAATAATTGACTGGGAAAGAGAGGTATAGGAAGAGAATAAAATAGAGAAAGAGATAATCAGAGGCAGAAAAAAGGAATGTGGATAGGATGAGAGAGGGGGCAAATAAAGAGAGAGAGAGAGAGAGAGAGAGAGAGAGAGAGAGAGAGAGAGAGAGAGAGAGAGAGAGAGAGCTATGGAAAATTTTCCATATATTTATCCATGTTCATCTTAAAGAAGACAAGACGGTGTTTGTAAAATTATGTGTATAAAATGGAGTGAGAGAATACCCCGAGAGAAATAATATATATATATATATATATATATATATATATATATATATATATATATATACATGTACATACACACATACATCAAGAGCGAAACAGAAACGGCTGATGATCTCTGCAATAAGACAAAGCGTGTAACATTAGGGTCCAAATTTAAATAATAGTTATAAAATCAAATTCTGTATAAACTCGAAACACAGTGTATTAACAACTACCATCAAATACCTGACTTGTATATCATAACATTGTAAGATGATTTAGGGGTATACAAAATGTATGAAATTTCAAAAAGTATATTTTCAACGTTAACGAGTAAACTCCCACAATATATATATATATATATATATATATATATATATATACAACACTCAAGTGAATAATTTGATATGTATATATATATATATATATCACATAAATGATTTAGTATGTATACACACATGCATATATATGTAAGACACCTGTCGTAGTGCTATGGTTAGCATGCTCGTCTCGTAAACCAAATGTGCTTGTGTGGTGGGTTTGATCCTCATTGGGTACCCCACCACTTTGGCTCTGTTCCAGACCAAGCCGAGCATAGTAGATAGCTATCTGCAGGCGTCTGGTGTGGGACAATAGTTGGTAATCTCGCTTTCTTTGACAATTCGGTACTGTAGGGATTTCATGCTCACTCAGAGTCCATAAAATGTGGCCTTGTGCCAGACTAAGGTATACTTAGCCAACATCGATTTGAGGAATTGTGTTAATGTAGATAGCTCGTTTAGTGAAGTCTGCGACAGTAACCGAGGGAACCTATCAATCCCTGGATAACGGGCAATTTTGAGTTGTATGCTGTACACCCAGCATAAAAGCGACTTCGTGTCACTTTCGTAGCCGTTGGATAGCAAAGGAATACTTGCTACGACCGCAGTAGCAGGTTCTTTTTTTGTATCTGGAGCTGCCTCTGTGTATGCAAGGCAGAAGAAAGGGCAAATACAGCAAGTCTGTCCGGAAAGTATCCAGCCATTTTGATGTATCGATAAGCGTTTGCGCGGCATTGATGTAAATTGACAACCAATCAGAAAGGACATAGCTATCCATGCGTGAACAGCAATTTTCTAGCTAGTGAGCAAATGATTATTTTGTTTGCAAAACATAGCATCACCTAGGTTTGTTAAGTCTCCCCACTTCAGATCTGAATCCTTGCAGCTTCTGGGTATTGCTCTTGAACCGAAGAAAATTTCAGAAAAATATTAAGGAGAACGCAATGAGGAAGATGATGGCGACCCTGATAGGGGACTTCACAAACCTTTTTCGAAAAGTGGTGTCTTTGAAGAAGACAAAGGTACCATTGCCCTAGTTTCTGGGTAATTCTTTCGTCATTGTTGAATGGCTGGATACTTTTCAGACAAACCCCTCACACGCCTATTGAAAGGAGGTAAAATTCGCAAAAGAAAAAAAATAAAAGTGGGGACAATAATACTAACAAAGTGCGGGAGCAAGAAGGAGGAGAAAAATGAGAAAAGAAGAAAGGAACAGAAGAAGACGGAGAAGGTAAAAGAAACAGGCGAAGAAGAAGAAGAAGAAGAAGAAAAAGAAGAAGAAGAATAATTAGAAGAAGAAGAAGAATTAGAAGAAGAAGAAGAATTAGAAGAAGAAGAAGAAGAAATGAAGAAGAAATAAAACGAAGAAGGAAAATATTATTATTAATAGGAAGAAGTGAAACCCAATGCAGCAAATGAACTACCAGATGATATGTTTACGCGCCTGTGTCTTTGTGCGGATGAAAAAATATGATAAACGCTGGTCGAAATCCAAACATGAAAGTGAAGCCGAAAAGAGAGGAAAAAGGAACGTTGAATTATTTTAATGAAAGAGGAGGAAATTAACCGAATGAGTGAAAAAGATAACGTTTGCAAAATGCATGCGTATAATAGGAAAAAAGGAGGATATAGGAAACAAACATATGCTTACATGTACGTACACACATACATCAAGAGCGAAACAGAGAGAGAGAGAGAGAGAGAGAGAGAGAGAGAGAGAGGTAGGGGAGTAAGTTTAGGTTTAGAGAAGGAGAAATAGAGGCAGGAAAAATAGAGGCAAATAGGGACAGATAGAATTAGAATCAGAAAAATAAAAGATATGGACCGAGTGAGAGAGATACGGGCGAAAAAAGAGATAGAAAGACAGAGAAAAACAGCGATAGAGAAAAAGACAGTCATAAACAGAGATATAGATAGGGTAGGGATAGAAATAAAGTGAGAGATTGAGAAAGAGAGAGAGAGAGAGAGAGAGGGAGAATTAGAAAGACAGATTGAAAATGTATAGACAATTAAAAGGCGAAACAGGAAGGAACATTGGCACATAGAAGTGTGTGGGTTTCGAGAGAGAGAGAGAGAGAGACTGTAAACGTTTGTGACAGAAAGAAATCCATAATTTATGTCTACATTCATGTCTCCACGCTAATAGATATATTGATAGAAGCTAGACTGTATGCCATGCCAGCATTCGAAATCGTGGCTCTTACTTGGACTAGAATACAAACTACCAGAGTCGGTCCAAAATAATCAACCAACCATCAAGCTATTTAATGCATACACACACAAACTCATAAATATACACATGATCGTTGGATATATAAGTTATATCCAACACAATGATAACGATCTCTATGGAGCATGAGGAAAATACAAATCGAATGAATTGGTATTCATTCAGCGAGATGAGAAAAACAGAAGGGGATACCTTTCAGTGCAGGAGTCATGTATGTTGTAAATGGGGTTGGGGTGGGGGCTGTGTTTAAGGTTGCCAGTGGATGGCCAGAGACTGGGACAAGCGTCCGTATATCTATCACCATGAAGTGGATGGTTAGACTTGATTCCTTTTGTTTTTCTGTGCGAGGGAAATTTTTGCTCCGATTGCACGTGTGTTTATGCGCGTGTGTATGTATGCATATGTGTCTTGGGGAGGTAGTCATAACCGCGTATACAAGTCTGCGCGTAGAGCATCTATATATATATATATATATGATCATACAAATATGTCGGAAATCATAGCACTGACAAATACGATCACGCAGCAGTACATCCGTATAGCATGCAATCTTATAAATAGTATGTAATCAAATTACATACATGACATATCAGCATACTTACCGCTGCACATCATGACTCAGAACGTGTTATCCAAGAGCTCATATTGCAAACAAAAGATGGCATGACGAAATAGTCGAGTTCAGAGTATACTCGCTTCCCGACGCCCATGGCGAATCTCGGGGAAAAATCTATGTCCAACAACATTCTGCTGCTGCTGCTGCTGCTAATGATGATGATTTGAAAACCCTCAAGCAGTTTGCCCTGTTTCCAGCCAGTTGACAAAAGAGTTCATTGAAAGCCTCGCATGCAAAACAGGACCAGAATGTCACGTGGGATGTTATCACCACGTGCAGCTTTTTTTTTTCTTCAATTTCTTTATTGCTTTTGCAATATCATGTGGTGGTAGTGGTGCCTTGTCTACTTCTTGTTTTGTTCTTTGTTTCGAAATGCGATCGATGGCGGTCCTCTATACTACGCGCCCCTGCATTGAATACTATATATCAATCTATGTCCTAAGCTGCTGGTATACAGTACTTGTCATAAATACTCTGTAACCACTCCAAGACATTTTGCTTCTAACCGCTTGGTTTGGAGTCCAAAACAGGAACATCACGAGAGATGAATCAAATCGTATTGTAATCAACAGAACAAAATATACATTTAGTCATATTTGATGTAGAAAACTCGAATGGCAATGGGCTGGTCATGCTGCGAGAATGAAAGACAGCCGATGGACATCATGACTAACAACATGGATCCCCAGAGACCACATATGAAAACGAGGCCAACAAAATACAAGATAGAGAGATGAACTATACAAATTCAGAAAACACTGGCCCATGATAGAGAAATGTGGCAGATCTCAGGGAAGATCTATGTTCAACGATGGGCATTAAAAGACGGATGATGATGATAATGATGATGATGCTGCTGCTGCTGCTGCTGATGATGATGATGATGATGAATGGTCCTGAATGCTGAATTCTGGGAAAATATTTTTAGATAGTATTGGATTGTGGAATGAAAAATGAGTTCTTTTATCCTTCGGAGATCTTCAGAATCGTTCAATGAGATTGTAAAAGTCAAATTCACGTTGCTATTTGAAAGAGTTGCTAAACAAGTAAATTGATTTGGACTATCATTGTCCCTAATCCTTAATGAACCCTGCAATCTTTGATACAAACAAACAAACTAATTGGGTCTTTGTTCAATTGCTTATGGACAATACTTCTGCCCCGATAAAATATGGTTTGTTTATTAATGTTGAAAAAGACCCAGCTAAGGTGGGCAGGAAATCTGGCAAGGATGTAGGACTATCGGCTGATAAATATCCTCCTCTTTGGAGAACAATTCGTCAAACGATTAATAATATTTAGTATCATAGCTAGTGAGAACCATATTTGCCTTTCCAATGCATTTTTCCTTTATTGTTCAAACGCGTGGCAAAGTTAATCGGGCATGATGTAAAGTAAGGACAAAACTTTGGCTCTACACAAACTCCCTATTTATCTCTCTGAATCCCCTCACCTCTTCTCTCGCTAAGAAATAATGGATTCGACTGAATATATTTGCTATGCTTGCAAGTCATCAAAAAAAAAAAGTTACGATTCTCGTCTTCCGAAACAGTCTTGGGTCATTCCCAAGGGTCGATTTTCCAACTCCAGGTGAAAAGAAGGAATTTAATCTGATATTTTGATAGATATATATTTTCCCCAATAGGTAGATTAGTATTGCAATATCACGACACTTATGTCTCCCCATTTCCGCTTTGTGTCGTATAAAGTTATTAAGAAAATAAATATTGCCTTTACGCTGGTCTTTACGAGCTATCCTCGTGTCGGCTTCACTAATCATAAGTTTCTTCGACGCTCATCCGTCTTGGCTAAATTTCAAGGTTCTTCAAGGTTTGCGAGATGTGAAAATCGATTTGGCGACAAATGACTGCCATTCATCACGTTGCCCAAGTCGGGGTTTGAACTTAGCTGGCCGATTCCATTCTTCGTGTTGCTGAACGCTTGGCAACTGGCGAATTCGAAAGTACGAAAAGTAAGAGAGAAAAAGCAGAGTAAAAGAAGAAGAGAGGGACACAAAAAGATGAAAGAAGAGAGGGTGGGAAGGGACTGAAGTTCTATTCTTTCTGGAAGACAGTAGGCTTCAGTGCCTCTCCGCCTTGACGATCGAATCTTGGATGGACGTGCGGACACCTTCGTCACTTGGCCGCTACTTGTCTCTCCCGAAAAGATTTTCGCACCAAAGTCAACAAATCTCAAATTCAATTCACATTCTTTATTCCTTTTGTACACTCCTTCTCACGCACGGATCCTGTCTCTTGATTTCTTTTGTCTTCCTCACGGACGCCACTGTGCGCAACGTGCTGTCGTCACGTTTCGATGGATCTTTTTACAAATTCCCAAACTAGCTTACTGATCGAAACTGTGATTATGTCACCTTGGGCAGTCGTCACCTATTTTCTCAGGGTGTTCAACATGTTCTATGCGGCAACTAAAACGAGCCCCTGAAAACCCAGCCCCACCAACCTAAAAACAACAACAACAACAACGAAACTGAGCTCGAGAAAAGAAATGAGCCACCAATATGTACACATTGGTAATATTATCTTCATTTTTTTTTTCATTGGATGAAGCATTGTCAATCATTGTTAATCTTTTTATTAGCATTTTCTTTCATCCTAATTTTGATTGCTCTTCATCTATGGTAGTGAGTTAACATCGGGGTTCGGGAATAAAGGATAAGCTCACAGAGAGACTTGAATCCTTTTATGCCTCAAGGAAGCCTGGTTATCGGAACAGACTGCTCTGTTGTTTGAGTTGAAGAAAGTTTTACCGCTGGCAATAGATCAAATCTGAACTTTAAAACTTGACAATGCTCCATCTAATACAAATTAAAAATACAATCGAGATAACATTGCTATTTCTAATTCAACTAGGGTTTCGTAAAAAATTAACATTAATGGCATCAAAATGATCAGATGAAAATGAAAGGGTAGCCTGAAGATCCAATTAGTTGTGATGAAAAGCAACTAAGATTAAGATGGAAGCAAATAAAAACAGACTGAAAATGAATATCTAAAATATCAGGTGTCCGAAAAAGTTCGCTTGATTCACGATGTTCTCGTTTTTTATCATCTTGAAACAGATGGACCCTTCAAAGGGACAACGTTAAGCATCTGCAATAAAATAAAACGTACACACATTATTAATTAACAAATATTATTTAGGAGAATATACATACAATATTAACTAGTGAACCCAAAACTGTGCCCCAAAAGCTGATTATCAAAGCTTGTCCTCTGTACGAATTTAAACTTTCAACAAAATCAGCAGAAGCTCTATCCATCTTGTTAAAGTGAAGTTACATACTACTCAAAAGTTGCACAGAAGTAGGTCAAAAGATCAGCCAAAGGTGCATCCCTTGAAGGACAGCCGGTAACCGTCGATAGAAAAGTAAAGACATAAATCCAAACGTTTAAGATTTTTGTTTTAATGTTCAACTCAAACGATGAAATTATACGAGGTCAGTTCGGAAAGTATACAGCTTCTCTGAATATCCCTTGATGCAACTCGGTGACTAATTAGAAGGGACCTTACTCTGCATGTGTGAACGGACACTCTCCCGTAAGGTTACTTAGTCGGCAGTGAGACACCATTTGGTGAGTTTTTGTACGACTTGACCAATGCATTCACAGCAAGTAAGTTCTTTACGTCTCGGGTAGTCCTTCAGCTGTATAGTCCAGAAGTGGCTCCCACTGACCTCTGGTAACTAGAACGCGATGAAGAAGCTATTGCAATCTACAAAGAGGACTCTGTTGATCGTTTAGAAAAGTGGATGCTTGGGTAAGTCTGTTAGGTCTCAAGGGGTGTACTAGATGGGAAATAAGATGATAGTACCCTAGGTAGGCTATTTCTCGTTAATATTAAACGGGTTGATATTATCTGGACGTCTGCATTTGTATCGCAATGGAAAAATATACATATTTGGGAAGTGGGTATTTCTATAAACTTGAAATAAAACCAGCTGCAACGAATCACAATATGTTATTAGTTCACACCAAAAGAATGAAACATATCTTAATCGATATTTGACCTGTGATGAAAAATATGTCCCGACCAACATCTAAAAGCGACCACACGCCTGACACCCAACCTGAAACTTGATTCACTTGGGTTTCATGAACAAAAAGTGACGCGTGGCTGGATAGCTCTTGTATTGTGTATTACAAGTTACTACAACTATCACAGCTGTAGTATACGCTTCACTAATTCAGAGAGTCGAAAATGTGTTGATCCGAAAGCATCCGGAGTTAGTCAACCGTAACGCGCAAAGGACTTGTTTTTTCTTCAAAACAATACACAAACACACATCGCTGGCATAGTCCGAGATAGGGTAGTCTTGGATAGGAATAACTGGCTCGCTCTAAAAATTCCCCCAGATAGGTCACCTTCTGCTTATCATCTCTCCTTGTCTCCAGATTACCATAAACATAAGTACTAACTATAATTGAAGCACACTCAAACTATAGACCTACTATAGTTACATATCAGAACCATACAAACTTGCATCTCAGTATAAAATCTTTGCGTATTTTTAAAATTTCAAAACTTCACTTCCGTACATGAAAATTAAAAATAATTATTCCATTTCCAGATGCTTATGTTACTGACATTGTTAATTTTAAACATGTCCATCATTACGTAAGCAAATCATGATACGATTCCGAAATTCTACGAAGTAGTAATACCCAGAAGCACATTACTTATCCTGGTTTGCTGGTCATAAAAAGGGTAAAATGTTGAATAAACGATAGTCTTTATGGGTCTCCATAAAAAAGAAATCTATTTAGCTCATAAAGAGTTAATATGGTGGCCAAGAGATCTAACTAACACTTCCAAGCCATTTCTTTGGGAAAAATTCACTTATAAATTAAGCCAGAGAGTAAAGAGAAAAAAGTGCAACATCTTGCTGAAACACTGTATCCTCAATACGTTTTAATCGGGTAGTTCCAGGAATTAATTTTGCATCAGGACACAGTTTACTACCCCTACTATGGAAACCATGGGGTTTCTGATTCTGTAAATCCAATAATAAAATAATCACTAAACATCATATCTTATTTTATTTATTTTATTTGAAGTAGTATTATGAATCATTATCAATATTTTCAGCTACTATTTACCTTCACTTTAATCTTTGTTGCTTTTTATCGCAACTAAAATCAGGCTTGGTTTCCTAAAGCAGTGAGTAGATGAATTAACAGCGTGGTTCGAAGTAAAGGATAAGTTCCAGTTAAGAATCGAACTCACGACCCACTATTTCGAAGGGTAGCAGAATAGACGCTTTCATCCCACTGTAACACTGGAACTTGATCCAAATCAGACGCTTAAAAATACTCCCATCCCAATCTTCTCGGTGTCATTTTTGTAATCAACAAGATTCGGAGTGAGTTTAACCATCAGACCAATTCGTTTGATTAATATTGCTTTTTACTCAATGGTTCTCAATGTCCCAGGTCAAATTCCCCACCTTGCAGCTTTTCATCAAGTATTTTCCCACCATTATCCTTTCTATCATACGTTCCTCACCTGATTGAAATTCCTTCACAATCCCTTACCTGTAATTCCCCCCATCCTCAGGAAATTCCTTCCCGGGGAGCCAAGTGCCTCCCATATGAGAACTGCTGGTCTAAATACGAGCTGTTATTCCGCTGTGTACGTGAAAAACAACGATTTCAAGACCATTTTTTTAAATACCTAATTAACTAACCATAAATGTCTTCTAATTGACTCAATATTGCTATTTACACCACTCGATTGCTCGTAAATTTTATGAGAATTGTCTGTGATTATCGTATGCTGTAAACAGAAATGTGTTAACAAAATAAACATAGTTTGGTGTAGATGTACATTTTTTGAAACAACGATAGCAAAAGTTGCAATTTTAATAGCGATAAAAAAACTGGATGTGCAGTTAGCAGCAGCACGGAAATAAAATCGTCAAATTGAGTCCAAACTGAGACGGATTGCATTCACCTCTCAGTAATGCCCTCGGGAAAAGCATGAATCAATCTCTCTTTTCTATGGGTTTTGGTAAATAACAGGACAGACTGGGATAATCAGCCCTGGTTGGCTGCTAATCTAGGTGACTGGGAACTCAGAAATCAAACCGTGTAATTCAAACTTCTCTTTTAGTTTTGTGAGAGGCTGGCAACGGACACTGTAAAGGACGTATTCATCAGATGTATGGCTGACAGGGCTCCAGTGAAGCTTCAAGGAGTAAGCCAGAAGTTGATCAAAATAAAATATCAAAATAAAGCAGCCAAGGTACCTCAAATACAAGTTGAAATAAACTGATGCAATAAAATATAGTTTGTGGTAGATGTACTTCTTCAATGTGCCCGAGTTCCATTTCCCCTCTCTCGGCGATGCCGAAGACTTCCACAGGAAAAAAAAAGTGCTCAAATCATAGAAAATAATCATGGCTGTAGGGGATACCTCAACAGCTGGTTACAGCATCTGGTATTCCCACGCACGGGAACCAGAGCACCTAACACGATTTTGGCTGTAACATGAAAAATAGTTACATCAATGAAGACAGACGTCACTGAAAAAAAAAATGATCAAAGCCAAATGGGAAACAGAAATAAGTATTTGGTTTGTCTGGAAAGTATCCAGCCATTTTGAATATCATGAGAACTGATTGCCAGACATCGAAAAAACATAGCAACCAACCATGAGGGACTCTTTCGTTGGGTTGCTCATTCGGCGTTGAGATGTCATTGAGTGAGCTTGTATACTGTCGGGGCGTTGAAACCACTGAGACCGAGCCATTCCTCGCGTTTTATGAAGGGTATTTTTTTCTGTAAAACGTCACCCAACTATGTCAGACCCAGTACAGTCCAGGTTAGGCTCCCTCTAACTCTCCCCAAAGAGATTTCAGACCGTGAACATGATAAAGGAGAACCCAAAGGGGAGCTATTTTTTCCGTTATTATTAAAAGGCTGGATATTTTTCGGACTTTTTAGAACTCGTATATCGTAAATAAATTCACCTGGCGATGATGGCACTTGGATATCCAATTAGCATACGGAGAATTATCAATTTCTTCTAAGCAATATATAATATGATTTTCTCAGTATCATCCTAGTCTATGTGCATAAAGTGAAGGGTTTGTTATCAAATAAACTTAAGCTTACAGTATTATCCCCTCCATTTATTCCGATGATACATACTTATTTCATAAACAACAGAAACAGAAATAAATTTATTCCTATACAAACCTTCAACGTTTCACACAACAGCCCGCCCGACGTTGTAGACGGCGCACAAATAAAAAAAAATTCGTAATTTTATTTATTCAGAACAGTAACAGTATAAATTATAGTTACACTTCGATGACGGGCTA
Source organism: Thysanoteuthis rhombus (assembly GCA_963457665.1). NCBI lineage: Eukaryota > Metazoa > Mollusca > Cephalopoda > Oegopsida > Thysanoteuthidae > Thysanoteuthis > Thysanoteuthis major. The sequence goes on along the minus strand of OY735199.1, from coordinate 46,370,905 downwards.
GATAATCCCGCAAGCTTCAGATCATTTTTAAGGCTAAAAAGTGTTATCTCTCCCTCACACACGTGAACTACGTTATCACTGATTTTTATAGGGAACACAATTCTGACGAAAAAGAAACAACTTTAAAAGGGTTTTTGTGATTCCTTTTTCATTCATCCCTGCTCAATTCAGAATAACTTCCAACTACACAACGTCTTTTGATAAAAAACAAACAACCAAAAAAAAAAAAAAAACAAAAAAAAAACGCGTACTGGCCTCACAGAACATCTGATTACTTTGTATCTTTTTCAGGGAAAAGCACATTAAACCTGTTTTATGTACCTAATACCAAATTGTAATCCCAAGAAATGAACTAATTTTCAGTCATTAAAACGGTTGAAAATTTGTAGCTTAATATTTCATGATACAATTTAGTTGATCATATATATATATATATATATATATATATATATATATATATATAAAGATTGAACAAAATGCGAAGAAGTTGGAATTAAAGCAATTATTTTGACCTTTGCATTATCGGCGTCTGTTTAGCTCATTGTAAGGGGCAACACCGTGTTAAAGCAATCACACTATCCGATTCCTGCAATAGCCCGATTTTCTTTGATTGTATTTTTTTCACGTTGTTTAGGCCAAATGCTACATTCACTGCGTAATAACAGGAGATCGTTTCGAAAAGATATAACGCAATTCATAATTATTTCTGTCGGATTATATATCCATTTTTAAATTATATATATATAAGTATGTAAGCAAAAATGAAAATAAAAATTTGAAAAAAGTATTTTATATCTCATTTACACACTGTGCCGACTTAGTGTTGACTGATATGAGGAAAATTACTGCAGTATGATGGTAAGCTAATAACATGAAATCAATTACCACTCGGTGAGAGATGAATTAGGTCTATTCATAAAAGAATGAAATGAAAAATTAACAGTAATTGAATACATGTTCCCATCGCTATCCAAAAGTAGAGCACATCTATAAAAATTTCGTGTTATCCGAGATGGCTTAAAGCGAATAATCTATTACCAATAATTTATATAGGAATTTTTTGAGTGATCTCAGACCCACAAAATGGTGATAATGTTGTATTAGTTTGTGTCTTCAGATTTGGGTGGTTGGGGCATAGGAAATTTGATTGTAGGGCTGAGAGAAAAAGGGAGTGTGCTGCCTCTATAATGAACCCTCTTTTAACTGAATGCTCTTTTAATTTTTAATCTTTTCTCGTGAAAGCGTAAAAATAGTATATATATATATATATATATATATATATATATATAATCATATGGAAAATTCTTAAACAAACTAATACATGCCAAAATTCAGAAAATTCTTGCAATCTCTGCCTAAACGAGAAATTCGAGATCTTAAACTTTACTAAAATTACAAAAAGCCCAAAGAACATTTATCAAATAGAGAAAATGAAATAATACTAAAATGCAGGCTTTGTTCTAAATTCCTATGAATGACTATAAAATAAATGCAACACACACTGATAAATCAAAGGCAATTTAGACAATCCTCTCCCAAATCCATCATCCCCAAAACTTACTATCACCATTTTGTACCTCCAAACATACTCAAATAAATGAAAAAAAAAGAATAACACTATCCACTAGAGCCACATAGGATATCAAAGGGGCTTTAAAACCCAACGCCAAAATACCAAGGTCAAGATAAGAACATCCCTCAGAAAACTACAAAGCTTCCTTTCAAAGATGACCCCTAGATCTAGTTCACATCCCTTGACAAAATGAATAACCCCTACCACACTCACAAGACCCTCACCAAATTCCCAAAACTAGAATCCAGAAACATAGACAATCATTCGCCTGATGAGGGCCGGAGAGGGCAGAAACATGAACTAGTTTGTATAGTGAATCCACATTCTACTATATATATATATATATATATATATATATATATATATATATATATATATATATATATATGTGTGTGTTTGTGTATGTGTGTGTGTGTATACATATATAAGTTCCTACGCAAAATTCAGGGAAATCTGAACTGTTTAATGAATATGCTGATGAGTCAAGCTACTCAACATTTCCCACATCTCTGACACCATCTGGAAACAAAGAAACTAATTTTTAAAAATTAATTTTGATCTTTCTTTGAAATAGCCATTTCACACCTTGGATACCCCGAAAGTTTTTGATAACACTGTACACATACAAATGCACGCACGCACACAGACACACACACATACATACACACACACGCATACACATATATATATATATATATATATATATAAATATATATATATATATATACATATATATATATATATATATATATATATATATATATATATATAGCACTATGTCATATTAGTGAAATTTCTTTTACACTCAAGAATAAGTTGACAGAGATTGGTTATTCATTATCTGTACATGAAATATGCAATACTTTTTTTCTTTCACAGTTGCGTATTTTATCAACATATATATATATATATATATATATATATATATATATATATATATATATATATATATATAAAATACATCACTGTGTAAGAAAAAGGTATTGCATATTTCATATGTCCCATTATTTTTAGCTGATGACTAATTACGTCAAAGAATTTTGACACTTCATCATGTAATGCATACACGAGCACAGAAAAGTACCAGTCAGGCACCTAATATCTTTCTTTCTCCCTTTCATGTATATACATACATCAACAAGTATGTCGTCAGTTTCATTGAAATGGAATTGAAAGCATATCGAGCGCGCACACACCAGCCTCACTCGAATGAAATGGACGGCATAAATAGCGGCTTATTATTCATAAACATACATGAAGCCAAGTGCGCGTAAGAGAATTCTATATAAACGATTACGTAGCGTAAAGGGAAGAAAAGAAGCGATAGACGGAGATATGAATATATTTACGTTGTGAGTATTCATGTGAGCGTATTCTCAAATAAGGATTCTCTTAATATCTCCATTAGCGGCACGTGTCCTTTCATTGCACGTACAAAATATGTTTGGAAAGTATCTAGCCATCCAATATTAACGAAAAAAAATTCCTACCAAAGGGAAATGGCAGTTTTATTCTTTGAAGTACCCTCCGTATAGCATCGCACACTTATCCCTGCGTCCCTCAAACTTTCAAAAACAGTCAGCGAAGTCCTTTTTCGAGATCGCTATAAGCTGGCTCGTGGCGTTCTTCCTAATATCATCTGCAGTCTAAAATCTCTTTGGGAAAAGGGAGAAGTCGCAGATAGTCCAATCTGGATGTTTGCCCGGTTCAATGATTCTAGCATCGGATGACAGGATACGTGTTATGCTCTCACCAGGATTCACTGAGGGGAAACAACAATCCTCCAGAGGCAGTGTGGTAGTTTGGGCAAGGATCTGCTGGGAAACACGTGGTCCTATCATTCATGTAAAGGTACTCTATCGGGTGCCATCTATCTTGACGTCATTGAAACCTTCACAGGGAAAGTATTATACGATGGTAATGGTATCATTTAGCTGGACAATTCTCCTTGCAACAGTGCACAAGTCGGACAGGGATGGACTGTGTCCCTTTGGTTCTAAGTCACTCTGATGTCAATCCTATTGATAATTCATAGCAATTTTCAAAGTTCGATCTTGTTTTAATATTTCCTTTATTTTTCTATTGCCAAACTCTTGGAGTGAAATTTATCATTTCAATTAGTCAGATGTGGGGTTTCACGTGTGTGAATTTCAGACATCAATAAGAGAGATAGTGGAAAAAAGAGTGATTCCGTGAAGTCATATATCAGCTCGCGTTTCCAGGACCCCGGTATTTTTTTATAAAGATTAAATTTCTGTTTTGAAATGATAACAAGTATGTATATTTCATTCATTTTTCTTTTCGGTGAAAATTATCTTGCTACTAAGGATGTCATTACAACAATTATTATGAAAGCATTAAAATTTCAAAAAGGCAGTACATATTTGTCCACAATTTCGAGGTATTCATCCGATCGTGTAATCTATAATTACAAATAAATACCTCCTTCCAGTAGCGTTTCCATGGCGATGTGGTCTGCCAGATATTGGTTGATTTTGGGATCAAATCTGACTTGATGCTTTCGAGGTCAGTGGCGAACTACTCATTAGGCTGGGTACGCCTTTCCTTGCTTTGGACGCTCGTGGCGGATTAAACATTAGGTAGCCTTTTTCTTTCTTCCTTTTGTCAAATTCTATTGCGTTTTGATATAATTTTCGTTTGCAAAAATGACAGATGACAATGATTAGAAGAAAAATCAGTGACGCCATGCACAAATAACACAGTGACGTACGCAAAATCTGATCTCAGATTCAATTGTTCTGCTCAAGTTCGCAAATCCTATTAACAGAAACTATTAGTAGAAATGAAGGACGGAGTTTTGAAGTAATATTGTACGTTGTTTTTACTTTTTTGATTTTAATCAAGCCGGCGAGTTTGACAAAGCCAAGTTTGTTTTCAAATCTTTTGGTCCATATTCTGTCAATTTTGAATATGTATAGAGATATTTTTTACGAACTTTTTGAAATGTATCGGATACTTTATATCACTCTCTCTCTCTCTCTCTCTCTCTCTCTCTATATATATATATATATATATATATATATATATATATATATATATATATATATATATAATCTGACAACACTGGAAAGCAAATGATATATTATACAAAATTCATTTACATGAATAAGTGGGTGATAGGGGGAGCTGGCCTGCACCCCTCACCTGTTGGGCCGGGACACACCCCTGGATAGAACCGAACAGGCTTGCATGCAATCTTGGGCACGCCTGCTTACCACCTCCTAAAATCCTAAAATAATTTTTTTTCTAAAAACTGAGAATACATTTGATCACTTTTCACTTCAGTAGTTTGCATGTCAGTGTGCACTATAGGGTTTGAATTGTACCCATATCTTATTTTTGCGCTTGGTTTTGAGGTAGGGATAATGTTTTTGCTCTAAAAAAAACTGTTTTATTGTAAGGTTATGTTTACATTCATTAAAAAGCAGAGAGAGAGAGAGAGAGAGAGAGAGAGAGAGAGAGAGAGAGAGAGAGAGATAGATCCATATCCATGGTCATCAATGACAAACGGAAAATAAGTTTGTAATTTAGCATTATGAAAATTATGTAAAAAGAACCCCCTCTTATAAAACCTTTAAATTCTTTTCTCAAACCTTGGAAATTTCTAGAGTGTTTGAATAAATTGAAAGCACATGAAATTGAAAGAAAAAATGAAGAAAAAGAAAAAAAATCTACTGATTGTATTTACCTTGATTCTAAACACTGTTGTATTGTTGCTCTCACTGATTTCTTTAGCAATAATTTTTTCCAAGGGAGAGCGATGCAGACTCCATAGCAATTGATGAATTAAAAAAAAGAAAACAACAAAATCATAATGGATCCAACTTTTTGAAAATCCCTGTTGAAAAAGAATTTTGAACGATTTTTTCCAGAGAGTGCGAATGCAGACCCCAGAGAAATTGACGATTTTTTGTTAATTCAACATAAAGTCATGTGCTGTTAGTCATCTGAGACTTGCTGATTTTGGATATACCTTTGTTTCTGTTTTGTGATGTGTTGTGCCGTATACACTTGAGTACGAACATATATACTTACTTTAGTACTTTAGAATATATATATATATATATATATATATATATATATATATATATATATATATATACACACAACAATAATATATATATATATATATATATATATATATATATATATATATGAAATTACATGTACGATATTCCTCACCTTAGTCCTGTTCAGATCCGTGTTGAGTTTTTCCTATCGCGAAGAATCCTCACTAATACTTCTCTTTCCAAAGAACTCTGTACTATTCTGCGTTTCTCTCTTGGTTTCGCACCCGTGTGTCGTAGCTGGTATTATGAATCGATCATATGCTTCAGATTTGAAGATATTAGCAATTTACTTCCCAGCATGTCTCTGTTTATATCAGATGCTTTCCGACCTATGCGTCATCTCATTTCCTTTCTGTGATTGGCAGGGTACATAGCAAGCAGGAGAGACAACTGATAGAGCAAAAGGCAAACCAATTGGCGCCCGGGCGACAGTAAACGTAGTTGGAAAAGACCCGATTGAGAATGGAGAGACGAGATAGAGAAGTTTGCTGAAAAGACATGGCAGAGATCAGCACAATCACGCTTCTCATGGAAGGAGATGGGAAATACCTTTGCACAACAGTGGTCATACAACGGTTGTTTCTACTACTGCTGCAGATTATATATATATATATATATATATATATATATATATATATATATATATATATATATATAAGACCCGCATCTTATTAAGTTTTATGAATCTGCGGTAATCTATCATCAACGGCAACAGACCGCATTAATCTTTACAACGACATGTAATCTTGTGTATTTTATTAAGTGCGAGAATTCTTTTCTGTGAGACCGTTTCTGAAGTACGCTATTTTAATAATCTGACATCTTGACGGTGACTGGCTGTAGCCATGTGAAATTATGCTCTTATGCCTTTTTAGAAGATCTAAAAGGCAATTAACTTCAGAGGAGGCTATAAATATTTGATTAGAAACTTGGAAATTACCCGACATCTTCATGTTTTGTGATTCTGCAATTATGCATGCATACCTACACGCATAAACTGCGGTGATCATCTGAGATGGACGTGTTGGGTGGCTGAGTTGTTATAGCTCTTGGGATTGACTCTGGTCAAGATTGTTTTTACTTTGGACTAATGCCGTTCGGAAGGGCAGGAATCTACATCTCCCACTAGCTATGGTAACGTAGCACAGATTGGATTGAGTGACACCATCTCAGGTGCTTGTAACCACTAAATATATTTCACATGCTGCAAACGGTCTGTCAACAAACTAACCTGCCATTTTGAATACCTTGAGAACCAGTTACACGGCCTCGGTGTGGCCTGCTAATCGATTAGAAGAGCCTTACTATGCATTGTGTAAACAGATACTCTCCCCTCAGTGAGCAGTGAGACGCCTCTGAGTGACCGTCAAATTCACTATGATCGAGCGAGTAGACCGTGCAGGGTTTTTCCAGCAAGATTTCGCAATACCCCGGTCTATCTGCCCCCGTTATGTCCAGATCTAGCTCCATGTAACCTCTGGCTTGCCCCAAAGCTAAAATCACCGTCTAAAATTAACAAAAGATGTAGAGAAGATTGTGTTACGCCAACTGTGCCAACCGATAACACCAGTGGGAAATACGTAACTATTTCAGCCACGAGGTTATTTTCTTTTTTTGTAGACACTGTATTTATATCACTGAGATTATCCACAAAACAAATAAATTGCAACGTATCCTACTTATTTCCTTGACAACACTTGTGGACCCGACTCAACACCGTACCATATCACCATCATTATTATGATTATTATTATTATTATCATTATTATTATTATTATTATCATTATTAAGGTCTTTTTTCACATTGATTTTTGATGCCATGAAATTAATTAATCAGTTATTTGATGTCAAAAATTAATAGCCACAAGAAATAAAGATTGAAGAAAACATAAAAACATAATAGTAATAAAAAGGTTAATTAAAATGTTTATTTTGAAATGTTGTCATGGAGTGGTACAGAAAAATGGCGGATTCTTGTATTAACAATATTCACGCCAAAAGCTAATATCGTCAGGAAAAAAAAAAGAATGAGAAAAAAAAAAAAAAGAAAAAGAAAGAAATAAGTCCATGAAGAAGCATTTCGCTTTTATTCATTTATTCATTAAAATAGAAAATTTCTTTCTCCTTTCTTTATTTTAGATTTTTAATTTTTGGGTAATTTAATGAGAAAGATAGTTTCCTACTGTTTTCGTGTGAATGATGGTGCGGAATTATGGCGGTCAGTTCTCAGGCTTGAATAAATCCTGGTGTACATTCTGTATTATTATCTGTGTCGCCTCAACTATGGCTTTAAGTATTTAATGTTTAACTACTGAATCCGATGACTTGGAGGATAAAAAAATGAATAATGAATTAGAGAGAAAGAAAGTGAATAAATATTGACGTGTATTTCACAGATAATGAGTTCAGGGAAAAAGGAGAGATTCTGATCCTGCTGTTTTATTAGTGTACATTCTACTGTACACGTGCCGTAAAAATGAAAGCATCTAACTACAATTAAAGAAAGCTGTGCGTATGCATGTGCTGCAGTTACTCGACAAGAGGCCAGATATATCGATCAGCTCACAAGGTAGGGCAAAGTTGAGTTTGGCGTCTTTATTCATCAATGGTTGTCAAGAGATATAATAAAAATAGATTTAAAAGAAATACAGATAATAGATCTTTTCCATATTTTTAATAATCTATTCCCCTTGACATCCTCCCTTCAGAGTTATTTGAATTTAGATGTGAAATATTTAAATTGACAACGTTGATGAAAATTAACCGAAATACTTTGGAGCCATAGTTACGTACTACGCACGGAAAATCATTTTATATGACAATTAGGACATGCTGCTCCTTACATAAAGTTTGGCCTCTTTCGAATACGCACCTTTGGAAGAGGAAGTGCCTTAGTATTATGTAATTGATATTTTGTCAAGTCCTTTCTATTATTACAAGATTTTAACATACAACAGACGGAAGGAAAAGAGGTTGGTGAAGACGTACATCAGTATGGTGATATAAAGTTTCGTTCATTGACAACTGAAATGTTCTTTTGTCAGATTCATTTCTTTTTTTACAGTAGGTGTGCCAAAAAGTCAGTACATTTTTAGTTTGCTGTAATACAATAAAGTATAGTATGTCACAGACAAAAAATGAATATACAAATACCTGTGGCGTATTATCATAGTAGATAATAATCCTATCCTGTCCGAGAATAACGCTTACATTAATCTTTGAACATTTACAATTGCTTTTCTACAGATACAGAATGCATTTCAATCGTATGTTTTTTTTTCTTCAATGCACTTCTTTTGTATATTCATGAGAGAGAAGTATATACATTAAATGTGTAATAATCCTAGTTAGTCTGTTATCAATGTCCGAATTAATTTCTGACATCGGACAATCCACCTTCCTGATTTTAAATGCATTTCTACAGCAAAATTATTTACAATGCTATTCTATAGTAAAAGTGTTTATAGTTTAATTTCATAGTGAATTCATGAGCATAATGTGTATAATAGCTCAACCCTGCTTTCCATTTATACTTGGACTAATCACCGTCCAACCGCTTTCTTTTTGATTTTCAATATATTTGTTTAGTATTATGGAAAGTTGTATAGAACCATGGATTTAATAACATAACGACGAATGTAAATACATAACAATGAATGCAAATGGTTTCATTTTTAAAGATTTTGCTTGATATATCAGTTGGTTATTATTTTCTACAAGACCCCGTCTCAAAGAAATCACAAGAGGCGGCTCCCTCTGTATTTAAGCATGAGAAAAGGTAACAGAAATTAGTATGCAAATCAATGATTTTCAACCTGTTCATCTGGCGTAGCATGGTTGTATGAATTTTTCTGTCTTCGTGGACGGTCTTAGCAGCTTGAGCATTTTGAGTTGCTATGCCTGGGTGCTCGGCACGGTGGAAATGTTGCATATCAATTCCGCTTCTCCCCTGGCAACTATGATGAAAGATTCGAAAGAAAAGAAGCGCTCAGTATGTTTGGAATGGCAACAGGGGATGTCTCCACAGTTGTATTTAATTATGGTCACCGATCAAGGTATTGGCCAGGCTCGTTGTTGCTCAATTCGGTGATCGCACGAGAACCGGTGTATCCAACACAAATTGGCCTTATATGATAGCAGACAGTAATAGTAAAATACTGTGAGGGCAATAAGTATTCGTATGGTATGACAAATTGAATGTTTCATCCCATAACTTTTTCATGCGTGCTCTACTGAGTTCAAATTACTAAGATACAACATAGGCAACTTTACACATAAAATATAAAGTAAATACATTCAATATTGGAGGAGTTATGTTGTATTCTGGGAAGAACGAAAGATCAAAAATATTCGTACGGTTGATATAAATCATAAATTGGGTGACTATTTGAATAAAAAATGGTTCTGTCTTCATAGAGCCATTTGACGCACCCATATAACTTACTTGGTCGATATGATTGACAACATGCAACATTGTATCGTCAAGCCTCGTACTGAAGCATCAACTGTTTTGAACTCCCACTATGGCGAAGACAAGAGTTCAGTATCGATTCGTGGCAATTAATTGCTGATAAACACAAGAAAGGAAACGTTTCCATTGATTGTGTCGCTAAATTGACGGTGCAGACCATAGTAAAGTGCGAGATAGTCAGAGACGTCAGTAAAAATCCACAAATGGTATGGGGAGATCTGACTGATAATCTGAAATCATACTGCGGGAATGTTATTCAAAGTGCGATAAAATGTTGGACTGAGAGGCCATAGACCAAAGGAGACACCTTCATTGCTCCAAATGCACTTCGCTAAAGAGTATCTAAACAAAGATAAATCATTTTTGATAGAGTTTGAATAGACGAAGCTGGAACTTTTCAATCATTCAAGCAAGAAATATGCGTGTTGGAAAAATAACGAAAGTTATTTGCCAAAGAACAACACCCTGACAGTAGAGCATGGAAAAGCTTTCATTATGTTACCGGGTCACTTTAGTGCTGGTCAACTTGAGTAGCTCGAAGGAAGCATGAAAGGAGGGAACTATTAAGGAGACCTAAGGACAGTTTGGCTCTGACTCTCCGCATGAGAAAAATTAAGAAATTCCAACAAGTCAATGATCCCAAACATGTCAAAGCCGGCGACTGAATAAATGGAAAAGGAAGCGATCAATATTTGGCCATGGCCTTTGCAATCACCTAATCTAAATCCTTTCGGACATTTGTTGTGGGAATTAAATATGAATGGTATAAAAGAAATCTCAAGAACATGTTGGAATTAGAGAAGTTCAAGAAGGATTGAGTAAAATGTCCATTGAAGATTGCTAAAAGTATTCGGGTAACTACCCCAAACGTCTGGCAAAAGTAACTGATTTAAAGTATTCACAAGATATATCTGAGCTTCAATTGTTCGTTGTATGATATTCAGATATTCATCTAATCTATAATTTATATCAATACTTTTTGTTCGTATGTTTTTCAAATATTTTTATATAACCCCCTCAAAAATTACTTAATATTTTTGTGTACCTTGGTTGTGACCAATTCGAACACGTATTAAGGAAGCTATTGGATGAAACGTCCAATTTTTCATCCCGTTCGAAAGCTTATTGCCTCCACTGTAGAAAATAGTACAACAATATCGCTAGCCAAGGTTTTGATATGAACGAATTGGGATATGGAAATCAGTAGAAAGTTACCATTTGCAGAGAAGAAAGCGAGGTGAAGATGGTAATCTATCTATATGAAGAACAGTGTGACTTCTGTTTGTTTCTTTGTTTCCATAGCCGTAATACATCTTATTATAAATAAAATACCCCAGTCTGGCTGTCTGGCTGTCTACATATATGTACTTGATTACCGCCAAAACTAATCGAAATGAACCCATGAAATTTAGTTGATACAAATTTGTTTTTTGCTAATTAGTCTTTGAACCCTCCACCAAATATAAGTTTAATGGGGGTTAATTCGGGTGTGTCTATTTACATGATTATTCATCATGATAAAATGATCTCATACCCTTTAATGACATAATAAAACAATATTTTCTTTTTTTGACGTAAGTTGTGTTCTTTATTTAAGGAAATGCTGAAATATTTTTAACAAACCTCATATTGTGATGTTTATCGGTTGAACATGGATACCTTGAATAGTGCAGTTTTGATTAGTGCGTGCTTGATGTAGTTCGCTTTTGGTACATTTTCTCAAATCATGAAATTTGAAGTATTGAAGTATTACATGGAGGCAACATTTTTTTTTACTTTTAGGGGTGAAATTACAGGGGATTTTTTTTCAATTTTAGGGTTCGGAATCCAAGGGATTTTTTCTCAACTTAAGGCTGTCGAAATCGGACGGGAAGGATTCTTTTCACATAATCAAGGGAGAGAATTTTGTTTTCAATTCTGGGGGACAGAATCGAATAGGAATTTTAAGTGTCAAAATCAATAGTGATTTCTTTTTACTTTTAGGTATCAAGATCGGGGGATAGATTTTTTTTGGCGTTCATGGGTGAAAATCGAGGCATAATCTTTTTTTATTTGTAAAGTTTTGTTTTACTTTTAGTATTGAGAGGTATTCCTTTTCACTCTTAGAGGTCAAAATCGAGAAGAAATTTCTCTTTTCCTCTTATAGGGGTCAAAATTGAGAGAGAACGTTTATGCTTATTTTTAGGTATCAAAATCAAGTGAATTCTTTCTTCACTTTCAGTGATGAAAATG
>OY735199.1:46213538-46351038 GCA_963457665.1 Thysanoteuthis rhombus | reverse complement strand
GAATACGTAGCCAAAGAGAAGCATTAGCAACAAATGATTACGCAAGAGAAAAGGGTGCCTCTTATTGGAATTAAAAGTGGAAGTCAACGACTAATAGCATCGACATGAATGAAACTGGAAGAAAAATGAAATAAAACGAAACAAAATGAAAAAAAATGAATCAAGCAAAACGAAACGAAACGAAATAAAACAATCAACGATAAAATCAACATAAAGACGAATTGAAAACTACAGTGCAGGAAAGTAATGTAAATAAAGGTAGGATAACAAGTGCAATAAGTATAAATAGATTAAAGGTTGAGATGCAAGCCGAATCTTACGTTCAAGTCTGCTACAGTCAATAAAAGTGAACTCGCTTAGACAGCAAACAAACAATGGATATAAATATAATCCTGTTTGAAAGGAACGGTTTTAAAAGAAGGAATGGATAGTGGATTAAAATTTCCTTTCAAAGGCCCGGATGTAGTCTCTCATTTGTAATGGTTTGAAAAAACAACAACAACAACAACAACAACAACTTATTGATTTGTCGCATACGTTCAAAAAGGCCCAACTTTCCGACCAAGAAGTAGGAGAGCTAGCGGAAAGGGGTGGACGTATTCTGTCCAATCCATTAAAGCTGAGTAATTGAATGATTTTTCATAACTTTATAACTTTGAAACAAAGAGGACATTTCTAGGATTGACAACGTTATTTAATCTAATGCGATATTTTTCTTCATTTTTGCTCAAGATGATGTACGTGCCCTGGAGTAAAGTCAAGGTCACAGAACCAAAGATGTTTAGAGGAACCCCTGCCCTGTCTTCTGTATCTCCAATGATCAAAACATCCGATGTCTCATCTTAATATATGATCATTACCATTCTGAGGTCTGGGAACGCACAGTAAAATTTTCCCATGTAATAATTGCAATAATTGGTAAGCACCACAGGTGTCAGATCGCATGTGTTCTGATTTTAGTGTAAAAGAGCATGAAAATCTATTAGGATGCACCTTTTCACTTTCCTTCAAATTTTAAACGGTTTTTTTCATAACCTTCATAAGCTACCGTACTAATGCTAAATTCATCCATATCTATTGCTTCAAATAACAAGTCTGTTGACCAGCTACACATTTCAGATTAGTATCATCATCATCATCATCATCAGTCTTTCAGCGTCTGTCGTTGGACATAGACCTTCCCCAGGATTTGCCACACTTCTCTATCATGGGCGTCACGGAGCCAGTACTTCCTGAACTTGTCTAGCTCATCTCTCCATCTAACATTTTGCCGGCCTCAGTTGCGCATATGGTCTCGGGGAATCCATGTTGTGAGTCGTGATGTCCATCGATTGTCAGCCATTCTTGCAACATGGCCAGCCCACCGCCATTTGAGATTTTTTATGGATTCTATGATGTCTCTAACTCTTGTCTTTTCCCGGATGTGTTGTACTGTTTTGTGGTCTCTCCATGTAAGGCCCAGCATTATTCTTTCGTGTGCTCGTTGCATGGTTCTGAGCTTACGGGTCTGTTTCTTGGTTAAGTTCCATGTTTCAGCTCCATAAGTGACTATTGGGAGGATGCATTGGTTATACACCCTTCTCTTTAGGATTAATGGGATCTTCTTATTTTTGAAGGTTGAGCTAGCTCTGCCAAAGGCTTGCCATCCTAGTGTGATTCTTCGCTTGATTTCTTCTTCTTTTGAGGGTCTCATGGAGATTCGTTGTCCTAGGTAGATATAGTGATCTACTTTCCCCCAGTTTTGATCTTAGTGTTTTTATCCCCGATGTGGTTCGCGGACTCTTTATAGTTTGGAATAGCCGCTCGTAAGATTGGCATGTTCAGCTACTAAAAATAACAAAGTGAGATATTTTCATTAGTGACCAGTGTTTAATTAAAGCAGCCATCGAAAAAAGATTACAGATGCTATAATCAACATCTGGAAAAAATATTTTCAATTTGTACATGAGGTATTGTGAGGAGCTGTAGTCACATTATAAGTATGCATGCACGTGAGTCACCTATGGAGGTGAGACATGGAACTTAAACAAGAGATTAACTCTCAAACTAAGAATCACACAACGTGCACGGGAAAGATCATACCTCTACATTACACGGAAAGATCACAATATATATCAGAAAGCAAACAGGTGTCAGAGATTGAGTAGAAGTCATTAGGAAGCTAAAACGGCAATGGGGAGGCCATTTTGCAAGGTTATAAGACAACAACCGGGAATTGCAAATCACAACGTGGATCCTTTGAGATAATAAACGAAATAGTGGCCGATAAAAATAGGATTGTGCGATAGTCCAGGCAAGTTCAAGATGTATTGGCAACGTGGAGCTTGGGAGCTAAAAAATGGGAGACCTTGGGAGAGGTCTACATTCAACAACAGACTTCAAATGGCTGATTGACGATGATAAATGTGAACTTTGGGATCATAGGAAAAACTTTGACTATATTTATCTTGGTCTTTTTTATTTTCAGAGATAAAAGGAAAAGTTTTTAGTTTAAGGCTGAATCAGTTTTATAGAATAAGCTGAATTAGTTGCATTGAATATGAAAAAGTTTAAAGAAGATCCTATGGAATATGCACTTCAACCAACGTGAATGAACAGCCCCAAACCATTTTGTCTTATATGGGAGCGCAATTTAAAAAAAAAGAAGTAAGGAAATTCAACTGTTGATAGTATCTAAAAGCTTTCAAAGGAATTATCCCCTATTGATAGTAAACTTTACTTGTAAAGAAGAAAAAAATGAATTGAAGGTATCATGAAAAGTACTTAAAATGTACTTGAAGGTATAATGACATTTATCTGAAAAGGGAGATATGTATGTGTTTGAATGTTTGTGTACGTGTGCAAATGTGTGTGTGTGTGTGTGTGCGTGTGTGCGAATGTGTGTATGTGTGCATGTGTGTGTGTGTGTTTGTGTGTTCACATATGCGTGAGTGAGAGAGTGTGAGAGTGCAAACAAAACGGAAGTGCATAAAAAGAAAAAAATAAATGTTAAAAATGTCGTGAAGAATGCTAGGAGCTAAAGTAATACTAAAACTTGAGTACGTAATAGTGACATTTTTTTGTTCACGTTCATTGTGTAGGCGACAGATCATTACATCCTCATTTTTAGTGTGGCTCTCTTACGAGTATATATATATACTGTACTGTATCATTTAAGCCGGTACAACCTATACGGGCATAAACTTATAGACCTCTTATTATAGGCACAAAGATTTTGACGATACAATTATCTTTTATATAAGTTTGGTTGTTTTTTCTTCGGTGTCGATTTCTTACCGAGATATTTGGTTCGTATCTACATGATCACCAAACTCAAATTTCTGCCCTAAACAATCTAAACTGCCGGATCAATGAATCCCAGTTTATAGAAGTTCAACTAATACGAGAATAATATCAGAGATGATAACGATTGCTGTAATGGTTGTGTAGCAAATGGAACTATTGATGTAACTGTTGAATAAAACAAAATACGTGTACTGATAGACATTTGCTAAACTGAGTTTGGCACAGGGCAACAAGTATTGGTCTCTAAATGAGGACCCGGCTACTACAGTTGTGATAGTGTTCTCGATAGTTCGCTAACCATTTCCCAAGAGCCAGGCACCAAGCATCTAAAGCTGTGATTTTAAGAGATGGGCAGTTTTACAGGGATAGTAGAGTTAATATTAGTTTTGCGACTAAATGAGGTTAGGAGGGGGCTCCTACCGTAGAGCAATAGGTTGCAAACTAATCTTGTAAACCATTCACTAGTGTAGTGTATTCGATCTCATCTAGGAGCTCAACTGATTTGACCTTGTACCAAACTAAGTCTAGTGAAGTGGCTCACCTCGTGATTGTAATTGCTAATTTTGCATCGGTGCCCGAGATCGGTAACCCAGGATCTCTAGTGTCGTTATTGTAGGTACGCTGATGGATGTGGAGCTGTCAGGTCCTTATTACTTTCTTCTATGATTATATACAAAAGCATTTTCACTTGTTATCGACTGTTACTCCAGAGAAAAGACAGGAGTCCGGAATATCATAAGAAGACAACGAGAAAACTAAAAATGGAAATGGGCTAGACATATTGCAAAAATGTCAGACAGCTACTGGAAATCACAACTCACAAGATGGTTTGCCAGAGATCATATTCGAAATTGTGGCCAACCGAAAGCAAGATAGCATGACAAGCAAGATAATTTCAGAAAGTGCTAGTCTGCGATGCCCAAGATAGAGAGGTCCTATGAATCATGGGGAAGGTCTATGCCAAACGATGGACACTAAAAGGCAGCTACAGCTAATGATGACTCCAAAACTTATTTCATGTCGACACCCAAACATTATATATGACCCTACTATATCATTGATATCATTTATTTATATAAATATCATTGTCATCAAGTCCGTTTGACTTTTTAGCTCAAAAAGTCACGCTGCACAAAGCCGATTTATAATATTAACAACAGAAATCTAACAAGTTCTGAACCTATAGGCAGGCGGCTGATAGTCCATTGTTGATAACAATTAAGCCAAGATAATAGAAAGAGAACAAGAATAAAAATTGAACAGTAATTGCTTTAAAAGCTAAAACCTTACGAAGGTTTGTTACGATATAATGAAATTTCAAGTTGTTCACATCACCCAGTATTGTTTCAAAGAGTTAAATTGGATTTTTTCCTTGACTTTGTTGGTTTAAAGTTTATAAAATTCCGAAAAACGTAGACTTTATCAATTTTACACAAGTAATCTCTCAAAAAATATCCTTGAATACATCCTCTCTTTATATTCAACACAAAAGCTTTTATCTGAGTATTAAAAAAATACTCAACATATATTGAATAGCTGTTCCATTTTTTTCGATACTTCAAAATTAACTTTTGATATAACATTCTATAAACTGAGCAACAATTGACACTTTTGACACCTGTTCTCAAATCTTCTTACGAATTTCGAAACCATTACATTATGGAGGAGATTTTATTTTCTTATGCGCTTTGGAGTGAAATTCTTCATGGAAAGGTTTATTGAAACAAATATTTCACCATAAAACAAGTTGTCAGTTTAATTTGATTGTTGGAAAAGAGATATAGGAAAAAGGTAATTTTTTTCCGACCGTAGAACTAGGACATTTTATCCAGTACCGCACATTACCGTACATTATGACTTTCTTCCCAGGACTTTATTCCAAGCAACCTATTCTTATTCCAAAGTGTGAGTGTTGAAATACGTATAAAATGCAATATAAGAAGAGTATACAATCAATGTTTCTCTCTATAGTCACTTATGGAGCTGAAACACGGAACCTAACCAAGAGACAAACCCGCAAACTGTGAAGCATGCAACGTGCACATGAGAGAATCGTGCTCAACCTCACGCGGAGAGATCACAAGACAGCACAGGATATAAGGAAGAAAATAAGAATCAGAGATATTATAGAATCTACTTGAAAATTTAAATGACAATAGGCAGGCCATGTTGCGAGAATGTCAGACAACCAATAGACTCACAACATGGATCCCTAGAGATCACATGCGAAACTGAGGCTGACAAAATATAAGATGGAGAGATGAACTGGACAAATTTAGAAAATACTAGCACTGCAATCCCCATGAGAGAGAACTGGGGCGAATCCTGGGGAAGGTCTATGTTCAACGACGGACGTTAAAAGACTGGTGATGATGATGATGTATGAATTTTTTTTTGCACACACAGATACTACTCTCTGATCCAAGTGGGCCGGGGGAACAAAATCGATTCTAGGCAGCATACTCAGATGCTCTAAACCTAGACAAAAGTTTCGATCCATGCAGGATTTTGACGGGTACTATGCCAGCTAATATATAAATAATATCATTATCAATATCAATGATGTACCATTTGTTTCGTATCTTATAATGGCGAATACAAATATCAAGAATCTGGCAAATTTGAGCTTCAAAGCCGCTAAAATTGCTCTCAGAATACGGAAAGTGAATAGAAATGAAACAGTTTCAGACCGTACTGTCGAAATACTGTTTCCAGCTTTTCAAGGATGTTGACTTGTCCCTTGAAATAAGACCAAGAAGTGAGCGTTCATCAATTTTCGATTACGATGGTTCAAAACTTAAGACAGAAGAGAATCAGACTACTTGAACTTGAGGAGTTTGGAATGTCAGAGGATACCATTCGTATAACTTTACATAAGCTGACAAAACACACAGTGCCTCTTGGGAAGACGAAAAAAAAAACGAAAGTAATTTTGATATACCATAATATTTGTGCTTCCGCTGTAGTAAGCTACGTATAACCCATATGAAGAGGAAGAGAGGTAGGTTTCGAAGTACTGGAAATGAATGAATTATAAAAAAAAAACAAAAAACGATAAACTTGAAGAAGAAACAGAAGAAGTGACCTACTAAGAAATAATAGAAAAGAGAGCTAAAAGCAACGTGAATAGAAATCATTGAAAACGGGAGAGAAAGCTTAGTTAATGGCATAAAAATGTAACAATAAAAAGTAGACATAAAGAGAGAGGAAGAAAGAGCACTATTTGTAATGGATAGAAAAAAAAGAAAATGGCTTCTATGGCAATGACGAAGCAAAGTTAACAACGTTTACACGACGGGCCACTTAAGTTTAGTACAAAGCGGATGTCTTCAAGTGCCCGCAATAAACGAACATGAATTCAACGTACCATTTTATCATTCCTAATGGAACCGATCAATGGAACTTTTGTGTAAGAATCAGAGAGGTATTTGTGACTAAACTAGAACCGAATGACAAGAAATACTGCAGTGGATATCTGGCATGGAATTTCTTTCCAGTGAACGGTTATTCACTCGTCTCATATTATTAGGAGAAGTAGTTTCAGGGGTAATATTTATCGTATCCTTGTTGATGTTGCTGTTTTTTAAAAGTATCATTATGTTTTTTTTTTTTAACTAATAATCTTGTTGTAGTTCTTGGATTAGTAAATGCCCTTCTTCTTCTTCTTCTTCTTCTTCTTCTTCTTCTTCTTCTTCTTCTTCTTCTTCTTCTTCTTCTTCTTCTTCTTCTTCTTCTTCAAATAATAATAATAATAATAATAATAATAATAATAATAATAATAATAATAATAATAATAATAATAGGTCTGGTTAGTCTCTCAATAGAAACCGTCCCGTGACTAACGTCTTTTGGCAGCATGCCATGTTGGGTGGGGGGAGTAATAGGAAAAAGAGGTGATCAATGAATAACTTACTTCTGTTGCCTTTTGGTGGATCAGTAAATACAGCGCTACTTTAGCATAAAAGTACATTGTAGATTGAACCACCATTAGAAACCTATTTAGAGAGGGAATTTTGAGAAAAAATATTTTTTCAAGACATGATAAGGAGTAAAAGGTGGGATTTTCAGCCCCCAGTTTTAGTGGCACAGCCAGTACGTGTGACGCGTACATACATACATAGCCAGCCAGCCAGCCCACTAGACCAGCTCAAAAACTGAAGAAACCTATGTTGACAGTTTTAGTGTCAGTTTCCGTTGACGGTTTCTGATAATTAAAATAATAATAACAACCGAGAATATTACGGACGGAAGATCATCGACATGGCTACGCACAGGACACATGAAGAGGGAAATATGATACTTCATTATGACAGCCCAAAACAAATGCATGGGGACGGAGTATAACAAGATCGACTGAACCCAGAAACACAATAAATGCTCAGTGGAGAAGGGAATGAATATTACCACTGATTATAGCAAACTAGCCCAGGAGGGGTATAAAAACCTACCCTCAGGTTAGCAACAGTTGTACACTGGACATCATGCAAATGGCTGAGGTCATATAAACAAATGGCACCAGCACAAACCAGAGATTATCTTGGAAAAAAAAAGCAAAAAATTACTCAAGGAATTCGACACCCGAACTGACAAGCTCACCACAAACAAGAGGATCAGATCCGTTAGTTTTTTTCCTAAAAAGGTAGTCAACGAAAGAGCTGCAGATAAAACGATAAGGAAAGAAAATCAGGAACAGGAAGAACTCCTCAGCAAATTCAAAGACAGATAAAACGTATAGCAGACGAACGATCATGGGAATGACTACACAAAGGACGACTGAAAGGAGATAATCCCTTATCACGGCAGTCCGGAACAAATGCATCAGGACAAATCATGTCAAGGCGAAGATCGACAGAACCCAGAAGTGCCGCTTTCGTGGAGAAAAGAATGATGTTGCAAAGGCGCATGTGCATGCACATGCGCATACAAACATGCAAGCTGTGAAATACAAAAAAAAAAA
Organism: Thysanoteuthis rhombus; assembly: GCA_963457665.1. Classification (NCBI taxonomy): domain Eukaryota; kingdom Metazoa; phylum Mollusca; class Cephalopoda; order Oegopsida; family Thysanoteuthidae; genus Thysanoteuthis; species Thysanoteuthis major. The sequence goes on along the minus strand of OY735199.1, from coordinate 46,342,796 downwards.
CACTCTCTGGAAAAATATTAAAAGAGATTACTGATCAGAAAAGGACAAAGGAAGTTGATTCCTAATCAATTTGATTCTTTTCTCCCTTCCAAGACACCCCAAACCCACCCGTTGCTTTCTCAATAAATGCTTCTTCAAAGAAAATAATATATAAATCGTGTTTATCTTTTTTCCTTTCTTCTTATCAAAGTGAATCTTTCGCCTCAAGATTCGTTCTCCCTTTACTATTCCCTTTACCTCAACGAAATAATTCATTTAATTTTCACCCACCATGACTATTCTTTACTCGAATGACTTGTTCCTTAGTTTGCTTCCCAGGCAATCTGGAGGGAGATAGTTTCGAACCTCGTCGCTACCTTCGGTGACGAAGTTCAGAATCTTCCCACCTCTCTCCGGACTTCTTTTCTGTGCCCGGGTAACTGCTAACTTTTCTATACTATCGTACCCTCACAACAACAGATGCTCTCCCCTTTTTCTGTGACTTGGATCGTCGTCTTTCTCTTCTTCTCCCATATCCACTAGCTGCAAACAAAATAAGCTATTTCTGTTTCCGAATTCTAAAATCGTTTAAACTTGAAATACATGCCTACAACTGGCTTAATATCTGACTTAATATGTTATATAAAAATGAGACAATAAACCACAATCAGCGAATACAGTAAGCAAAGATGGAGTGCAATAGTAGACAGAACAGAACAGCAACAGTTATACTTTTGGAACTTTGTCAACAACTGGGATTTGGCCATGTAGACTAATAGTACCACCACAAGCAAGAGACTCCCCTGGAAAGGAGAAGCCATAAATTACTCTCGGTCAATCCGACAAGCCCACCCAAGCAAAAAGATGGATCTGGTAGTTGTTGACAAGGGAGGGAGAACCTGCCACACCATAGACGTAACTGTGGCTGATCCTGTGCTTCATAGAGCCAATGCAAAAAAAAAAAAAAAAGTTGGAAAAGAACCTGAGAAAGGTACGGTTCATGATTACAAAGGTGGTACCGATGATAGTATGTACACTGGGAATAGTGCCAATGACATCAATATTGGTGAAGTGTAGAATGAGAGGGGGGAATCGAGGATATGCAAATCATAGCATTACTGGGTCCTGCAATATTGAGTAGGATACTGAAAATATGAGACTAACAGCCTATAGTCGTCTGCAATGTCCCAACAGCTATAATGAACATTGCAAAAGTTTTAGAAAAGGGAAGTATTGGGACGGTTCAAACAATAGTTCTGCCTTGATATGTGAGGACGATGAAAGGAGGATTGCAGACCTTAGGTGACTCCCAGTAAGTCAGCCTTCCGCGATAACCACCAGATATTCTGGTGAGAAAGAAGCAAACCATGGCCCTGCTGTGGATTATCGGAAGGCTGGGGACTTGGGGTGACTTATTGTTACTCAATTTCCAAGGATGACCACCAGGCATCTTGTATGAACAGATATATGCATCATAATGATCATCAACATGATTATTATTATTATTATTATTATTATTATTATTATTATTATTATTATTATTATTATTATTATTATTAATAATAATAATAATAATAATAATTATAATAATAATTGTCATTATTATTATTATTATTAATAATAATAATAATAATAATGATAATAATAATAATAATAATAATAATAATAATAATAATAATAATAATAATAATAATAATAATAATGATATTATTATTTGTCGAACTATGTAAGTGGTTAATTATGTATACATGGAAATTCTTTGAAAAGAAATAAGTCTACTACCAGGAATTTCAAAGACTTCTTTTTATTCTGTTCATACATATAACGAAGACATGTCTTCGGGCATTGATCATCTGCTTAGACTGGTTCCAATCATGATGAGAAGAATTATGTCGTCATTTTTTTCCTACGCTCGGTGTAACATCGAAAATATCGTGTATGCTAATATTGCTATACATTAGTATTCATACAACCGGCTAAAAACTTTCATCAAACGGGTAATTGAAAAGAAAGATAGAAATTATGTAAACTATATATATATATATATATATATATATATATATATATATATATATCAAAACATATATCTCTCTGCAAGAGAAGTCATAGCTAGCAATACGTGCACACACACACACACACACACACACATATATATATATATATATATATATATATATATATATATATATGTATGTATGTATGTATGTATGCGTGTCTGTTTTGACTGTATTTGACTAAATTATCTTGTTTTTCCTGACAAACAGGAAAAAGGCAATTTTGCTGTGCACACAGAAAACTTATGATCTCTACAAGTTTTATGACTTGCCCTTGATATTAAACGTCATTCAATTCTCTTTCGGTCAGTGGGCCCGGTCAGATTCAAAGCTTTTGGCTCTGCTTTCATTTTCTAATGGTATACTTTTCAGCCTAGCAACGTTTCTTTTATTCTGTATTCTTTATTTACAACAGATTCTTCCCTTTCGTTCATTGAATTACATTCCTTTTATGTGTAGTTTTATTTGGAAAAGAAACGGATCTGCTAGTTATATTTGTGCGTTTATTCTATCTGCCACAAGAGCAGTTGTCTTTTTGGTTTATTCTCAAAAGAAATTTCTGAAGAAATCTGAATATCAGAAAATGCTTACATTGCAAAAACTTATTGTATTTTTCAATCTAGCAAAGATATCAAATATACACCGTAAAACCTATTTGCTTCTGAAATCGCAGGAGGGTGGATGAAGCCCCATGAAATTTGCTAAAAAAAAAAAGAACATTACGTTGAAAATTGCCAAATGTAGTGCTTGATTATCGAAATTTCCCCTTCCACTGGAAATATTTGGTTTGTTATTTTCGAAAAAGATTAAACCGAAGCAGAGTTGGGAGCAGAAATAAGAAAAGCTGAAACCTTTCTTATGTACTCTGATTAACCAAAACATGAACGATAAGACGATAGTTCTCTATATGCTCGTAAAATTGCACTTACCCAATCCGACATCGACTCTTCAAGACACCTCAAGGCTTCCTCTGGGATCTTGTACCAGGATGTTTACAAGAGTCTCTTCAACTGCTGTTGGCCACATTGTAGAGATTCTACAGGGCGAACTTAATGGTCTAGCATGCCATAAGTCCTCCATGAGATTGGGGTCTAGGGAGTTTGGTGGCCATGGCCACACGTTTAAATCTTCTTCGTATTCCTGAATTCTTTTCTATACAACTTGCGCACTGTGGAAGAGCGCAATGTTCTTCTTGAAGATACCAGTGGCATCGTAAAAGATTGTTGCTACCTAGGGGTACACCTAGCCTTCACTGATGTTAGATAGATAATGAGTGACAAAAGACCTTCTGCATGAAAGATATGAGTCACTGTTTCCAATCAGAAATCACATATGCGAAAGAAAAAGAAAAATTGCATATACACATATATATACAAATGTATACTTTGGAAACTTCGGAAATACAAACACAAACACAAAAAGAGAATAAAAATCATTAAAAGATTTGTAACATAAAATCAAATAAGAAGAAATCAAACGAAGAATCACTCTAGGATAGCAAACCTTTGGCAGGGCAAGATCAACCTTCTAGAACAAGAAAATACCATCGTTCCTAAAAGGCAGAGTATGCACCTATGGAGCTGGAACATGGAACCTAACAAAGAGACAAACCCACAAACTGAGAACCATACTACGTGCTCAACCTCACATGAAGAGATCACAAGATAGCACGATATATTCGGGAAAAAACTGGAGTTCGATACATCATAGGATCCATTTGTAAACTCAAATGACACTGGGCTGGCTATGTTGCAAGAATAGCAGACAACCGATGGACATCACGATTCACAACATGGATCCACAGAGATCACATGAAACTAAGGCCAGCAGAATACAAGATGGAATAACGAACTACGTCGCGTCCATGATAGAGAGGTTTGGCGAATCATGAAGAAGGTATGTGTTCCAAGACAAATAATAAAAGACTGATGATGATGATGATGATGATGATGATGACGACGACGACTTATCTTTCAATCCCCTCCCAGCTGGGGAAAAAAAAAACTGAGAGAGAAGATGGATGATTTTGGGGGACTATATACCAAGGTAGCCCGAGTCTCCGGAACAACAACAACAAAAAGATAAATGGTCGTTAAAAATCACATACGCTGGAGAGTAAAGGGCTTTTTGATCTGAAAAGGGCTTCCGGGCAAAAAGAGCCTTGGACAAAGACGGTTATGAGAATGGAATTCGTGAGGTGGTACGAAAATGTTGGTTGAAATTGCGTCAAAAAACTTTAGAAAATGAAGAACAGAGGATGTACCCCGTTGCGAGAGGATGTGTGGTGACGTTGAATTTAATGAATCGAATTTATTGTTTAAAGGGGAAAAATTCTCAAAGAGAGAAGAAAGGTGGCTTCTATTGGAAATGTATATGATTTTTAAACCATAAACATTTTTGAATAGATTCTAGAAGGGTGTGTTCAATTATATATAGGGTCAGAATTTCAAGTTCAAACAATTTTAAATTCTGAAATGATAATGATCCATTTAGTTCACTCATATTAGCAGGAAGGGAAAGAAAGGGAGGAAAAACAATTAAGTTGGGTACGAAGTGATGTCGCAGGGGTTGATTAGTATTGAAAGTAGTCGCATTTAACAGGGCACAGAAATGAAAGAGGAGGTGAGGCTTTTGACAAAGGTCAACAAAGATTATAAAGTCTGAAAGAAACCCCCCCCACTCCTGATTGACTGGGAAGCAAAACAAAGACATTTCAATTTTCGATGGGGAAAACTTTGAACATAAGATATTCAATATTATTAAAGATTAGTCCTTCCCTGAAAGTGACAAGAGTCACATCAGTTTGGGGACTGGAGTATCCCTGATTTTTGAAAAGTGTGATAGCTTTCGCTAGTAGTCCAATGGGGAAAAGAAGTCAAGCAGGGGAAATAATAGATAAGACAAAAAAAATCTCCTGAGATAAAGGAGATAGAGAAAGAGACAACTGCTGTTCATGTAAAGCTAGAGTTGTGTCTAGGGAAACAGGGAAGGAGGAGCCAAGTCGATTTAGAGTCCATCTCCCTAGTCTCTATCTAATCAGTTATCTTTCCCCACTCTAGCCACTCCCTCCTGCCTTTTCCCGGTTTATACAAAACACCCATCAGATATTTACTTCTCGAATCATTAATAAAGCAATACCATCCTCAGAAAAAAAGAGAAGTTTTTTCTTTTAAATCAGTTTTAAAAGAATTATGATGTTTATTACACCACCGCTAACGCAAATGTCTATGACTGAGATATTGAGCAAATGTGATTATTTGATGTGCCTGTATTTACGTTTTATATACTTTTCCCCACACAACAATAAATGTTTGATATGTTTTGTATTTCCGCGTCTGCAAGTGCGCTATGCAACATTTTCCTCCCTATCTGATAGTTAAGCGTTCCTATAAAAAAAAAAAGAACTTTCTGAAAGCTGAAATGGCGTAAAGGGGAAATTACCATTAATATATATTGGAAAAATCTTTGAACGTTCTTAGATCGAAAACATTGTAATGATGGTACGTTAGGTTGGTGGATGGTACAGATAACTAGTGTAGGAAACAGCTATAACCGCTCGTCGCGAAGCAATCGCCGAGTGCCACTTTCACCACTTTCAAAAAGCGGATAATAATTGTATACTGTAACCAAAGATGGAAATTGCTATTGCAGATTCCTATTTCTCTTGCATACAAGCAAACACACACGCAAACGCGCAGAAAAACCAGGGTATATCATTAAGTCCTTACCGAGACACAATTATTAACTGAATTTGGATCGGAAATTATCACAGTTCTATCTATTTAATCAAAATAAACGAGATGAGCTAAGTGCATTAGGAAGGAAAAGAGTATGCTAGAAAATTAAGATTATATTTTGTAGAAAATGAATGTTTTCCCAATGTTGGGCTATGGACACACACAATCTCATCGATACATGTGTAATTATAAATTGCGTTATATAATGAAACTATTTGAAACGATCTCCCGTTCTCACATAGTCAATGTGTCATTTGGCCTAGACAACGTAAACGGTAGGAGCATCACTTCATTGAAGCAGCTACCCTATCAGTCACAGGTTCGATTCCTACAGCAGCCCCATTTTCTTAATTGTTTATTTTATTTACGTCATATAGGCCAGATGATACATTTACCGTATATGAACAAGAGGTAGTTTCAAATAGAGTTTCAAAATGATACAGCACAAATTATAATTCTTTCATACGGATTACAAATCCATTTCTTGATATATATATATATATATATATATATATATATATATATATATATATATATATATATATATATATACACACATTCAAACACACATACACACACGCTATTCATGGTATGATTTCCTCTCTCTCTCTCCGAACCCAATACTCCCATTCTCCCAGAGTGTTTGAGAACGCAGACCATGAACTGGTACCAAGCCAGTACTATAAACATCATCGATTTTTGTACAAACTAACAAAGAGAAACAATAACTATAAAGAAGATTAAAATGTTCAATAAGTCAACATTAAAGATATGATAGATTGGTCGTTGTGAATCATGCTGATCACTGTATTGTCTCTTGTTGACATTGTTGATGTTGCAATTTAATTTCAATAAGAGGAAAGGAAGAGAAAGGGGAGAAAAGAAAATTAGTTTAATGCAAGGAGAGATAGATAGATAGATAGATAGAGAGAGAGAGAGAGACAGACAGAGAGAGAGAACGGGGGAAAAGAGGAGTTTGATAGTCTAATTAGAGAGAAAGAAGAGAAGGGGGGGATGGCGTCTGGTAGTTTAATACGAGGGTTGGTAGGGAGAGGGAGGAGACACAAAATTTTGATAGTTTACTGAAGTGGGTAGGAAGGCAGAGTAGGAAGAAAGAAAAGTTAGGAAACTAGGATGGGAAGGAAAGAGGAGAAAAGTAAGTCGAGGTTTACTATAGGGTGACGGGGGACCAGACTTATGATATTTGATAATCTTTTGCCAAGAACCTTGGAATTTCCACCGGTCCAGCTCGTATACTTTGGCAGAGTAATTTGAAAAAAATCATTGCCTATGAGCTCGCTTCTCTTTGGGTGCTCCATGAACGGGGCCTTGTAGCAAACTTGGCTTGATTCAACAAATAATCTTGTAAGCCAGTGCTTTACTCGCTGAATGATCCATAAACGTGACCTTTGCCCAATAATCCGAAAGAATCTTGTTAGCTGTTGCTAGTGAGTGCAGTACTCACTCACTGCTCCATGAATATGAAAGAACACAGCAATGATCCTACTAATGTAAGCCATTGATAGTGAATACAGTATGTATTAAGAATGCAAAGGTTGCCTGAGTCGAACAAATATTCTTCTAAGCCATTGCAAACGAGTGTAGTTCGCGGTGGGTGCTCCATTATTGAAAATATACTGTAAAATAACGGCAGTTACTGCCGCTTGTGAGGCATTATGGTTAATTTGTACTCTCCTCACCAACTGTTATATCAATAAAAAAATATAATTAATTTATTGTTTGTTTGGTGAAATAAAATGTATTCAATTCTTTTCAATTCAAATGTCCGTGGTTGAATTGAAAAAAAGATTATCAGCTCGTTTTTATTTCCAAAGGAAGCCAACGGACGCCGTTTAGGTCATGAACTGAATTCGCGTTTTATAATTTCATCGGTTGTCTTTTTTTCAATAGAGTAAGTGTGTGTGTGGAGGGTCTGAGTATCTTTTGCCTATAACATCCATTGAAATATGTTTTATTTGCATTAATATTTTGGCAATTTTAGATCTACGTATAAGCTGCACATCAACTTACAACGGACACAATCTTTTTATAGAGACAAAGACGACGATACTGGTACCTAAGCTTCGCTACATTCCTCTTGCTTAAATGGAAAATCTTGTAAGCAACTGCTAATGAGTGTACTACTTGATGGGTGCTCCATTATTGTAGTCGAGTCTCAAAGCTGACCTAATCCTACAAACGATCTTGTAAGAATTGGTAATGAGTGTAGGACTAAATGGTTGCTCCATTATTGTAGCCGAGTCCCAAAGCTGACCTAATCCTACAAATGATCTTGTAAGCAATTTTTAAAGAGTGTAGTACTGAAGGGTTGTTCCCTTATCGTAACCGAGTCCCAAAGCTGACCTAATCCTACAAATGATTTTGTAAGCAATTGTTAATGAGTGTAGTACTTGATGGGTGCTCCATTATTGTAGCCAAGTCCCAAAGCTTACCTAATCCTACAAACGATCTTGTAAGCAATGGTAATAAGTGTAGTACTGAATGGTTGCTCCATTATTGTAGCCGAGTCTCAAAGCTGACCTAATCATACAAACGATCTTGTAAGCAATGGTAATGAGTGTAGGACTGAATGGGTGCTCAATTATTGAAGCCGAGTCTCAAAGCTGTCCTAATCCTACAAACGATCTTGTAAGCAATGGTGATGAGTGTAGGACTGAATGGGTGCTCCATTATTGTAACCGAGTCCCAAAGCTGACCTAATCCTACAAACGATCTTGTAAGCAATGGTAATGAGCGTAGGACTGGATGGGTGCTCCATTATTGTAACCGAGTCCCAAAGCTGACCTAATCCTACAAACTATCTTGTAAGCAATAGTAATGAGTGTAGGACTGAATGGGTGCTCAATTATTGTAGCCGACTTTCAAAGCTGACCTAATCCTACAAACGATCTTGTAAGCAATGATAATGAGTGTAGGACTGAATGGGTGCTCAATTATTGTACCCGACTCTCAAAGCTGACCTAATGCTACAAACAATCTTGTAAGCAATGTTAATGAGTGTAGGACTGAATGGTTGCACAATTATTGTAACCGAGTCCCAAAGCTGACCTAATCCTACTAACGATCTTGTGAGAAATGGTAATGAGTGTAGTACTGAATTGTTGCTTCATTTTTGTAGCCGAGTCCCAAAGCTGACTTAATCCTACAAACGATCTTGTAAGCAATGGTAATGAGTGTAGGACTGAATGGATGCTCCATTATTGTAGCCGAGTCTCAAAGCTGACCTAATCATACAAACGATCTTGTAAGCAATGGTAATGAGTGTAGGACTGAATGGGTGCTCAATTATTGAAGCCGAGTCTCAAAGCTGTCCTAATCCTACAAACGATCTTGTAAGCAATGGTGATGAGTGTAGGACTGAATGGGTGCTCCATTATTGTAACCGAGTCCCAAAGCTGACCTAATCCTACAAACGATCTTGTAAGCAATGGTAATGAGTGTAGGACTGAATAGGTGCTCCATTATTGTAATCAAGTCCCAAAGCTGACCTAATCCTACAAACGATCTTGTAAGCAATGGTAATGAGTGTAGAACTGAATGGTTGCTCCATCATTGTAGCCGAGTCTCGAAGCTGACCTAATCCTATAAACGATCTTGTAAGCAATGGTAATAAGTGTAGGACTGAAAGGGTGCTCCATTATTGTAGCCGAGTCTCAAAGCTGATCTAATCCTACAAACGATCTTGTGAGCAATGGTAATGAGTGTAGGACTGAATGGTTGCTCCATTATTGTAGCCGAGTCTCAAAGCTGACCTAATCCTACAAACGATCTTGTAAGCAATGGTAATGAGTGTAGAACTGAATGGTTGTTCCATTATCGTAAGCGAGTCTCAAAGCTGACCTAATCCTACAAACGATTTCGTAAGCTATGTTAATGAGTGTAGGACTGAATTGGTGCTCCATTATTGTAGCCGAGTCTCAAAACTGACCTAATCCTGCAAACAATCTTGTAAGCAATTGTAATGAGCGTAGGACTGGATGGGTGCTCCATTATTGTGAGCGAGTCTCAAAGCTGACCTAATCCTACAAACTATCTTGTAAGCAATAGTAATGAGTGTAGGACTGAATGGGTGCTCAATTATTGTAGCCGACTTTCAAAGCTGACCTAATCCTACAAACGATCTTGTAAGCAATGATAATGAGTGTAGGACTGAATGGGTGCTCAATTATTGTACCCGACTCTCAAAGCTGACATCATCCTACAAACGATCTTGTAAGCAATGATAATGAGTGTAGGACTGAATGGGTGCTCCATTATCGTAACCGAGTCCTAAAGCTGACCTAATCTTACAAACGATCTTGTAAGCAATGGTGATGAGTGTAGGACTGAATGGGTGCTCCATTATTGTAACCGAGTCCCAAAGCTGACCTAATCCTACAAACGATCTTGTAAGCAATGGTAATGAGTGTAGGACTGAATAGGTGCTCCATTATTGTAATCAAGTCCCAAAGCTGACCTAATCCTACAAACGATCTTGTAAGCAATGGTAATGAGTGTAGAACTGAATGGTTGCTCCATCATTGTAGCCGAGTCTCGAAGCTGACCTAATCCTATAAACGATCTTGTAAGCAATGGTAATAAGTGTAGGACTGAAAGGGTGCTCCATTATTGTAGCCGAGTCTCAAAGCTGATCTAATCCTACAAACGATCTTGTGAGCAATGGTAATGAGTGTAGGACTGAATGGGTGCTCAATTATTGTAGCCGAGTCTCAAAGCTGACCTAATCCTACAAACGATCTTGTAAGCAATGGTAATGAGTGTAGAACTGAATGGTTGTTCCATTATTGTAAGCGAGTCTCAAAGCTGACCTAATCCTACAAACGATTTCGTAAGCTATGTTAATGAGTGTAGGACTGAATTGGTGCTCCATTATTGTAGCCGAGTCTCAAAACTGACCTAATCCTGCAAACGATCTTGTAAGCAATTGTAATGAGCGTAGGACTGGATGGGTGCTCCATTATTGTGAGCGAGTCTCAAAGCTGACCTAATCCTACAAACTATCTTGTAAGCAATAGTAATGAGTGTAGGACTGAATGGGTGCTCAATTATTGTAGCCGACTTTCAAAGCTGACCTAATCCTACAAACGATCTTGTAAGCAATGATGATGAGTGTAGGACTGAATGGGTGCTCAATTATTGTACCCGACTCTCAAAGCTGACATCATCCTACAAACGATCTTGTAAGCAATGATAATGAGTGTAGGACTGAATGGGTGCTCCATTATCGTAACCGAGTCCTAAAGCTGACCTAATCTTACAAACGATCTTGTAAGCAATGGTAATGAGAGTAGGACTGAATGGGTGCTTCATTATTGTAACCGAGTCCAAAAGCTGACCTAATCCTACAAACGATCTTGTAAGCAATGGTAATGAGTGTAGGACTGAATGGATGCTTCATTATTGTAGCCGAGTCTCAAAGCTGACCTGATCATACAAACGATCTTGTAAGCAATGGTAATGAGTGTAGGACTGAATGGGTGCTCAATTATTGAAGCCGAGTCTCAAAGCTGTCCTAATCCTAAAAACGATCTTGTAAGCAATGGTGATGAGTGTAGGACTGAAGGGGTGCTCCATTTGTAACCGAGTCCCAAAGCTGACCTAATCCTACGAACGATCTTGTAAGCAATGGAAATGAGTGTAGGACTGAATGGGTGCTCCATTATTGTAATCAAGTCCCAAAGCTGACCTAATCCTACAAACGATCTCGTAAGCAATGGTAATGAGTGTAGAACTGAATGGTTGCTCCATCATTGTAGCCGAGTCTCAAAGCTGACCTAATCCTATAAACGATCTTGTAAGCAATGGTAATGAGTGTAGGACTGAAAGGGTGCTCCATTATTGTAGCCGAGTCTCAAAGCTGATCTAATCCTACAAACGATCTTGCGAGCAATGGTAATGAGTGTAGGACTGAATGGTTGCTCCATTATTGTAGCCGAGTCTCAAAGCTGACCTAATCCTACAAACGATCTTGTAAGCAATGGTAATGAGTGTAGAACTGAATGGTTGTTCCATTATTGTAAGCGAGTTTCAAAGCTGACCTAATCCTACAAACGATTTCGTAAGCTATGTCAATGAGTGTAGGACTGAATGGGTGCTCCATTATTGTAGCCGAGTCTCAAAACTGACCTAATCCTGCAAACGATCTTGTAAGCAATTGTAATGAGCGTAGGACTGGATGGGTGCTCCATTATTGTAACCGAGTCCCAAAGCTGACCTAATCCTACAAACTATCTTGTAAGCAATAGTAATGAGTGTAGGACTGAATGGGTGCTCAATTATTGTAGCCGACTTTCAAAGCTGACCTAATCCTACAAACGATCTTGTAAGCAATGATAATGAGTGTAGGACTGAATGGGTGCTCAATTATTGTACCCAACTCTCAAAGCTGACATAATGCTACAAACAATCTTGTAAGCAATGTTAATGAGTGTAGGACTGAATGGTTGATCAATTATTGTAACCGAGTCCCAAAGCTGACCTAATCCTACAAACGATCTTGTCAGAAATGGTAATGAGTGTAGTACTGAATTGTTGCTTCATTTTTGTAGCCGAGTCCCAAAGCTGACCTAATCCTACAAACGATCTTGTAAGCAATGGTAATGAGTGTAGGACTGAATGGTTGCTCCATTATTGTAGCCGAGTCTCAAAGCTGACCTAATCCTACAAACGATCTTGTAAGCAATGGTAATGAGTGTAGGACGGAATGGTTGCTCCATTATTGTAGCCGAGTCTAAAAGCTGTCCTAATCATACAAACGATCTTGTAAGCAATGGTAATGAGTGTAGGAATCAATGGGTGCTCCATTATTGTAGCCGACTCTCAAAGCTGACCTAATCCTACAAACGATCTTGTGAGCAACGTTAATGAGTGTAGGACTGAATGGGTGCTCCATTATTGTAACCGAGTCCCAAAGCTGACCTATTCCTAAAAAACAATCTTGTAAGCAATGGTAATGAGTGTAGGACTGAATGGTTGCTCCATTATTGTAATCAAGTCCCAAAGCTGACCTAATCCTACGAACAATCTTGTAAGCAATGGTAAAGAGTGTAGAACTGAATGGTTGCTCCATTATTGTAACCGAGTCTCAAGGCTGACCTAATCGTATAAACGATCTTGTAAGCAATGTTAATGAGTGTCGGACTGAATGGGTGCTCAATTATTGTAGCCGAATCTCAAAGCTGATCTAATCCTACAAAAGATCTTGTGAGCAATGGTAATGAGTGTAGGACTGAATGGTGGCTCCATTATTGTAGCCGAGTCTCAAAGCTGACCAAATCCTACAAACGATCATGTGAGCAATGTTAATGAGTGTAAGACTGAATGGTTGCTCCATTATTGTAGCCGAGTCTCAAAACTGACCAAATCCTACAAACGATCTTGTAATCAATGGTAATGAGTGTGGGACTGAATGGGTGCTCAATTATTGTAGCCGACTTTCAAAGCTGACCTAATCATACAAACGATCTTGTAAGCAATGGTAATGAGTGTAGGACTGAATGGGTGCTCAATTATTGTAGCTGACTCTCGAAGGTGACCTAATCCTACAAACGATCTTGTAAGCAATTGTAATGAGTGTAGGACTGAATGGGTGCTCCATTATTGTAACCGAGTCCCAAAGCTGACCTATTCCTACAAACAATCTTGTAAGCAATGGTAATGAGTGTAGGACTGAATTGGTGCTCCATTATTGTAACCAAGTCCCTAAGCTGACCTAATCCTACGAACAATCTTGTAAGCAATGGTAAAGAGTGTAGAACTGAATGGTTGCTCCATTATTGTAGCCGAGTCTCAAAGATGACCTAATCCTATAAACGATCTTGTAAGCAATGTTAATGAGTGTAGGACTGAATGGGTGCTCAATTATTGTAGCCGAATCTCAAAGCTGATCTAATCCTACAAACGATCTTGTGAGCAATGGTAATAAGTGTAGGACTGAATGGTTGCTCCATTATTGTAGCCGAGTCTCAAAGCTGACCAAATCCTACAAACGATCTTGTGAGCAATGTTAATGAGTGTAAGACTGAATGGTTGCTCCATTATTGTAGCCGAGTCTCAAAGCTGACCAAATCCTACAAACGATCTTGTAAGCAATGGTAATGAGTGTGGGACTGAATCGGTGCTCCATTATTGTAACCGAGTCCCAAAGCTGACCTAATCCTACAAACGATTTCGTAAGCTATGGTAATGAGTGTAGGACTGAATGGGTGATCCATTATTGTACCCGAGTCTCAGAAGTGACCTAATCCTACAAACGATCCTGTAAGCAATGGTAATGAGTGTAGTACTGAATTGTTGCTTCATTTTTGTAGCCAAGTCTCAAAGTTGACCTAATTCTACGAACGATCTTGTAAACAATGGTAATGAGTGTAGTACTGAATGGGTGCTCCATTATTGTAGCCGAGTCCCAAAGCTGACCTAATCCTACAAACGATCTTTTAAGCAATGGTAATGAGTGTAGGACTGAATGGGTGCTCCATTATTGTAGCCGAGTCCTAAAGCTGACTTAATCCTACAAACGATCTTGTAAGCAATGGTAATGAGTGTAGGACTTAATGGGTGCTCCATTATTGTAACTGAGTCCCAAAGCTGACCTAATCCTACCAACGATCTTGTAAGCAATGTTAATGAGTGTAGGACTGAATGGGTACTCCATTATTGTAATGGAGTCCCAAAGCTGACATAATCCTACAAACGATCTTGTAAGCAATGGTAATGGGTGTAGGACTGAATGAGTGCTCAATTGTTGTAACCGAGTCCCAAAGCTGACCAAATCCTACAAACGATCTTGTAAGCAATGTTAATGAGTGTAGGACTGAATGGGTGATCAATAATTGTAGCCGAGTCTCAAAGCTGACCTAATCATACAAACGATCTTGTAAGCAATGGTAATAAGTGTAGGACTGAATGGTCTCTCAATTATTGTAACCGACTCTCAAAGCTGACCTAATCCTACAAATGATCTTGTAAGCAATGTTAATGAGTGTAGGACTGAATGGGTGCTCCATTATTGTAACTGAGTCCCAAAGCTGACCTAATCCTACTAACGATCTTGTAAGCAATGGTGATGATTGTAGGACTGAATGGGTGCTCAATTATTGTAACCGAGTCCCAAAGCTGACCTAATCCTACAAACGATCTTGTCAGCAATGGTTATGAGTCTAGGACTGAATGGGTGCTCCATTATTGTAACCGAGTCCCAAAGCTGACCTAATCTTACAAACTATCTTCTAAGCAATGTTAATGAGTATAGGACTGAATGGGTGCTCCACTACTGTAGCCAAGTCCCAAAGCTGACCTAATCCTACAAACGATCTTGTAAGCAATGGTAATGAGTGAAGGACTGAATAGTTGCTCAATCATTGTAGCCGACTTTCAAAGCTGACGTAATCCTACAAACGATCTTGTAAGCAATGGTAATGAGTGTAGGACTCAATGGGTGCTCCATTATTGTAGCCGAGTCTCAAAGCTGACCAAATCCTACAAACGATCTTGTCAGCAATGGTAATGAGTGTAGGATTGAATGGGTGCTCAATTATTGTAACCGACTCTCAAAGCTGACCTAATGCTACAAACGATCTTGTAAGCAATGTTAATGAGTGTAGCACTGAATGGGGGCTCAATTATTGTAGCCGACTTTCAAAGCTGACCTAATCCTACAAACGATCTTGTAAGCAATGGTAATGAGTGTAGGACTGAATGGGTGCTCCATTATTGTAGCCGAGTCCCAAAGCTGACCTAATCCTATAAACGATCTTGTAAGATATGTTAATGAGTGTAGGACTGAATGGGTGCTCCATTATTGTAGCCGAGTCTCAAAACTGATATAATTCTACAAACGATCTTGTGAACAATGGTAATGAGTGTAGGACTGAATGGTTGCTCCATTATTGTAGCCGAGTCTCAAAGCTGACCAAATCCTACGAACAATCTTGTGAGCAATGGTAATGAGTGTAGGACCGAATGGTTACTCGATTATTGTAGCCGAGTCTCAAAGCTTACCAAATCCTACAAACGATCTTGTAAGCAATGGTAATGAGTGTGGGACTGAATGGGTGCTCCATTATTGTAAACGAGTCTCGAAGCTGACTTAATCCTACAAACGATCCTGTAAACAATGGTAAAGAGTGAAGACTGAATGAGTGCTCAATTATTGTAACAGACTTTCATAGCTGACCTAATACTACAAACGATCTTGTAAACAATGGTAATGAGTGTAGTACTGAATGGGTGCTCCATTATTGTAGCTGAGTCCTAAAGCTGACTTAATCCTACAAACGATCTTGTAAGCAATGGTAATGAGTGTAGAACTGAATGGGTACTCCATTATTGTAGCCGAGTCCCAAAGCTGACCTAATCTTACAAACGATCTTGTAAGCAATGGTAATGAGTGTAGGACTGAATGGTTGCTCAATTATTGTAGCCGACTCTCAAAGCTGACCTAATCCTACAAACGATCTTGTAAGCAATGGTAATGACTGTAGGACTGAATGGTTGCTCAATTATTGTAACCGAGTCCCAAAGCTGACCTAATCCTACAAACGATCTTGTAAGCAATGGTAATGAGTGTAGGACTGAATGGGTGCTCCATTATTTTAGCCGAGTCTCAAAGCTGACTTAATCCTACAAATGATCTTGTAAGCGATGGTAATGAGTGTCGGACTGAAGGGGTGCTCCATTATTGAAGCCAAGTCTAAAAGGTGTCCTAATCCTACATATGATCTTCTGAGCAATGGCAATGAGTGTAGGACTGAATGGGTGCTCCATTATTGTAGCCGAGTCTCAAAGCTGACCTAATCCTACAAACGATTTTGTAAGGAATAATAATGAGTGTAGGACTGAATGGGTGCTCCATTATTGTAACTGAGTCTCAAAGATGACTTAATCCTACAAACGATCTTGTAAGCAATGGTAATGAGTGTAGGACTCAATGGGTACTCCATTATTGTAGCCGACTCTCTAAGCTGACCTAATCCTACAAACGATCTTGTAAGCAATGCTAATGAGTGTAGGACTGAATGGGTGCTCCATTATTGTAACCGAGTCCCAAAGCTGACCTAATCCTACAAACGATCTTGTAAGCAATGGTAATGAGTGTATGACTGAATGGGTGCTTCATTATTGTAACCAAGTCCCAAAGATGACCTAATCCTACAAACGATCTTGTAAGCAATGGTAATGAGTGTAGGACTGAATGGGTGCTCCATTATTGTAACCGATTCCTCAAAAATGACCTAATCTTACAAACGATCTTGTAAGCAATGGCAATGAGTGTAGGACTGAATAGGTGCTCCCTCATTGTAACGGAGTCCCGAAGCTGATATAATCCTACAAACGATCTTGTCAGCAATGGTTATGAGTCTAGGACTGAATGGGTGCTCAATTATGGTAACCGAGTCCCAAAGCTGACCTAATCCTACAAACTATCTTCTAAGCAATGTTAATGAGTATAGGACTGAATGGGTGCTCCACTATTGTAACTGAGTCCCAAAGCTGACCTAATCCTACAAACGATCTTGTAAGCAATGGTAATGACTGTGGGACTGAATGGTTGCTCAATTATTGTAGCCGACTCTCAAAGCTGACGTAATCCTACAAACAATCTTGTAAGCAATGGTAATGAGTGTAGGACTCAATGGGTGCTCCATTATTGTAGCCGAGTCTCAAAGCTGACCAAATCCTACAAACGATCTTGTCAGCAATGGTAATGAGTGTAGGATTGAATGGGTGCTCAATTATTGTAACCGACTCTCAAAGCTGACCTAATCCTACAAACGATCTTGTAAGCAATGTTAATGAGTGTAGGACTGAATGGGGGCTCAATTATTGTAGCCGTCTTTCAAAGCTGACCTAATCCTACTAACGATCTTGTAAGCAATGGTAATGAGTGTAGGACTGAATGGGTGCTCCATTATTGTAGCCGAGTCCCAAAGCTGACCTAATCCTATAAACAATCTTGTAAGCAATGTTAGTGAGTGTAGGACTGAATGGGTGCTCCATTATTGTAGCCGAGTCTCAAAACTGATATAATTCTACAAACGATCTTGTGAACAATGGTAATGAGTGTAGGACTGAATGGTTGCTCCATTATTGTAGCCGAGTCTCAAAGCTGACCAAATCCTACAAACAATCTTGTGAGCAATGGTAATGAGTGTAGGACTGAATGGTTGCTCGATTATTGTAGCCGAGTCTCAAAGCTTACCAAATCCTACAAACGATCTTGTAAGATATGGTAATGAATGTGGGACTGAATGGGTGCTACATTATTGTAAGCGAGTCTCGAAGCTGACCTAATCCTACAAACGATCCTGTAAACAATGGTAAAGAGTGAAGACTGAATGAGTGCTCAATTATTGTAACAGACTTTCAAAGCTGACCTAATACTACAAACGATCTTGTAAACAATGGTAATGAGTGTAGTACTGAATGGGTGCTCCATTATTGTAGCCGAGTCCTAAAGCTGACTTAATCCTACAAACGATCTTGTAAGCAATGGTAATGAGTGTAGGACTGAATGGGTACTCCATTATTGTAGCCGAGTCCCAAAGCTGACCTAATCCTACAAACGATCTTGTAAGCAATGTTAATGAGTGTAGGACTGAATGGGTGCTCCATTATTGTAACCGAGTCCCAAAGCTGACCTAATCCTACAAACGATCTTGTAAGCAATGTTAATGAGTGTAGGACTGAATGGGTGCTCCATTATTGTAACCGAGTCCCAAAGCTGACCTAATCCTACAAACGATCTTGTAAGCAATGGTAATGAGTGTATGACTGAATGGGTGCTCCATTATTTTAGCCGAGTCTCAAAGCTGACTTAATCCTACAAATGATCTTGTAAGCGATGGTAATGAGTGTAGGACTGAATTGGTGCTCCATTATTGAAGCCAAGTCTAAAAGGTGTCCTAATCCTACATGTGATCTTTTAAGCAATGGCAATGAGTGTAGGACTGAATGGGTGCTCCATTATTGTA
The DNA here is from genome assembly GCA_963457665.1 of Thysanoteuthis rhombus. NCBI lineage: Eukaryota > Metazoa > Mollusca > Cephalopoda > Oegopsida > Thysanoteuthidae > Thysanoteuthis > Thysanoteuthis major. The sequence continues at coordinate 46,324,034 of OY735199.1, read as the reverse complement.
GCCGAGTCTCAAAGCTGACCTAATCCTACAAACGATCTTGTAAGGAATAGTAATGAGTGTAGGACTGAATGGGTGCTCCATTATTGTAACTGAGTCTCAAAGCTGACTTAATCCTACAAACAATCTTGTAAGCAATGGTAATGAGTGTAGGACTGAATGGGTACTCCATTATTGTAGCCGACTCTCAAAGCTGACCTAATCCTACAAACGATCTTGTAAACAATGTTAATGAGTGTAGGACTGAATGGGTGCTCCATTATTGTAACCGAGTCCCAAAGCTGACCTAATCCTACAAACGATCTTGTAAGCAATGGTAATGAGTGTATGACTGAATGGGTGCTCCATTATTGTAACCAAGTCCCAAAGATGACCTAATCCTACAAACGATCTTGTAAGCAATGGTAATGAGTGTAGGACTGAATGGGTGCTCCATTATTGTAACTGAGTCCAAAAGCTGACCTAATCCTACAAACGATCTTGTAAGCAATGGCAATGAGTTTAGGACTGAATGGATGCTCCATTATTGTAGCCGAGTCCTAAAGCTGACTTGATCCTACAAACGATCTTGCGAGCAATGTTGATGAGTCTAGGACTGAATGGGTGCTCAATTATTGTAACCGAGTCCCAAAGATGACTTAATCCTACAAACAATCTTGTAAGCAATGGTAATGAGTGTAGGACTGAATGGGTGCTCCATTATTGTAACCGAATACCAAAGCTGACAGAATCCTACAAATGATCTTGTGAGCAATGGTAATGAGTCAGCAACTGAATGGGTGCTCCATTATTGTAACCGAGTCCCAAAGCTGACCTAATCCTACAAACGATCTTGTAAGCAATGTTAATGAGTGTAGGACTGAATGGGTGCTCCATTATTGTAACCAAGTCCCAAAGCTGACCTTATCCTACAAACGATCTTGTAAGCAATGGTAATGAGTGTAGGACTGAATGGGTGCTCCATTATTGTAACCAAGTCCCAAAGCTGACCTTATCCTACAAACGATCTTGTAAGCAATGGTAATGAGTGTAGGACTGAATGGGTGCTCCATTATTGTAACCGAGTCCCAAAGCTGACCTAATACTACAAACGATCTGGTAAGCAATGTTAATGAGTGTAGGACTGAATGGGTGCTCCATTATTGTAACCAAGTCCCAAAGTTGACCTAATCCTACAAACGATCTTGTAAGCAATGGTAATGAGTGTAGGACTGAATGGGTGCTCCATTATTGTAGCCGAGTCTCAAAGCTGACTTAATCCTACAAACGATTTTGTAAGCAATGTTAATGAGTGTAGGACTGAATGGGTGCTCCATTATTGTAACCGAGTCCGAAACCTGACCTAATCCTACAAACGATCTTGTAAGCAATGGTAATGAGTGTAGGACTGAATGGTTGCTCCATTATTGTAACCGATTCCCAAAGCTGACCTAATCCTAAAAACGATCTTGTGAGCAATGGTAATGAGTCTGCGACTAAATGGGTCCTCCATTATTTTAACAGAGTCCCAAAGCTGACATCATCCTACAAACGATCTTGTAAGCAATGGTAATGAGTGTAGGACTGAATGGGTGTTCCATTATTGTAACCGAATCCTAAAGCTGACTTAATCCTACAAACGATCTTGTAAGCAATGGTAATGAGTGTAGGACTGAATGGGTGCTTCATTATTGTAACTGAGTCCCAAAGCTGACCTAATCCTACAAACGATCTTGGAAGCAATGGTAATGAGTGTAAAACTTAATGGGTGCTCCATTATTGTAGCCGAGTCCTAAAGTTGACCTAATCCTACAAACGATCTTGTAAGCAATGGTAATGAGTGTAGGACTGAATGGGTACTCCATTATTGTAGCCGAGTCCCAAAGCTGACCTAATCCTACAAACGATCTTGTAAGCAATGTTAATGAGTGTAGGACTCAATGGTTGCTCAATTATTGTAACCAAGTCCCAAAGCTGACCTAACCCTACAAACGATCTTGTAAGCAATGGTAATGAGTGTAGGACTGAATGGGTGCTCCATTATTTTAGCCGAGTCTCAAAGCTGTCTTAATCCTACAAATGATCTTGTAAGCGATGGTAATGAGTGTAGGACTGAAGGGGTGCTCCATTATTGAAGCCGAGTCTAAAAAGTGTCCTAATCCTACATATGATCTTCTGAGCAATGGCAATGAGTGTAGGACTGAATGGGTGCTCCATTATTGTAGCCGAGTCTCAAAGCTGACCTAATCCTACAAACGATCTTGTAAGGAATAGTAATGAGTGTAGGACTGAATGGGTGCTCCATTATTGTAACTGAGTCTCAAAGATGAATTAATCCTACAAACGATCTTGTAAGCAATGGTAATGAGTGTAAGACTGAATGGTTGCTCCATTATTGTAGCCAACTCTCAAAGCTGACCTAATCCTACAAACGATCTTGTAAGCAATGTTAATGAGTGTAGGACTGAATGGGTGCTCCATTATTGTAGCCGAGTCCCAAAGCTGACCTAATCCTACAAACGATCTTGTAAGCAATGGTAATGAGTGTAGGACTGAATGGGTGCTCCATTATTGTAACCGAGTCCCAAAGCTGACTTAATCCTACAAACGATCTTGTAAGTAATGGTAATGAGTGTATGACTGAATGGGTGCTCCATTATTGTAACCAAGTCCCAAAGCTGACCTAATCCTACAAACGATCTTGTAAGCAATGGTAATGAGTGTAGGACTGAATGGGTGCTCCATTATTGTGACCGATCCCTCAAAACTGACATAATCTTACAAACGATCTTGTAAGCAATGGTAATGTGTGTAGGACTGAATGGGTGCTCCATTATTGTAACCGAGTCCCAAAGCTGACCTAATCCTACAAACGATCTGGTAAGCAATGTTAATGAGTGTAGGACTGAATGGTTGATCCATTATTGTAACCAAGAGCCAAAGTTGACCTAATCCTACAAACAATCTTGTAAGCAATGGTAATGAGTGTAGGACTGAATGGGTGCTCCATTATTGTAACCGAGTCCCAAAGTTTACCTAATCCTACAAACGATCTGGTAAGCAATGTTAATGAGTGTAGGACTGAATGGTTGATCCATTATTGTAACCAAGTCCGAAAGTTGACCTAATCCTACAAACGATCTTGTAAGCAATGGTAATGAGTGTAGGACTGAATGGGTGCTCCATTATTGTAGCCGAGTCTCAAAGTTGACTTAATCCTACAAACGATTTTGTAAGCAATGTTAATGAGTGTAGGACTGAATGGGTGCTCCATTATTGCAACCGAGTCCGAAACCTGACCTAATCCTACAAACGATCTTGTAAGCAATGGTAATGAGTGTAGGACTGAATGGTTGCTCCATTATTGTAACCGAGTCCCAAAGTTGACCAAATCCTACAAACGATCTTGTGAGCAATGGTAATGAGTCTGCGACTGAATGGGTCCTCCATTATTTTAACCGAGTCCCAAAGCTGACATCATCCTACAAACGATCTTGTAAGCAATGGTAATGAGTGTAGGACTGAATGGGTGCTCCATTATTGTAACCGAGTCCCAAAGCTGACTTAATCCTACGAACGATCTTTAAGCAATGGTAATGAGTGTAGGACTGAATGGGTGCTTCATTATTGTAACTGAGTCCCAAAGCTGACCTAATCCTACAAACGATCTTGTAAGCAATGGTAATGAGTGTAAAACTGAATGGGTGCTCCATTATTGTAGCCGAGTCCTAAAGTTGACCTAATCCTACAAACGATCTTGTAAGCAATGGTAATGAGTGTAGGACTGAATGGGTGTTCCATTATTGTAGCCGACTCTAAAAGCTGACCTAATCCTACAAACGATCTTGTAAGCAATGGTAAATAGTGTAGGACTGAATTGGCGCTCCATTATTGTAACCGAGTCCCCAAGCTGACTCAATCCCAAAAACAATCTTGTAAGGAATGGTAATGAGTGTAGGACTGAATGGGTTCTTCATTATTGTAACAAAGTCCCAAAGCTGACTGAATCCTACAAACAATCTTGTAAGCAATGGTAATGAGTGTAGGACTGAATGGTTGCTCAATTATTGTACCCGACTCTCAAAGCTGACCTAATCCTACAAACGATCTTGTAAGCAATGGTGATGAGTGTCGGACTGAATGGGTGCTCCATTATTGTAACCGAGTCCAAAAGCTGACCTAATCGTACAAACGATCTTGTAAGCAATGCTAATGAGTGTAGGACTGAATGGGTGCTCCATTATTGTAACCGAACCCTCAAAGCTGACCTAATCTTACAAACAATCTTGTAAGCAATGGTAATGAGTGTAGGACTGAATGGGTGCTCCATTATTGTAACTAAGTCCCAAGGCTGACACAATCCTACAAACGATCTTGTAAGCAATGGTAATGAGTGTAGGACTGAGTGGGTAATCCATTATTGTAACCAAGTCCCAAAGTTGACCTAATCCTACAAACGATCTTGTAAGAAATGGTAAAGAGTGTAGGACTGAATTGGTGCTCCATTATTGTAACCGAGTCCCAAAACTGACCTAATCCTACAAACGATCTTGTAAGCAATAATAATGAATGTAGGACTGAATGGTTGCTTAATTATTGTAGCCGAGTCCTGAAGCTGACCTAATCCTACAAACTATGTTGTAAGCAATGGTAATGAGTGTAGGACTCAATGGGTGCTCCATTATTGTAGCCGAGTCTCAAAGCTGACCTATTCCTACGAACGATCTTGTAAGCAATGGTAATGAGTGTAGGACTGAATAGGTGCTCCATTATTGTAACCGAATCCCAAAGCTGACCTAATCCTGCAAATAATCTTGTAAGCAATGGTAATGAGTGTAGGACTGAATGGTTGCTCCATTATTGTAGCCGAGTCTCAAAGCTGACTTAATCCCACAAACGATTTTGTAAGCAATGTTAATGAGTGTAGGACTGAATGGGTGCTACATTATTGTAACCGAGTCCCAAAGCTGACTTAATCCTACAAACGATCTTGTAAGCAATGGTAATGAGTGTAGGACTGAATGGGTACTCCATTATTGTAGCCATCCTAAAGCTGACCTAATCCTACAAACAATCTTGTAAGCAATGGTAATGAGTGTAGGACTGAATGGGTGCTCCATTATTGTAACCGAGTCCAAAATCTGACCTAATCCTACAAACGATCTTGTAAGCAATGGTAATAAGTGTAAGACAGAATGGGTGCTCCATTATTGTAACCGAGTCCCAAAGCTGACCTAATCCTACAAACGATCTTGTAAGCAATGGTAATGAGTGTAGGACTGAATGGGTGCTTCATTATTGTAGCCATCCTAAAGCTGACCTAATCCTACAAACAATCTTGTAAGCAATGGTAATGAGTGTAGGACTGAATGGGTGCTCCATTATTGTAACCGAGTCCAAAAATTGACCTAATCCTACAAACGATCTTGTAAGCAATGGTAATGAGTGTAGGACTGTATGGTTGCTCCATTATTGTAACCGAGTCCCAAAGCTGACCTAATCCTACAAACGATCTTGTGAGCAATGGTAATGAGTCTGCGACTGAATGGGTCCTCCATTATTTTAACCGAGTCCCAAAGCTGACATCATCCTACAAACGATCTTGTAAGCAATGGTAATGAGTGTAGGACTGAATGGGTGTTCCATTATTGTAGCCGACACTCAAAGCTGACCTAATCCTACAAACGATCTTGTAAGCAATGGTAAATAGTGTAGGACTGAATTGGTGCTCCATTATTGTAACCGAATCCCCAAGCTGACTTAATCCTAAAAACAATCTTGTAAGGAATGGTAATGAGTGTAGGACTGAATGGGTGCTCCATTATTGTAACCGAACCCTCAAAGCTGACCTAATCTTACAAACAATCTTGTAAGCAATGGTAATGAGTGTAGGACTGAATGGGTGCTGCATTATTGTAACCGAGTCCCAAGGCTGACACAATCCTACAAACGATCTTGTAAGCAATGGTAATGAGTGTAGGACTGAATGGGTGCTTCATTATTGTAGCCATCCTAAAGCTGACCTAATCCTACAAACAATCTCGTAAGCAATGGTAATGAGTGTAGGACTGAATGGGTGCTCTGTTATTGTAACCGAGTCCAAAAATTGACCTAATCCTACAAACGATCTTGTAAGCAATGGTAATGAGTGTAGGACTGTATGGTTGCTCCATCATTGTAACCGAACCCTCAAAGCTGACCTAATCTTACAAACAATCTTGTAAGCAATGGTAATGAGTGTAGGACTGAATGGGTGCTCCGTTATTGTAACCGAGTCTCAAAACTGACCTAATCCTACAAACGATCTTGTAAGCAATAATAATGAATGTAGGACTGAATGGTTGCTTAATTATTGTAGCCGAGTCCTGAAGCTGACCTAATCCTACAAACTATGTTGTAAGCAATGGTAATGAGTGTAGGACTCAATGGGTGCTCTATTATTGTAGCCGAGTCTCAAAGCTGACCTATTCCTACGAACGATCTTGCAAGCAATGGTAATGAGTGTAGGACTGAATAGGTGCTCCATTATTGTAACCGAATCCCAAAGCTGACCTAATCCTGCAAATAATCTTGTAAGCAATGGTAATGAGTGTAGGACTGAATGGTCGCTCCATTATTGTAGCCGAGTCTCAAAGCTGACTTAATTCCACAAACGATTTTGTAAGCAATGTTAATGAGTGTAGGACTGAATGGGTGCTCCATTATTGTAACCGAGTCCCAAAGCTGACTTAATCCTACAAACGATCTTGTAAGTAATGGTAATGAGTGTAGGACTGAATAGATGCTTCATTATTGTAGCCATCCTAAAGCTGACCTAATCCTACAAACAATCTTGTAAGCAATGGTAATGAGTGTAGGACTGAATGGGTGCTCCATTATTGTAACCGAGTCCAAAAGCTGACCTAATCCTACAAACGATCTTGTAAGCAATGGTAATAAGTGTAAGACAGAATGGGTGCTCCATTATTGTAACCGAGTCCCAAAGCTGACCTAATCCCACAAACGATCTTCTAAGCAATGGTAATGAGTGTAGGACTGAATGGGTGCTTCATTATTGTAGCCATCCTAAAGCTGACCTAATCCTACAAACAATCTTGTAAGCAATGGTAATGAGTGTAGGACTGAATGGGTGCTCCGTTATTGTAACCGAGTCCAAAAATTGACCTAATCCTACAAACGATCTTGTAAGCAATGGTAATGAGTGTAGGACTGTATGGTTGCTCCATTATTGTAACCGAGTCCCAAAGCTGACCTAATCCTACAAACGATCTTGTGAGCAATGGTAATGAGTCTCCGACTGAATGGGTCCTCCATTATTTTAACCGAGTCCCAAAGCTGACATCATCCTACAAACGATCTTGTAAGCAATGGTAATGAGTGTAGGACTGAATGGGTGCTCCATTATCGTAACCGAGTCCTAAAGCTGACCTAATCCTACAAACGATCTTGTAAGCAATGGTAATGAGAGTAGGACTGAATGGGTGCTTCATTATTGTAACTGAGTCCCAAAGCTGACCTAATCCTACAAACGATCTTGTAAGCAATGGTAATGAGTGTACAACTGAATGGGTGCTCCATTATTGTAGCCGAGTCCTAAAGTTGACCTAATCCTACAAACGATCTTGTAAGCAATGGTAATGAGTGTAGGACTGAATGGGTGTTCCATTATTGTAGCCGACTCTCAAAGCTGACCTAATCCTACAAACGATCTTGTAAGCAATGGTAAATAGTGTAGGACTGAATTGGTGCTCCATTATTGTAACCGAATCCCCAAGCTGACTTAATCCTAAAAACAATCTTGTAAGGAATGGTAATGAGTGTAGGACTGAATGGGTGCTCCATTATTGTAACCGAACCCTCAAAGCTGACCTAATCTTACAAACAATCTTGTAAGCAATGGTAATGAGTGTAGGACTGAATGGGTGCTGCATTATTGTAACCGAGTCCCAAGGCTGACACAATCCTACAAACGATCTTGTAAGCAATGGTAATGAGTGTAGGACTGAGTGGGTGCTCCATTATTGTAACCAAGTCCCAAAGTTGACCTAATCCTACGAACGATCTTGTGAGAAATGGTGTTGAGTGTCGGACTGAATGGGTGCTCCATTATTGTAACCGAGTCCAAAAGCTGACCTAATCGTACAAACGATCTTGTAAGCAATGCTAATGAGTGTAGGACTGAATGGGTGCTCCATTATTGTAACCGAACCCTCAAAGCTGACCTAATCTTACAAACGATCTTGTAACCAATGGTAATGAGTGTAGGACTGAATGGGTGCTCCATTATTGTAACCGAGTCCCAAAGCTGACCTAATCCTACAAACAATCTGGTAAGCAATGGTAATGAGTGTAGGACTGAATGGGTGCTCCATTATTGTAACCGAGTCCCAAAGCTGACCTAATCCTACAAACGATCTTGTACACAATAATAATGAGTGTAGGACTGAATGGGTGCTCCATTATTGTAGCCGAGTCTCAAAGCTGACCTAATCCTACAAACGATCTTGTAACCAATGGTAATGAGTGTAGGACTGAATGGGTGCTCCATTATTGTAACCGTGTCCCAAAGCTGACTTAATACTACAAACGATCTTGTAAGCAATGGTAATGAGTGTAGGACTAAATGGGTGCTCCATTATTGTAACCGAGTCCCAAAGCTGACCTAATCCTACAAATGATATTGTAAGCAATGTTAATGTGTGTAGGACTGAACGGGTGCTCAATTATTGTAACCGAGCCCCAAAGCTGACCTAATCCTACAAACAATCTTGTAAGCAATGGTAATGTGTGTAGGACAGAATGGGCGCTCCATTATTGTAACCGAGTCCCAAAGCTGACCTAATTCTACAAACGATCTGGTAAGCAATTGTGATGAGTGTAGGACTGAATGGGTGCTCCATTATTGTAAACGAATCCCAAAGCTGACACAATCCTACAAACGATCTTGTAACCAATGGTAATGAGTGTAGGACTGAATGGGTGCTCCATTATTGTAACCAAGTCCCAAAGCTGACCTAATCCTACAAACGATCTTGTACACAATAATAATGAGTGTAGGACTGAATGGGTGCTCCATTATTGTAGCCGATTCTCAAAGCTGACTTAATCCTACGAACGATCTTGTAAGCAATGGTAATGAATGTAGGACTGAATGGGTACTTCATTATCGTAACCAAGTCCCAAAGCTGACCTAATTCCACAAACGATCTTGTACACAATAATAATGAGTGTAGGACTGAATGGGTGCTCCAATATTGTAACCGATTCCCAAGGCTGACACAATCCTGCTAACGATCTTGTAAGCAATGTAAATGAGTGTACGACTGAATGGGTGCTCCATTATTGTAACCGAGTCCCAAAGCTTACCTAATCTTACAAACGATCTTGCAATCAATGTTAATGAGTGTAGGACTGAATGGGTGCTCCATTATTGTAACCAAGTCCCAAAGCTGACTTAATCCTACGAACAATCTTGTAAGCAATGGTAATGAGTGTAGGACTGAATGGTTGCTCCATTATTGTAACCGAGTCCCAAAGCTGACCTAATCCTACAAACGATCTTGTAAGCAATGGTAATGAGTGTAGCACTGAATGGGTGCTCCATTATTGTAAAAAGTCCAAAAGCTGACCTAATCCTACAAACGATCTTGTAAGCAATGGTAATGAGTGCAGGACTGAATGGGTGCTCCATTATTGTAACCGAGTCCAAAAGCTGACACAATCCTACAAACGATCTGGTAAGCAATGTTAATGAGTGTAGGACTGAATGGGTGCTCCATTATTGTAACCAAGTCCCAAAACTGACACAATCCTACAAACGATCTTTTACGCAATAATAATGAGTGTAGGACTGAATGGATGCTCCATTATTGTAGCCGAGTCTCAAAGCTGACCAAATCCTACAAAAGATTTTGTAAGCAATGTTAATGACTGTAAGACTGAATGGGTGCTCCATCATTGTAACCGAGTCCCAAAGCTGACTTAATCCTACAAAAGATCTTGTAAGCAATTGTAATGAGTGTAGGACTGAATGGGTGCTCCAATATTGTAGCCGAGTCTCAAAGCTGACCAATTCCTACAAACGATCTTTTAAGGAATAGTAATGAGTGTTGGACTGAATGGGTGCTCCATTATTGTAACTGAGTCTCAAAGCTGACCTAATCCTACAAACGATCTTGTCAGCAATGGTAATGAGTGTAGGACTGAATGGTTGCTCAATTATTGTAGCCAACTCTCAAAGCTGACTTAATCCTACAAACGATCTTTTAAGCAATGTTAATTAGTGTAGGACTGAATGGGTGCTCTATTATTGTAACCGAGTCCCAAAGCTGACCTAATCCTACAAACGATCTTGTAAGCAATGTTAATGAGTGTAGGACTGAATGGGTGCTCCATTATTGTAACCAAGTCCCAAAGCTGACTTAATCCTGCAAACGATCTTGTAAGCAATAGTAATGAGTGTCGGACTGAATGGGTGCTCCATTATTGTAGCCGAGTCTCAAAGCTGACCTAATCCTACAAACGATCTTGTAAGGAATAGTAATGAGTGTAGGACTGAATGGGTGCTCCATTATTGTAACCGAGTCCCAAAGCTGACCTAATCCTACAAACGATCTTGTAAGCAATGGTAATGAGTGTAAGACTGAATGGGTGCTCCATTATTGTAGCCAAGTCTCAAAGCTGACCTAATCTTACTAACGATCTTATAAGCAATGTTGATGAGTGTAGGACTGAATGGGTGCCCCATTATTGTAACTGAGTCCCAAAGCTGACCTAATCCTACAAACGATCTTCTAAGCAATGGTAATGAGTGTAGGACTGAATGGTTGCTCCATTATTGTAGCCGACTCTCAAAGCTGACCTAATCCTACAAACGATCTTGTAAGCAATGGTAATGCGGGTAGGACTGAATGGGTGCTCCATTATTGTAACCGAGTCCCTAAGCTCACCTAATCCTACAAACGATCTTGTAAGCAATGGTAATGTGTGTAGGACTGAAATGTGCTCCATTATTGTAGCCGTCCCAAAGTTGACCAAATCTTACAAACGATCTTGTAAGCAATGGTAATGAGTGTAGGACTGAATGGGTGCTCCATTATTGTAGCCGACTCTCAAAGCTGACCTAATCCTACAAACGATCTTGTAAGCAATGTTAATGAGTGTAGGACTGAATGGGTGCTCCATTATTGTAACCAAGTCCCAAAGCTGACCTAATCCTGCAAACGATCTTGTAAGCAATAGTAATGAGTGTAGGACAGAATGGGTGCTCCATTATTGTAGCCGAGTCTCGAAGCTGACCTAATCCTACAAACGATCTTGTAAGGAAGAGTAATGAGTGTCGGACTGAATGGGTGCTCAATTATTGTAACCGAGTCTCAAAGCTGACCTAATCCTACAAACGATCTTGTAAGCAATGGTAATGAGTGTAGGACTGAATGGTTGCTCAATTATTGTAGCTAACTCTCAAAGCTGACATAATCCTACAAACGATCTTGTAAGCAATATTAATGAGTGTAGGACTGAATGGGTGCTTCATTATTGTAACCGACTCCAAAAGCTAACCTAATCTTACAAACGATATTGTAAGCAATGGTAATGTGTGTAGGACTGAACGGGTGCTCCATTATTGTAACTGAGTCCCAAAGCTGACCTAATCCTACAAACGATCTTGTAAGCAATGGTAATGAGTGTAGGACTGAATGGGTGCTCCATTATTGTAACCGAGTCCCAAAGCTGACTTAATCGTACAAACGATCTTGTACAAAATAAAAATGAGTGTAGGGCTGAATGGTTGCCCCAGTATTGTAGCCCAGTCTCAAAGCTGACCTAATCCTACAAACAATCCTGTAAGCAATAATAATGAGTGTAGGACTGAATAGGTGCTTCATTATTGTAGCCAAGGCTCAAAGTTGACCTATCCCTACTAATGATCTTGTAAGCAATGTTAATGAGTGTAGGACTGAATGGGTGCTCCATTATTGTAGCCGAGTCCAAAAGCTGACCTAATCCTAGAAATGATCTTGTAAGCAATGGTAATGTGTGTAGGGCTGAATGGTTGCTCCATTATTGTAGCCGACTCTCAGAGCTGACCTAATCCTACAAACGATCTTTTGAGCAATGGTAATGAGTGTACGACTGAATGGGTGCTCCATTATTGTAACCGAGTCCCAAAGCTGACTTAATCCTACAAACGATCTTGTAAGCAATGGTAATGAATGTAGGACTGAATGGTTGCTCCATTATTGTAGCCAAGTCTCAAATCTGACATAATCCTACAAACAATCTTGTAAGAAATATTGATGAGTGTGGGACTGAATGGGTGCTCCATTAATGTAGCTGAGTCCCAAAGCTGACGTAATCCTACAAACGATCTTGTAAGCAATGGTAATGAGTGTAGGACTGAATGGGTGCTCCATTATTGTAACCAAGTCCCAAAGCTGACCTAATCATACAAACGATCTTGTAAGCAATGGTAATGAGTGTAGGACTGAATGGGTGCTCAATTATTGTAACCGAGTCCCTAACCTGAGCTAATCCTACAAACGATCTTGTATACAATAATAATATGTTTAGGACTGAATGGTTGCTCCATTATTGTAGCCGAGTCTCAAAGCTGACGTAATTCTACAAACGATCTTGTAATCAATGGTAATGAGTGTAGGACTGAATGGGTGCTCCATTATTGTAACCGAGCCCCAAAGCTGACCTAATCCTACAAACGATCTTGTAAGCGATGGTATTGTGTGTAGGACTGAATGGGTGCTCCATTATTGTAACCGAGTCCCAAAGCTGACATAATCCTACAAACGATCTTTTAAGCAATGGTAATGAGTGTAGGACTGAAAGGGTGCTTCATTATTGTAACTGAGTCCCAAAGCTGACATAATCCTAAAAACGATCTTTTAAGCAATGGTAATGAGTGTAGGACTGAATGGGTGCTTCATTAATATAACCGAGTCCCAAAGCTGACCTAATGCTACAAACGATCTTGTAAGCAATGGTAATGAGTGTAGGACTGAATGGGTGCTCCATTATTGTAACCGAGTCCCAAAGCTGACCTAATCCAACATACGATCTTGTAAGCAATGGTAATGAGTGTAGGACTGAATGGGTACTCCATTATTGTAAACAAGTCCCAAAACTGACCTAATCCTACAAACAATCTTGTAAGCAATGGTAATGAATGTTGGACTGAATGGGTGCTCCATTATTGTAACTGAGTCCCAAAGCTGACCTAATCCTACAAACGATCTTTTAAGCAATGTTAATGTGTGTAGGACTGAATGGGTAATCCATTATTGTAACTGAGTCCTAAAGCTGACTTAATCCTAGAAACGATCTTGTAAGCAATGATAATGTGTGTAGGACTGAATGGGTGCTCCATTATTGTAACCGAGTCTCAATGCTGACCTAATGCTACAAACGATCTTGTAAGGAATAGTCATGAGTGTAGGAGTGAATGGGTGCTCCATTATTGTAACCAAGTCCCAAAGCTGACCTAATCATACTAACGATCTTTTAAGAAATGGTAATGAGTGTATGAGGGAATGGTTGCTTCATTATTGTAACCGAGTCCCAAACCTGACCTAATCCTTCAAACGATCTTGTACACAATAATAATAAGTGTAAGACTGAATGGGTGCTCTATTATTGTAGCTGAGTCTCAGAGCCGACATAATCCTACAAACGATCTTTTAATCAATGGTAATGAGTGTAGGACTGAATGGTTGCTCCATTATTGTAACCGAGTCCCAAACCTGAGCTAATCCTACAAACGATCTTGTATACAATAATAATATGTTTAGGACTGAATGGTTGCTCCATTATTGTAGCCGAGTCTCAAAGCTGACATAATCCTACAAACGATCTTGTAATCAATGGTAATGAGTGTAGGACTGAATGGGTGCTCCATTATTGTAACCGAGCCCCAAAGCTGACCTAATCCTACAAACGATCTTGTAAGCAATGGTAATGTGTGTAGCACTGAATGGGTGCTCCATTATTGTAACCGAGTCCCAAAGCTGACATAATCCTACAAACGATCTTGTAAGCAATGTTATTGAGTGTAGGACTGAATGGGTGCTCCATTATTGTAACCGAGTCCCAAAGCTGACCTAATCCTACAAACGATCTTGTAAGCAATGGTAATGAGTGTTGGACTGAATTGGTACTCCATTATTGTAACCGAATCCCGAAGCTGACCTAATCCTACGAACGATATTGTAAGCAATGGTAATGAGTGTAAGACTGAATGGGTGCTCCAATATTGTAGCCGAGTCCCAAAGCTGACCTAATCCTACAAACGATCTTGTAAGCAATGGTAATGAGTGTAGGACTGAATGGGTGCTCCATTATTGTAACCGAGTATCAAAGCTGACCTAATCCTACGAACAATCTTGTAAGCAATGGTAATGAGTGTATGACTGAATGGCTGCTTAATTATTGTAACCGAGTCCCAAAGCTGACCTAATCCTACAAACGATCTTGTAATCAATGGTAATGAGTGTAGGACTGAATGGGTGCCCCATTATTGTAACCGAGTCTCAAAGCTGACCTAATGCTACAAACAGTCTTGTAAGGAATAGTCATGAGTGTAGGACTGAATGGGTGCTCCATTATTGTAACCAAGTCCCAAAGCTGACCTAATCATACAAACGATCTTGTAAGCAATGGTAATGAGTGTAGGACTGAATGGTTGCTTAATTATTGTAACCGAGTCCCTAACCTGAGCTAATCCTACAAACGATCTTGTATACAATAATAATATGTTTAGGACTGAATGGTTGCTCCATTATTGTAGCTGAGTCTCAAAGCTGACATAATCCTACAAACGATCTTGTAATCAATGGTAATGAGTGTAGGACTGAATGGGTGCTCCATTATTGTAACCGAGCCCAAATGCTGACCTAATCCTACAAACGATCTTGTAAGCGATGGTAATGTATGTAGGACTGAATGGGTGCGCCATTATTGTAACCGAGTCCCAAAGCTGACATAATCCTACAAACGATCTTTTAAGCAATGGTAATGAGTGTAGGACTGAATGGGTGCTCGATTATTGTAACCGAGTCCCAAAGCTGACCTAATCATACAAACAATTTTGTAAGCAATGGTAATGAGTGTAGGACTGAATGGGTGCTCCATTATTGTAACCGAATCCCAAAGCTGACCTAATCCTACAAACGATATTGTAAGCAATGGTAATGAGTGTAAGACTGAATGTTTAATCCATAATTGTAACAGAGTCCCAAAGCTAACTTAATCCTACAAACGATCTTTTAATCAATGGTAATGAGTGTAGGACTGAATGGGTGCTCCATCATTTTAACCAAGTCCCAAAGCTGACCTAATCCTACAAACGATCTTGTAAGCAATGGTAATGAGTGTAGGACTGAATGGGTGCTCCATTATTGTAAACAAGTCCCAAAGCTGACTTAATCCCACAAACGATCTTGTAAGCAATAGTAATGAGTGTTGGACTGAATTGGTACTCCATTATTGTAAACAATCCCAAAGCTGACCTAATCCTACAAACGATCTTGTACACAATAATAATGAGTGTAGGACTGAATGGGTGCTCCATTATTGTAACCGATTCCCAAAGCTGACCTTATCCTACAAACGATCTTGTAAGCAATGTTAATGTGTGTAGGACTGAATGGGTGCTCCATTATTGTAACCAAGTCCCAAAGCTGACCTAATCCTACAAACGATCTTGTAAGCAATGGTAATGAGTGTAGGACTGAATGGGTGCTCCATTATTGGAACTGAGTCCCAAAGCTGACTTAATCCTACAAACAATCTTGTAAGCAATGCTAATGAGTGTAGGACTGAATGGGTGCTCCATTATTGTAACTGAGTATCAGAGCTGACCTAATCCTACGAACGATCTTGTAAGCAATTTTAATGAGTGTAGGACTGAATGGGTGCTCCATTATTGTAATGGAGTCCCAAAGCTAACCTAATCCTACAAACGATCTCGTGAGCAATGTTAATGAGTGTAGGACTGAATGGGTGCTCCATTATTGTAACCGAGTCCCAAAGCTGACACAATCCTACAAACGATCTTGTAAGCAATGCTAATGAGTGTAGGACTGAATGGGTGCTCCATTATTGTAACTGAGTCCCAAAGCTGACCTAATCCTACAAACGATCTTGTAAGCAATGGTAATGTGTGTAGGACATAATGGGTGCTCCATTATTGTAACCGAGTCCCAAAGCTGACCTAATCCCACAAACGATCTTGTACACAATAATAATGAGTGTAGGACTGAATGGGTGCTCCATTATTGTAACCAAGTCTCAAAGCTGACCTAATGCTACAAACGGTCTTGTAAGGAATAGTCATGAGTGTAGGACTGAATGGGTGCTCCATTATTGTAACCAAGTCACAAAGCTGACCTAATCATACAAACGATCTTGTAAGCAACGGTAATGAGTGTAGGACTGAATGGTTGCTTAATTATTGTAACCGAGTCCCTAACCTGAGCTAATCCTACAAACGATCTTGTATACAATAATGATATGTTTAGGATTGAATGGTTGCTCCATTATTGTAGCTGAGTCTCAAAGCTGACATAATCCTACAAACGATCTTGTAATCAATGGTAATGAGTGTAGGACTGAATGGGTGCTCCATTATTGTAACCGAGCCCAATAGCTGACCTAATCCTACAAACGATCTTGTAAGCGATGGTAATGTGTGTAGGACATAATGGGTGCTCCATTATTGTAACCGAGTCCCAAAGCTGACATAATCCTACAAACGATCTTTTAAGCAATGGTAATGAGTGTAGGACTGAATGGGTGCTCCATTATTGTAACCGAGTCCCAAAGCTGACCTAATCATACAAACAATTTTGTAAGCAATGTTAATGAGTGTAGGACTGAATGGTTGCTCCATTATTGTAACCGAATCCCAAAGCTGACCCAATCCTACAAACGATATTGTAAGCAATGGTAATGAGTGTAAGACTGAATGTTTGCTCCATTATTGTAACAGAGTCCCAAAACAAACTTAATCCTACAAACGATCTTGTAAGCAATGGTAATGAGTGTAGGACTGAATGGGTGCTCCATCATTTTAACCAAGTCCCAAAGCTGACCTAATCCTACAAACGATCTTGTAAGGAATGGTAATGAGTGTAGGACTGAATGGGTGCTCCATTATTGTAAACAAGTCCCAAAGCTGACTTAATCCCACAAACGATCTTGTAAGCAATAGTAATGAGTGTTGGACTGAATTGGTACTCCATTATTGTAACCAATCCCAAAGCTGACCTAATCCTACAAACGATTTTGTACACAATAATAATGAGTGTAGGACTGAATGGTTGCTCAATTATTGTAGCCGACTCTCAAAGCTGACCTAATCCTACAAACGATCTTGTGAGTAATGTTAATGAGTGTAGGACTGAATGGGTGCTCCATTATTGTAACCGAGTCCCAAAGCTGACACAATCCTACCAACAATCTTGTAAGCAATGGTAATGAGTGTAGGACTGAATGGGTGCTCCATTATTGTAACCGAGTCCCAAAGCTGACACAAACCTACAAACGATCTTGTAAGCAATGTTAATGAGTGTAGGACTTAATGGGTGCTCCATTATTGTAACCAAGTCCCAAAGCTGAACTAATCCTACAAACGATCTTGTAAGCAATTTTAATGAGTGTAGGACTGAATGAGTGCTCCATTATTGTAACCGAGTCCCAAAGCTAACCTAATCCTACAAACGATCTCGTGAGCAATGTTAATGAGTGTAGGACTGAATGGGTGCTCCATTATTGTAACCGAGTCCCAAAGCTGACCTAATCCTACAAACGATCTTGTAAGCAATGCTAATGAGTGTAGGACTGAATTGGTGCTCCATTATTGTAACCAAGTCCCAAAGCTGACCTAATCCTACAAACGATCTTGTAAGCAATGGTAATGTGTGTAGGACATAATGGGTGCTCCATTATTGTAACCGAGTCCCAAAGCAGACCTAATCCTACAAACGATCTTGTAAGCAATGGTAATGAGTGTAGGACTGAATGGGTGCTCCATTATTGTAGCCAAGTCCCAAAGCTGACCTAATTCTACAGACGATCTTGTAAGAAATGGTAATGAGTTTAGGACTGAATGGTTGCTCAATTATTGTAGCCAACTCTCAAAGCTGACCTAATCCTACAAACAATCTTGTGAGTAATGTTAATGAGTGTAGGACTGAATGGGTGCTCCATTATTGTAACCGAGTCCCAAAGCTGACACAATCCTACAAACGACCTTGTAAGCAATGGTAATGAGTGTAGGACTGAATGGGTGCTCCATTATTGTAAACAAGTCCCAAAGCTGACTTAATCCCACAAACGATCTTGTAAGCAATAGTAATGAGTGTTGGACTGAATTGGTACTCCATTATTGTAACCAATCCCAAAGCTGACCTAATCCTACAAACGATTTTGTACACAATAATAATGAGTGTAGGACTGAATGGTTGCTCAATTATTGTAGCCGACACTCAAAGCTGACCTAATCCTACAAACGATCTTGTGAGTAATGTTATTGAGTGTAGGACTGAATAGGTGCTCCATTATTGTAACCGTGTCCCAAAGCTGACACAATCCTACCAACGATCTTGTAAGCAATGGTAATGAGTGCAGGACTGAATGGGTGCTCCATTATTGTAACCGAGTCCCAAAGCTGACACAATCCTACAAACGATCTTGTAAGCAATGTTAATGAGTGTAGGACTTAATGGGTGCTCCATTATTGTAACCAAGTCCTAAAGCTGAACTAATCCTACAAACGATCTTGTAAGCAATGGTAATGAGTGTAGGACTGAATGGGTACTCCATTATTATAACCGAGTCCCAAAGCTGACCTAATCCTACAAACGATCTTGAACGCAATGATAATGAGTGTAAGACCTAATGGTCGCTCCATTTTTGTAGCCGAGTCTAAAAGCTGACTTAATCCTACAAACGATCTTGGAAGCAATGGTAATGAGTGTAGGACTGAATGGTTTCTCCAATTATTGTAGCCGAGTTTCAAAGCTGACCTAATCCTACAAACGATCTTGTAAGCAATGGTAATGAGTGTAGGACATAATGGGTGCTCGATTATTGTAACCGAGTATCAAAGCTGACCTAATCCTACAAACGATCTGGCAAGCAATGGTAATGAGTGTAGGACTGAATGGGTACTCCATTATTGTAACCGAGTCCCAAAGCTGACCTAATCCTACAAACGATGTTGTAAGCAATGTTAATGTGTGTAGGACTGAACGGGTGCTCCATTATTGTAACCAAGCCCCAAAGCTGACCTAATCTTACAAACAATCTTGTAAGCTATTGTAATGTGTGAAGGACTGAATGGGTGCTCCATTATTCTAACCGAGTCCCAATGCTGACCTAATCCTACAAACGAGCTTCTAAGTAATGGTAATGAGTGTAGGACATAATGGGTGCTCCAGTATTGTAACCGAGTCCCAAAGCTGACCTAATCCTACAAACGATCTTGTAAGCAATGGTAATGAGTGTAGGACTGAATGGGTGCTCCATTATTGTAACAGAGTCCCAAAGCTGACCTAATCCTACAAACGATCTTGTAAGCAATGGTAATGAGTGTAGGTCTGAATGGGTGCTCCATTATTGTAGCCAATTCTTAAAGCTGACCTAATCCTACAAACGATCTTGTAAGGAATGGGGATGAGTGTAGGACTGAATGGGTACTTCATTATTGTAACCAAGTCCCAAAGCTGACCTAATCCTACAAACGATCTTGTACATAATAATAATGAGTGTAGGACTGAATAGTTGCTCCATTATTGTAGCCGAGTCTCAAAGCTGACTTGATCCTACAAACAATCTTGTGACCAATGGTAATGAGTGTAGGACTGAATGGGTGCTCCATTATTGTAACCGAGTCCCAAAGCTGACCTAATCCTACAAACGATCTTGTAAGCAATGGTAATGAGTGTAGGACTGAATAGGTGTTCCATTATTGTAACCGAGTCCCAAAGCTGACCTAATCCTACAAACAATATTGTAAGCAATGGTAATGTGTGTAGGACAGAATGGGAGCTCCATTATTGTAACCGAGTCCCAAAGCTGACCTAATCCTACAAACGATCTTGTAAGCAATGGTAATGAGTGTAGGACATAATGGGTGCTCGATTATTGTAACCGAGTATCAAAGCTGACCTAATCCTACAAACGATCTGGCAAGCAATGGTAATGAGTGTAGGACTGAATGGGTACTCCATTATTGTAACCGAGTCCCAAAGCTGACCTAATCCTACAAACGATGTTGTAAGCAATGTTAATGTGTGTAGGACTGAACGGGTGCTCCATTATTGTAACCGAGCCCCAAAGATGACTTAATCTTACAAACAATCTTGTAAGCTATGGTAATGTGTGAAGGACTGAATGGGTGCTCCATTATTCTAACCGAGTCCCAATGCTGACCTAATCCTACAAACGAGTTTCTAAGTAATGGTAATGAGTGTAGGACATAATGGGTGCTCCAGTATTGTAACCGAGTCCCAAAGCTGACCTAATCCTACAAACAATCTTGTAAGCAATGGTAATGAGTGTAGGACTGAATGGGTGCTCCATTATTGTAACCGAGTCCCAAAGCTGACCTAATCCTACAAACGATCTTGTAAGCAATGGTAATGAGTGTAGGTCTGAATGGGTGCTCCATTATTGTAGCCAATTCTTAAAGCTGACCTAATCCTACAAACGATCTTGTAAGCAATGGGGATGAGTGTAGGACTGAATGGGTACTTCATTATTGTAACCAAGTCCCAAAGCTGACCTAATCCTACAAACGATCTTGTACATAATAATAATGAGTGTAGGACTGAATGGGTGCTCCATTATTGTAGCCGAGTCTCAAAGCTGACCTAATCCTACAAACAATCTTGTGACCAATGGTAATGAGTGTAGGACTGAATGGGTGCTCCATTATTGTAACCGAGTCCCAAAGCTGACCTAATCCTACAAACGATCTTGTAAGCAATGGTAATGAGTGTAGGACTGAATAAGTGTTCCATTATTGTAACCGAGTCCCAAAGCTGACCTAATCCTACAAACAATATTGTAAGCAATGGTAATGTGTGTATGACAGATTGGGTGCTCCATTATTGTAACCGAGTCCCAAAGCTGACCTAATCCTACAAACGATCTTCTAAGCAATGGTAATGAGTGTAGGACATAATGGGTGCTCCATTATTGTAACCGAGTCCCAAAGCTGACCTAATCCCACAAACGATCTGGTAAGCAATGGTAATGAGTGTAGGACTGAATGGGTGCTCCATTATTGTAACCAAGCCCCAAAGCTGATGTAATCCTACAAACGATCTTGTAAACAATGGTAATGAGTGTAGGACTGAATGGGTGCTCCATTATTGTAGCCAATTCTCAAAGCTGACCTGATTGTACAAACAATCTTGTAAGCAATGGTAATGAGTGTAGGACTGAATGGGTGCTTCATTATTGTAACCGAGCCCCAAAGCTGACCTAATCCTACAAACGATATTGTGCACAATAATAATGAGTGTAGGACTGAATGGGTGCTCCATTATTATAACTGATTCCCAAAGCTTACCTAATCCTACAAACGATCTTGTAAGCAATGTTAATGAGTGTAGGACTAAATGGGTGCTCCATTATTGTAACCGAGTCCAAAAGCTGACCTAATCCTACAAACGATCTTGTAAGCAATGGTAATGAGTGTAGGACTGAATAGGTGTTCCATTATTGTAACCGAGTCCCAAAGCTGACCTAATCCTACAAACAATATTGTAAGCAATGGTAATGTGTGTAGGACAGAATGGGTGCTCCATTATTGTAACCGAGTCCCAAAGCTGACCTAATCCTACAAACGATCTTCTAAGCAATGGTAATGAGTGTAGGACATAATGGGTGCTCCATTATTGTAACCGAGTCCCAAAGCTGACCTAATCCTACAAACGATCTGGTAAGCAATGGTAATGAGTGTAGGACTGAATGAGTGCTCCATTATTGTAACCAAGCCCCAAAGCTGATGTAATCCTACAAACGATCTTGTAAGCAATGGTAATGAGTGTAGGACTGAATGGGTGCTCCATTATTGTAGCCAATTCTCAAAGCTGACCTAATCGTACAAACAATCTTGTAAGCAATGGTAATGAGTGTAGGACTGAATGGGTGCTTCATTATTGTAACCGAGTCTCAAAGCTGACCTAATCCTACAAACGATCTTGTGCACAATAATAATGAGTGTAGGACTGAATGGGTGCTCCATTATTATAACTGATTCCCAAAGCTGACCTAATCCTACAAACGATCTTGTAAGCAATGTTAATGAGTGTAGGACTGAATGGGTACTCCATTATTGTAACCGAGTCCCAAAGCTGACCTAATCCTACAAACGATCTTGTAATCAATGTTAATGAGTGTAGGACTGAATGGGTGCTCCATTATTGTAACTGAGTCCCAAAGCTGACCTAATCCTACAAACGATCTTGTAAGCACTGGTAATGAGTGTAGGACTGAATGGGTGGTCCATTATTGTTATCGAGTCCCAAAGCTGACCTAATCCTACAAATGATCTTGTGAGCAATGTTAATGAGTGTTGGACTGAATGGGTGCTCCATTATAGTAACGGAGTCCCAAAGCTGACATAATCCTACAAACGATCTTGTAAGCAATGGTAATGAGTGCAGGACTGAATGGGTGCTCCATTATTGTAACCGAGTCCCAAAGCTGACACAATCCTACAAACGATCTTGTAAGCAATGGTAATTAGTGTAAGACTGCATGGGTGCTCCATTATTGTAACTGAGTCCAAAAGCTGACATAATCCTATAAACGATCTTGTAAGCAATGGTAATGAGTGTAAGACTGAATGGTTGCTATATTATTGTAACTGAGTCCCAAAGCTGACCTAATCCTACAAACGATCTTGTACGCAATAATAATATGTGTAGGACTGAATGGTTGCTCCATTATTGTAGCCGACTCTCAAAGCTGACCTGATCCTACAAATGATCTTGTAAGCAATGGTAATGAGTGTAGGACTGAATGGGTGCTTCATTTTTGTAACCGAGTCCAAAAGCTGACCTAATCCTACAAACGATCTTGTAAGCAATGGTAATGAGTGTATGACTGAATGGGTGCTCCATTATTGTAGCCGATTCTCAAAGCTGACCTAATCCTACAAACGATCTTGTAAGCAATGGTAATGAGTGTAGGACATAATGTTTGCTCGATTATTGTAACCGAGTATCAAAGCTGACCTGATCCTACAAACGATCTGGCAAGCAATGGTAATGAGTGTAGGACTGAATGGGTACTCCATTAATGTAATCGAGTCCCAAAGCTGACCTAATCCTACAAACGATATTTTAAGCAATGTTAATGTGTGTAGGACTGAACGGGTGCTCCATTATTGTAACCGAGCCCCAAAGCTGACCTAATCCTACAAACAATCTTGTAAGCTATGGTAATGTGTGAAGGACTGAATGGGTGCTCCATTATTCTAACCGAGTCCCAATGCTGACCTAATCCTACAAACGAGCATCTAAGTAATGGTAATGAGTGTAGGACATAATGGGTGCTCCAGTTTTGTAACCGAGTCCCAAAGCTGACCTAATCCTACAAACGATCTTGTCAGCAATGGTAATGAGTGTAGGACTGAATGGGTGCTCCATTATTGTAACCGAGTCCCAAAGCTGACCTAATCCTACAAACGATCTTGTAAGCAATGGGAATGAGTGTAGGACTGAATGGGTACTTCATTATTGTAACCAAGTCTCAAACCTGACCTAATCCTACAAACGATCTTGTACATAATAATAATGAGTGTAGGACTGAATGGGTGCTCCATTATTGTAGCCGAGTCTCAAAGCTGAACTTATCCTACAAACAATCTTGTGACCAATGGTAATGAGTGTAAGACTGAATGGGTGCTCCATTATTGTAACCGAGTCCCAAAGCTGACCTAATCCTATAAACGATCTTGTAAGCAATGGTAATGAGTGTAGGACTGAATAAGTGTTCCATTATTGTAACCGAGTCCCAAAGCTGACCTAATCCTACAAACGATCTTCTAAGCGATGGTAATGAGTGTAGGACATAATGGGTGATCCATTATTGTAACCGAGTCCCAAAGCTGACCTAATCCTACAAACGATCTGGTTAGCAATGGTAATGAGTGTAGGACTGAATGAGTGCTCCATTATTGTAACCAAGCCCCAAAGCTGATGTAATCCTACAAACGATCTTGTAAGCAATGGTAATGAGTGTAGGACTGAATGGGTGCTCCATTATTGTAGCCAATTCTCAAAGCTGACCTAATCGTACAAACAATCTTGTAAGCAATGGTAATGAGTGTAGGACTGAATGGGTGCTTCATTATTGTAACCGAGTCTCAAAGCTGACCTAATCCTACAAACGATCTTGTGCACAATAATAATGAGTGTAGGACTGAATGGGTGCTCCATTATTATAACTGATTCCCAAAGCTTACCTAATCCTACAAACGATCTTGTAAGCAATGTTAATGAGTGTAGGACTGAATGGGTACTCCATTATTGTAACCGAGTCCCAAAGCTGACCTAATCCTACAAACGATCTTGTAATCAATGTTAATGAGTGTAGGACTGAATGGGTGCTCCATTATTGTAACTGAGTCACAAAGCTGACCTAATCCTACAAACGATCTTGTAAGCAATGGTAATGAGTGTAGGACTGAATGGGTGGTCCATTATTCTAACCGAGTCCCAATGCTGACCTAATCCTACAAACGATATTGTAAGCAATGGTAATGAGTGTAGGACTGAATGGGTGGTCCATTATAGTAACGGAGTCCCAAAGCTGACATAATCCTACAAACGATCTTGTAAGCAATGGTAATGAGTGCAGGACTGAATGGGTGCTCCATTATTGTAACCGAGTCCCACAGCTGACACAATCCTACAAACGATCTTGTAAGCAATGGTAATGAGTGTAAGACTGCATGGGTGCTCCATTATTGTAACCGAGTCCAAAAGCTGACATAATCCTACAAACGATCTTGTAAGCAATGGTAATGAGTGTAAGACTGAATGGTTGCTATATTATTGTAACCGAGTCCCAAAGCTGACCTAATCCTACAAACGATCTTGTACGCAATAATAATATGTGTAGGACTGAATGGTTGCTCCATTATTGTAGCCGACTCTCAAAGCTGACCTGATCCTACAAATGATCTTGTAAGCAATGGTAATGAGTGTAGGACTGAATGGGTGCTTCATTTTTGTAACCGAGTCCCAAAGCTAACCTAATCCTACAAACGATATTGTAAGCAATGTTAATGTGTGTAGGACTGAACGGGTGCTCCATTATTGTAACCGAGCCCCAAAGCTGACCTAATCCTACAAACAATCTTGTAAGCTATGGTAATGTGTGAAGGACTGAATGGGTGCTCCATTATTCTAACCGAGTCCCAATGCTGACCTAATCCTACAAACGAGCTTCTAAGTAATGGTAATGAGTGTAGGACATAATGGGTGCTCCAGTATTGTAACCGAGTCCCAAAGCTGACCTAATCCTACAAATGATCTTGTAAGCAATGGTAATGAGTGTAGGACTGAATGGGTGCTCCATTATTGTAACCGAGTCCCAAAGCTGACCTAATCCTACAAACGATCTTGTAAGCAATGGTAATGAGTGTAGGTCTGAATGGGTGCTCCATTATTGTAGCCAATTCTTAAAGCTGACCTACTCCTCCAAACGATCTTGTAAGCAATGGGAATGAGTGTAGGACTGAATGGGTACTTCATTATTGTAACCAAGTCTCAAAGCTGACCTAATCCTACAAACGATCTTGTACATAATAATAATGAGTGTAGGACTGAATGGGTGCTCCATTATTGTAGCAGAGTCTCAAAGCTGACCTAATCCTACAAACAATCTTGTGACCAATGGTAATGAGTGTAGGACTGAATGGGTGCTCCATTATTGTAACCGAGTCCCAAAGCTGACCTAATCCTACAAACGATCTTGTAAGCAATGGTAATGAGTGTAGGACTGAATAAGTGTTCCATTATTGTAACCGAGTCCCAAAGCTGACCTAATCCTACAAACAATATTGTAAGCAATGGTAATGTGTGTATGACAGATTGGGTGCTCCATTATTTTAACTTAGTCCCAAAGCTGACCTAATCCTACAAACGATCTTCTAAGCAATGGTAATGAGTGTAGGACATAATGGGTGCTCCATTATTGTAACCGAGTTCCAAAGCTGACCTAATCCCACAAACGATCTGGTAAGCAATGGTAATGAGTGTAGGACTGAATGGGTGCTCCATTATTGTAACCAAGCCCCAAAGCTGATGTAATCCTACAAACGATCTTGTAAGCAATGGTAATGAGTGTAGGACTGAATGGGTGCTCCATTATTGTAGCCAATTCTCAAAGCTGACCTGATTGTACAAACAATCTTGTAAGCAATGGTAATGAGTGTAGGACTGAATGGGTGCTTCATTATTGTAACCGAGTTTCAAAGCTGACCTAATCCTACAAACGATATTGTGCACAATAATAATGAGTGTAGGACTGAATGGGTGCTCCATTATTATAACTGATTCCCAAAGCTTACCTAATCCTACAAACGATCTTGTAAGCAATGTTAATGAGTGTAGGACTGAATGGGTGCTCCATTATTGTAACCGAGTCCCAAAGCTGACCTAATCCTACAAACGATCTTGTAATCAATGTTAATGAGTGTAAGACTGAATGGGTGCTCCATTATTGTAACTGAGTCCCAAAGCTGACCTAATCCTACAAACGATCTTGTAAGCAATGGTAATGAGTGTAGGACTGAATGGGTGGTCCATTATTGTTATCGAGTCCCAAAGCTGACCTAATCCTACAAATGATCTTGTAAGCAATGTTAATGAGTGTAGGACTGAATGGGTGATCCATTATAGTAACGGAGTCCCAAAGCTGACATAATCCTACAAACGATCTTGTAAGCAACGGTAATGAGTGCAGGACTGAATGGGTGCTCCATTATTGTAACTGAGTCCCACAGCTGACACAATCCTACAAACGATCTTGTAAGCAATGGTAATGAGTGTAAGACTGCATGGGTGCTCCATTATTGTAACCGAGTCCAAAAGCTGACATAATCCTACAAACGATCTTGTAAGCAATGGTAATGAGTGTAAGACTGAATGGTTGCTATATTATTGTAACCGAGTCCCAAAGCTGACCTAATCCTACAAACGATCTTGTACGCAATAATAATATGTGTAGGACTGAATGGTTGCTCTATTATTGTAGCCGACTCTCAAAGCTGACCTGATCCTACAAATGATCTTGTAAGCAATGGTAATGAGTGTAGGACTGAATGGGTGCTTCATTATTGTAACCGAGTCCCAAAGCTGACCTAATCCTACAAACGATCTTGTAAGCAATGGTAATGAGTGTAGGACTGAATTGGTGTTCCATTATTGTAACCGAGTCCCAATGCTGACCTAATCCTACAAACAATATTGTAAGCAATGGTAATGTGTGTAGGACAGAATGGGTGCTCCATTATTGTAACTTAGTCCCAAAGCTGACCTAATCCTACAAACGATCTTCTAAGCAATGGTAATGAGTGTAGGACATAATGGGTGCTCCATTATTGTAACCGAGTCCCAAACCTGACCTAATCCTACAAACGATCTGGTAAGCAATGGTAATGAGTGTAGGACTGAATGGGTGCTCCATTATTGTAACCGAGTCCCAAAGCTGATGTAATCCTACAAACGATCTTGTAAGCAATGGTAATGAGTGTAGGACTGAATGGGTGCTCCATTATTGTAGCCAATTCTCAAAACTGACCTAATCGTACAAACAATCTTGTAAGCAATGGTAATGAGTGTAGGACTGAATGGGTTCTTCATTATTGTAACCGAGTCTCAAAGCTGACCTAATCCTACAAACGATCTTGTGCACAATAATAATGAATGTAGGACTGAATGGGTGCTCCATTATTATAACTGATTCCCAAAGCTGACCTAATCCTACAAACGATCTTGTAAGCAATGTTAATGAGTGTAGGACTGAATGGGTGCTCCATTATAGTTACCGAGTCCCAAAGCTGACCTAATCCTACAAACGATCTTGTAATCAATGTTAATGAGTGTAGGACTGAATGGGTGCTCCATTATTGTAACTTTTTCTCAAAGGTGACCTAATCCTACAAACGATCTTGTAAGCAATGGTAATGAGTGTAGGACTGAATGGGCTGTCCATTATTGTTATCGAGTCCCAAAGCTGACCTAATCCTACAAACGATCTTGTAAGCAATGTTAATGAGTGTAGGACTGAATGGGTGCTCCATTATAGTGACGGAGTCCCAAAGCTGACATAATCCTACAAACGATCTTGTAAGCAATGTTAATGAGTGCAGGACTGAATGGGTGCTCCATTATTGTAACCGAGTCCCACAGCTGACACAATCCTACAAACGATCTTGTAAGCAATGGTAATGAGTGTAGGACTGCATGGGTTCTCCACTATTGTAACCAAGTCCCAAAGCTGACATAATCCTACAAACGATCTTGTAAGCAATGGTAATGAGTGTAGGACTGAATGGTTGCTATATTATTGTAACTGAGTCCCAAAGCTGACCTAATCCTACTAACGATCTTGTACGCAATAATAATATGTGTAAGACTGAATGGTTGCTCCATTATTGTAGCCGACTCTCAAAGCTGACCTAATCCTACAAATGATCTCGTAAGCAGTGGTAATGAGTGTAGGACTGAATGGGTGCTTCATTAATATAACCGAGTCCCAAAGCTGACCTAATCCTACAAACGATCTTTAAGCAATGGTAATGAGTGTAGGACTGAATGGGTGCTCCATTATTGTAGCCGATTCTCAAAGCTGACCTAATCCTACAAACGATCTTGTAAGCAATTGGAATGAGTGTAGGACTGAATGGGTACTTCATTATTGTAACCAATTCCCAAAGCTGTCATAATCCTACAAACGATCTTGTAAGTAATGGTAATGAGTGTAGGACTGAATGGTTGCTATATTATTGTAACCAAGTCCCTAACCTGACCTAATCCTACAAACAATCTTGTACGCAATAGTAATATGTGTAGGACTGAATGGTTGCTCCATTATTGTAGCCGACTCTCAAAGCTGACCTAATCCTACAAATGATCTTGTAAGCAATGGTAATGAGTGTAGGACTGAATGGGTACTCCATTATTGTAACCAAGTCCCAAAGCTGACCTAATCCTACAAACGATCTTGTGATCAATGGTAATGAGTGTAGGACTGAATGGGTGCTCCATTATTGTAACCAAGTCTCAAAGCTGACCTAATCCTACAAACGATCTTGTAAGCAATGGTAATGAATGTAAGAATGAATGGTTGCTTCATCATTGTAGCCAAGTCCCAAAAGCTGACCTAATCCTACAAACGATCTTGTATGGAATGGTAATGAGTGTAAGACTGAATGGGTGCTCCATTATTGTAACCGAGTCCCAAAGCTGACCCAATCCCAGAAACGATCTTGTAAGCAATGGTAATGAGTGTAGGACTGAATTGGTGCTCCATTATTGTAACCGAGTCTCAAAGCTGACATAATCTTACAAACGATCTTGTAAGCAATGGTAATGAGTGTAGGACTGAATGGGTGCTCCATTATTTTAACCAAGTCCCAAAGCTGACATAATCCTACAAACGATCTTGTAAGCAATGGTAATGAGTGTAGGACTGAATGGGTACTCCATTATTGTAACCGAGTACAAAAGCTGACCTAATCTTACAAACGATCTTGTAAGCAATGGTAATGAGTGTAGGACTGAATGGGTGCTCCATTATTTCAACCAAATCCCAAAGCTGACATAATCCTACAAATGATCTTTTAAGCAATGGTAATGAGTGTAGGACTGAATGGGTGCTCCATTATTGTAACCGAGTCCAAAAGCTGACAAAATCTTACAAACGATCTTGTAAGCAATGGTAATGTGTGTAGGACTGAACGGGTGCTCCATTATTGTAACCGAGCCCAAAAGCTGACCTAATCCTACAAACGATCTTGTAAGCAATGGTAATGTGTGTAGGACTGAATGGGTGCTCCATAATTGTAACCGAGTCCAAAAGCTGACATAATCCTACAAACGATCTGGTAAGCAATGCTAATGAGTGTAGGACTGAATGGGTGCTCCACTATTGTAACCGAGTCCCAAAGCTGACCTAATCCTACAAACGATCTTGTAAGCAATGCTAATGAGTGTAGGACTGAATGGGTGCTCCATTATTGTAACCGAGTCCCAAAGCTGACCTAATCCTACAAACGATCTTGTAAGCAATGGTAATGAGTGTAGGACCGAATGGGTGCTCCATTATTGTAACCGAGTCCAAAAGCTGACTTAATCCTACAAACGATCTTGTAAGCAATGGTAATGAGTGTAAGACTGAATGGTTGCTCCATTATTGTAACCGAGTCCCAAAGCTGACCCAATCCCAGAAACGATCTTGTAAGCAATGGTAATGAGTGTAGGACTGAATGGGTGCTCCATTATTGTAACCGAGTCTCAAAGCTGACCTAATCTTACAAACGATCTTGTAAGCAATGGTAATGAGTGTAGGACTGAATGGGTGATCCATTATTGTAACCGAGTCCCAAAGTTGACTGTAATCCTACAAACGATCTTGTAAGCAATGGTAATGAGTGTAGGACTGAATGGGTGCTCCATTATTGTAACCAAGTCCCAAAGCTGACCTAATCTTACAAATGATCTCGTAAGCAATGGTAATGAGTGTAGGACTGAATGGGTGCTCCATTATTTTAACCAAATCCCAAAGCTGACATAATCCTACAAATGATCTTTTAAGCAATGGTAATGAGTGTAGGACTGAATGGGTGCTCCATTATTGTAACCGAGTCCAAAAGCTGACTTAATCTTACAAACGATCTTGTAAGCAATGGTAATGTGTGTAGGGCTGAACAGGTGCTCCATTATTGTAACAGAGCCCAAAAGCTGACCTAATCCTACAAACGATCTTGTAAGCAATGGTAATGAGTGTAGGACTGAATAGGTGCTCCATTATTGTAACTTAGTCCCAAAGCTGACCCTAATCCCAGAAACGATCTTGTAAGCAATGGTAATGAGTGTAGGACTGAATGGGTGCTCCATTATTGTAACCGAGTCTCAAAAATGACCTAATCTTACAAACGATTTTTTAAGCAATGGTAATGAGTGTAGGACTGAATGGGTGCTCCATTATTTTAACCAAGTCCCAAAGCTGACATTATCCTACAAATGATCTTGTAAGCAATGGTAATGAGTGTAGGACTGAATGGGTGCTCCATTATTGTAACCGAGTCCCAAAGCTGACCTAATCCTACAAACGATCATATAAGCAATAGTAATGAGTGTAGCACTGAATGGGTACTCCATTATTGTAACCGAGTCCCAAAGCTGACCTAATCCTACAAATGATCTTTTAAGCAATGGTAATGAGTGTAGGACTGAATGGGTGCTCCATTATAGTAACCGAGTCCCAAAGCTGACCTATTCTTACAAACGATCTTGTAAGCAATGGTAATGAGTGTAGGACTGAATGGGTGCTCCATTATTTTAACCAAGTCCCAAAGCTGACATTATCCTACAAACGATCTTGTAAGCAATGGTAATGAGTGTAGGACTGAATGGGTGCTCCATTATTGTAACCGAGTCCCAAAGATGACCTAATCCTACAAACGATCTTGTCAGCAATGCTAATGAGTGTAGGACTGAATGGGTGCTCCATTATTGTAACCGAGTCCCAAAGCTGACCTAATCCTACAAACGATCATATAAGCAATAGTAATGAGTGTAGGACTGAATGGGTACTCCATTATTGTAACCGAGTCCAAAAGCTGACCTAATCCTACAAACGATCTTGTAAGCAATGGTAATGAGTGTAAGACTGAATGGGTGCTCCATTATTGTAACCGAGTCCCAAAGCCGACCCAATCCCAGAAACAATCTTGTAAGCAATGGTAATGAGTGTAGGACTGAATGGGTGCTCCATTATTGTAACCGAGTCTCAAAGCTGACCTAATGTTACAAACGATTTAGTAAGCAATGGTAATGAGTGTAGGACTGAATGGGTGCTCCATTATTGTAACCGAGTCCCAAAGCTGACCCTGATCCAGAAACAATCTTGTAAGCAATGGTAATGAGTGTAGGACTGAATGGGTGCTCCATTATTGTAACCAAGTCCCAAAGCTGACCTAATCTTACAAACGATCTTGTAAGCAATGGTAATGAGTGTAGGACTGAATGGGTGCTCCATTATTTTAACCAAATCCCAAAGCTGACATAATCCTACAAAAGATCTTTTAAGCAATGGTAATGAGTGTAGGACTGAATGGGAGCTCCATTATTGTAACCGAGTCCAAAAGCTGACCTAATCTTACAAACGATCTTGTAAGCAATGGTAATGTGTGTAGGACTGAACGGGTGCTCCATTATTGTAACCGAGCCCAAAAGCTGACCTAATCCTACAAACGATCTTGTAAGCAATGGTAATGTGTGTAGGACTGAATGGGTGCTCCATTATTGTAACCGAGTCCCAAATCTGACCTAATCCTACAAACGATCTTGTAAGCAATGCTAATGAGCGTAGGACTGAATGGGTGCTCCATTATTGTAACCGAGTCCCAAAGCTGACCTAATCCTACAAACGATCTTGTAAGCAATGGTAATGAGTGTAGGACTGAATGGGTGCTCCATTATTGTAACCGAGTCCAAAAGCTGACCTAATCCTACAAACGATCTTGTAAGCAATGGTAATGAGTGTAGGACTGAATGGGTGCTCAATTATTGTAACCGAGTCCCAAAGCTGACCCTAATCCCAGAAACGATCTTGTAAGCAATGGTAATGATTGTAGGACTGAATGGGTGCTCCATTATTGTAACCGAGTCTTAAAGCTGACCTAATCTTACAAACAATCTTGTAAGCAATGGTAATGAGTGTAGGACTGAATGGGTGCTCCATTATTTTAACCAAGTCCCAGAGCTGACATTATCCTACAAACGATCTTGTAAGCAATGGTAATGAGTGTAGGACTGAATGGGTGCTGCATTATTGTAACCGAGTCCCAAAGCTGACCTAATCCTACAAACGATCATATAAGCAATAGTAATGAGTGTAGGACTGAATGGGTACTCCATTATTGTAACCGAGTCCCAAAGCTGACCTAATCCTACAAATGATCTTTTAAGCAATGGTAATGAGTGTAGGACTGAATGGGTGCTCCATTATTGTAACCAAGTCCCAAAGCTGACCTAATCCCACGAACGATCATGTAAGCAATAGTAATGAGTGTAGGACTGAATGGGTACTCCATTATTGTAACCAAGTCCCAAAGCTGACCTAATCCTACAAACGATCTTGTACACAATAATAATGAGTGTAGGACTGAATGGGTGCTCCATTATTGTAACCAAGTCCCAAAGCTGACCTAATACTACAACGATCTTGTAAGCAATGGTAATGAGTGTAGGACTGAATGGGTGCTCCATTATTGTAACCGAGTCCCAAAGCTGACCTAATCCTACAAACGATCTTGTAAGCAATGGTAATGAGTGTAGGACTGAATAGGTGCTCCATTATTTTAACCAAGTCCCAAAGCTGACCTAATACTACAAACGATCTTGTAAGCAATGGTAATGAGTGTAGGACTTAATGGGTGCTCCATTATTGTAACTGAGTCCCAAAGCTGACCTAATCCTACAAAAAATCTTGTAAGCAATCGTAATGAATGTAGGACTGAATGGGTACTCCATTATTGTAACCGAGTCCCAAAGCTGACTTAATCCTACAAACGATCTTGTAAGCAATGGTAATGAGTGTAGGACTGAATGGGTGCTCCATTATTGTAACCGAGTCCCAAAGCTGACCTAATCCTACGAATGATCTTGTAAGCAATGCTAATGAGTGTAGGACTGAATGGGTGCTCCATTATTGTAACCGAGTCTCAAAGCTGACCTAATGCTACAAACAATCTTGTAAGGAATAGTAATGAGTGTAAGACTGAATGGGTGCTCCATTATTGTAACCGAGTCCAAAAGCTGACGTAATCCTACAAACGATCTTCTAAGCAATGGTAATGAGTGTAAGACTGAATGGGTGCTCCATTATTGTATCCGAGTCCCAAAGCTGACCTAATCCCAGAAACGATCTTGTAAGCAATGGTAATGAGTGTAGGACTGAATGGCTGCTCCATTATTGTAACCGAGTCTCAAAGCTGACCTAATCTTACAAACGATCTTGTAAGCAATGGTAATGAGTGTAGGACTGAATGGGTGCTCCATTATTTTACCCAAGTCCCAAAGCTGACATAATCCTACAAACGATCTTGTAAGCAATGGTAATGAGTGTAGGACTGAATGGGTGCTCCATTATTGTAACCGAGTCCCAAAGCTGACCTAATCCTACAAACGATCATATAAGCAATAGTAATGAGTGTAGGACTGAACGGGTACTCCATTATTGTAACCGAGTCCCAAAGCTGACCTAATCCTACAAATGATCTTTTAAGCAATGGTAATGAGTGTAGGACTGAATGGGTGCTCCATTATTGTAACCAAGTCCCAAAGCTGACCTAATCCCACGAACGATCATGTAAGCAATAGTAATGAGTGTAGGACTGAATGGGTACTCCATTATTGTAACCAAGTCCCAAAGCTGACCTAATCCTACGAACGATCTTGTACACAATAATAATGAGTGTAGGACTGAATGGGTGCTCCATTATTGTAACCGATTCCCAAAGCTGACCTAATCCTACAAACGATATTGTAAGCAATGTTAATGAGTGTAGGACTGAATTGGTGCTCCATTATTGTAACCAAGTCCCAAAGCTGACCTAATACTACAAACGATCTTGTAAGCAATGGTAATGAGTGTAGGACTGAATGGGTGCTCCATTATTGTAACCGAGTCCCAAAGCTGACCTAATCCTACAAACGATCTTGGAAGCAATGGTAATGAGTGTAGGACTGAATGGGTGCTCCATTATTGTAACCAAGTCCCAAAGCTGACCTAATACTACAAACGATCTTGTAAGCAATGGTAATGAGTGTAGGACTGAATGGGTGCTCCATTATTGTAACCGAGTCCCAAAGCTGACCTAATCCTACAAACGATCTTGTAAGCAATGGTAATGAGTGTAGGACTGAATGGGTACTCCATTATTGTAACCGAGTCCCAAAGCTGACTTAATCCTACAAACGATCTTGTAAGCAATGGTAATGAGTGTAGGACTGAATGGGTGCTCCATTATTGTAACCGAGTCCCAAAGCTGACCTAATCCTACGAACGATCTTGTAAGCAATGCTAATGAGTGTACGACTGAATGGGTGCTCCATTATTGTAGCCGATCTCAAAGCTGACCTAATCCTACAAACGATCTTGTAAGCAATGCTAATGAGTGTAGGACTGAATGGGTGCTCCATTATTGTAACCGAGTCTCAAAGCTGACCTAATGCTACAAACGATCTTGTAAGGAATAGTAATGAGTGTAAGACTGAATGGGTGCTCCATTATTGTAACCGAGTCTAAAAGCTGACCTAATCCTACAAACGATCTTCTAAGCAATGGTAATGAGTGTAAGACTGAATGGGTGCTCCATTATTGTATCCGAGTCCCAAAGCTGACCTAATCCCAGAAACGATCTTGTAAGCAATGGTAATGAGTGTAGGACTGAATGGTTGCTCCATTATTGTAACCGAGTCTCAAAGCTGACCTAATCTTACAAACGATCTTGTAAGCAATGTTAATGAGTGTAGGACTGAATGGGTGCTCCATTATTTTAACCAAGTCCCAAAGCTGACATAATCCTACAAACGATCTTGTAAGCAATGTTAATGAGTGTAGGACTGAATTGGTACTCCATTATTGTAACCAAGTCACAAAGCTGACCTAATCCCACGAACGATCATGTAAGCAATAGTAATGAGTGTAGGACTGAATGGGTGCTTCATTATTGTAACCAAGTCCCAAAGCTGACTTAATCCTACAAACGATCTCGTAAGCAATGGTAATGAGTGTAGGACTGAATGGGTGCTCCATTATTGTAACTGAGTCCAAAAGCTGACCTAATCCTACAAACGATCTTGTAAGCAATGGTAATGTGTGTAGGACTGAACGGGTGCTCCATTATTGTAACCGAGCCCCAAAGCTGACCTAATCCTACAAACGATCTTGTAAGCAATGGTAATGTGTGTAGGACTGAATTGGTGCTCCATTATTGTAACCGAGTCCCAAAGCTGACATAATCCTACAAACGATCTTGTAAGCAATGGTAATGAGTTTAGGACTGAATGGGTGCTCCATTATTGTAACCGAGTCCCAAAGCTGAGCTAATCCTACAAACGATCTTGTAAGGAATAGTAATGAGTGTAAGACTGAATGGGTGCTCCATTATTGTAACCGAGTCCAAAAGCTGACCTAATCCTACAAACGATCTTCTAAGCAATGGTAATGAGTGTAAGACTGAATGGGTGCTCCATTATTGTATCCGAGTCCCAAAGCTGACCTAATCCCAGAAACGATCTTGTAAGCAATGGTAATGAGTGTAGGACTGAATGGCTGCTCCATTATTGTAACCGAGTCTCAAAGCTGACCTAATCTTACAAACGATCTTGTAAGCAATGGTAATGAGTGTAGGACTGAATGGGTGCTCCATTATTTTAACCAAGTCCCAAAGCTGACATAATCCTACAAACGATCTTGTAAGCAATGGTAATGAGTGTAGGACTGAATTGGTACTCCATTATTGTAACCAAGTCACAAAGCTGACCTAATCCCACGAACGATCATGTAAGCAATAGTAATGAGTGTAGGACTGAATGGGTGCTTCATTATTGTAACCAAGTCCCAAAGCTGACCTAATCCTACAAACGATCTCGTAAGCAATGGTAATGAGTGTAGGACTGAATGGGTGCTCCATTATTGTAACTGAGTCCAAAAGCTGACCTAATCCTACAAACGATCTTGTAAGCAATGGTAATGTGTGTAGGACTGAACGGGTGCTCCATCATTGTAACCGAGCCCCAAAGCTGACCTAATCCTACAAACGATCTTGTAAGCAATGGTAATGTGTGTAGGACTGAATTGGTGCTCCATTATTGTAACCGAGTCCCAAAGCTGACATAATCCTACAAACGATCTTGTAAGCAATGGTAATGAGTTTAGGACTGAATGGGTGCTCCATTATTGTAACCGAGTCCCAAAGCTGAGCTAATCCTACAAACGATCTTGTAAGCAATGGTAATGAGTGTAGGACTGAATGGGTGCTCCATTATTGTAACCGAGTCAAAAAGCTGACCTAATCCTACAAACGATCTTGTAAGCAATGGTAATGAGTGTAAGACTGAATGGGTGCTCCATTATTGTAATCGAGTCCCAAAGCTGACCTTATCCGAGAAACGATCTTGTAAGCAATGGTAATGAGTGTAGGACTGAATGGGTGCTCCATTATTGTAACCAAATCTCAAAGCTGACCTAATCTTACAAACGATCTTGTAAGCAATGGTAATGAGTGTAGGACTGAATGGGTGCTCCATTATTTTAACCAAGTCCCAAAGCTTACCTAATCCTACAAACGATCTTGTAAGCAATGGTAATGAGTGTAGGACTGAATGGGTGCTTCATTATTGTAACCAAGTCCCTAAGCTGACCTAATCCCACGAACGATCATGTAAGCAATAGTAATGAGTGTAGGACTGAATGGGTACTCCATTATTGTAACCGAGTCCCAAAGCTGACCTAATCCTACAAATGATCTTTTAAGCAATGGTAATGAGTGTAGGACTGAATGGGTGCTCCATTATTGTAACTGAGTCCAAAAGCTGACTTAATCTTACAAACGATCTTGTAAGCAATGGTAATGTGTGTAGGACTGAACGGGTGCTCCATTATTGTAACAGAGCCCAAAAGCTGACCTAATCTTACAAACGATCTTGTAAGCTATGGTAATGTGTGCAAGACTGAATGGGTGCTCCATTATTGTAACCGAGTCCCAAAGCTGACATAATCCTACAAACGATCTTGTAAGCAATGCTAATGAGTGTAGGACTGAATGGGTGCTCCATTATTGTAACCGAATCCCAAAGCTGACCTAACCCTACAAACGATCTTGTAAGCAATGGTAATGAGTGTAGGACTGAATGGGTGCTCCATTATTGTAACCGAGTCCAAAAGCTGACCTAATCCTACAAACGATCTTGTAAGCAATGGTAATGAGTGTAAGACTGAATGGGTGCTCCATTATTGTAACCGAGTCCCAAAGCTGACCTAATCCCAGAAACGATCTTGTAATGAATAGTCATGAGCGTAGGACTGAATGGGTGCTCCATTATTGTAGCCGAGTCCCAAAGCTGACCTAATCCTACAAACGATCTTGTAAGCAATGGTAATGAGTGTAGGACTGAATGGGTGCTCCATTATTGTAACCGAGTCCAAAAGCTGACCTAATCCTACAAACGATCTTGTAAGCAATGGTAATGAGTGTAGGACTGAATGGGTGCTCCATTATTGTAACCGAGTCCCAAAGCTGACCCTAATCCCAGAAACAATCTTGTAAGCAATGGTAATGAGTGTAGGACTGAATGGGTGCTCCATTATTGTAACCGAATCTCAAAAATGACCTAATCTTACAAACGATTTTGTAAGCAATGGTAATGAGTGTAGGACTGAATGGCTGCTCCATTATTGTAACTGAGTCCCAAAGCTGACATTATCCTACAAACGATCTTGTAAGCAATGGTAATGAATGTAGGACTGAATGGGTGCTCCATTATTGTAACTGAGTCCCAAAGCTGACTTAATCCTACAAACGATCATATAAGCAATAGTAATGAGTGTAGGACTGAATGCATACTCCATTATTGTAACCGAGTCCCAAAGCTGACCTAATCCTACAAATGATCTTTTAAGCAATGGTAATGAGTGTAGGACTGAATGGGTGCTCCATTATTGTAACCGAGTCCCAAAGCTGACCTAATCCTACAAACGATCTTGTAAGCAATGGTAATGAGTGTAGGACTGAATGGGTGCTCCATTATTTTAACCGAGTCCAAAAGCTGACCTAATCCT
This sequence comes from Thysanoteuthis rhombus, assembly GCA_963457665.1. NCBI lineage: Eukaryota > Metazoa > Mollusca > Cephalopoda > Oegopsida > Thysanoteuthidae > Thysanoteuthis > Thysanoteuthis major. The sequence continues at coordinate 46,284,944 of OY735199.1, read as the reverse complement.
ACAAACGATCTTGTAAGCAATGGTAATGAGTGTAGGACTGAATGGGTGCTCCATTATTGTAACCGAGTCCCAAAGCTGACCCTAATCCCAGAAACGATCTTGTAAGCAATGGTAATGAGTGTAGGACTGAATGGGTGCTCCAATATTGTAACCGAGTCTCAAAAATGACCTAATCTTACAAACGATTTTGTAAGCAATGGTAATGAGTGTAGGACTGAATGGGTGCTCCATTATTTTAACCAAGTCCCAAAGCTGACATTATCCTACAAACGATCTTGTAAGCAATGGTAATGAGTGTAGGACTGAATGGGTGCTCCATTATTGTAACCGAGTCCCAAAGCTTACCCAATCCTACAAACGATCATATAAGCATAGTAATGAGTGTAGGACTGAATGGGTACTCCATTATTGTAACCGAGACCCAAAGCTGACCTAATCCTACTAATGATCTTTCAAGCAATGGTAATGAGTGTAGGACTGAATGGGTGCTCCATTATAGTAACCAAGTCCCAAAGCTGACCTATTCTTACAAACGATCTTGTAAGCAATGGTAATGAGTGTAGGACTGAATGGGTGCTCCATTATTTTAACTAAGTCCCAAAGCTGACCTAATCCTACAAACGATCTTGTAAGCAATGTTAATGAGTGTAGGACTGAATGGGTGCTCCATTATTGTAACCGAGTCCCAAAGCTGACCTAATCCTACAAACGATCATATAAGCAATAGTAATGAGTGTAGGACTGAATGGGTACTCCCTTATTGTAACCAAGTCCAAAAGCTGACCTAATCCTACAAACGATCTTGTAAGCAATGGTAATGAGTGTAAGACTGAATGGGTGCTCCATTATTGTAACCGAGTCCCAAAGCTGACATAATCCTACAAACGATCTTGTAAGCAATGGTAATGAGTGTAGGACTGAATGGGTGCTCCATTATTGTAACCGAGTCTCAAAGCTGACCTAATGTTACAAACGATTTTGTAAGCAATGGTAATGAGTGTAGGACTGAATGGGTGCTCCATTATTGTAACCGAGTCCCAAAGCTGACCATAATCCCAGAAACGATCTTGTAAGCAATGTTAATGAGTGTAGGACTGAATGGGTGCTCCATTATTGTAACCAAGTCCCAAAGCTGACCTAATCTTACAAACAATCTTGTAAGCAATGGTAATGAGTGTAGGACTGAATGGGTGCTCCATTATTTTAACCAAATCCCAAAGCTGACATAATCCTACAAATGATCTTTTAAGCAATGGTAATGAGTGTAGGACTGAATGGGTGCTCCATTATTGTAACCGAGTCCAAAAGCTGACCTAATCTTACAAACGATCTTGTAAGCAATGGTAATGTGTGTAGTACTGAACGGGTGCTCCATTATTGTAACCGAGCCCAAAAGCTGACCTAATCCTACAAACGATCTTGTAAGCAATGCTAATGAGCGTAGGACTGAATGGGTGCTCCATTATTGTAACCGAGTCCCAAAGCTGACTTAATGCTACAAACGATCTTGTAAGCAATGGTAATGAGTGTAGGACTGAATGGGTGCTCCATTATTGTAACCGAGTCCAAAAGCTGACTTAATCCTACAAACGATCATATAAGCAATAGTAATGAGTGTAGGACTGAATGGGTGCTCCATTATTGTAACCGAGTCCCAAAGCTGACCTAATCCTACAAACGATCTTGTAAGCAATGGTAAGGAGTGTAGGACTGAATGGGTGCTCCATTATTGTAGCCGAGTCCCAAAGCTGACCTAATCCTACAAACGATCTTGTAAACAATGGTAATGAGTGTAGGACTGAATGGTTGCTCAATTATTGTAGCCAAATCTCAAAATTGACCGAATCCTACAAACGATCTTGTAAGCAATGGTAATGAGTGTAGGACTGAATGGGTGCTCCATTATTGTAACCGAGTCCCAAAGCTGACCAAATCCTACAAACGATCTTGTAAGCAATGGTAATGAGTGTAGGACTGAATGGGTGCTCCATTATTGTAACTGAGTCTCAAAGCTGACCTAATCCTACAAACGATCTTGTAAGCAATGGTAATGAGTGTAGGACTGAATGGGTGCTCCATTATTGTAGCCGAGTCTCAAAGCTGACCTAATGCTACAAACGATCTTGTAAGCAATGCTAATGAGTGTAGGACTGAATGGGTGCTCCATTATTGTAACCAAGTCCAAAAGCTGACCTAATCCTACAAACGATCTTGTAAGCAATGGTAATGAGTACAGGACTGAATGGTTGCTCAATTATTGTAGCCGACTCTCAAAGCAGACCTAATCCTACAAACGATCTTGTAAGCAATGGTAATGAGTGTAGGACTGAATGGGTGGTCCATTATTGTAACCGGGTCCCAAAGCTGACCTAATCCTACAAACGATCTTGTAAGCAATGGTAATGAGTGTAGGACTGAATGGGTGCTCCATTATTGTAACTGAGTCCCAAAGCTGACCTAATCCTACAAACGATCTTGTAAGCAATGGTAATGAGTGTAGGACTGAATGGTTGCTCCATTATTTTAGCTGAGTCTCAAAGCTGACCTAATCCTACAAACAATCTTGTAAGCAATGGTAATGAGTGTAGGACTGAATGGGTGCTCCATTATTGTAACCGAGTCCCAAAGCTGACCTAATCCTACAAACGATCTTGTAAGCAATGGTAATGAGTGTAGGACTGAATGGGTGCTCCATTATTGTAGCCGAGTCCCAAAGCTGACCTAATCCTACAAACGATCTTGTAAGCAATGGTAATGAGTGTAGGACTGAATGGGTGCTCCATTATTGTAACTGAGTCTCAAAGCTGACCTAATCCTACAAACGATCTTGTAAGCAATGGTCATGAGTGTAGGACTGAATGGGTGCTGCATTATTGTAACTGAGTCCCAATGCTGACCTAATCCTACAAACGATCTTGTAAGCAATGGTAATGAGTGTAGGACTGAATGGGTACTCCATTATTTTAACCATGTCCCAAAGCTGACCTAATCCTACGAACGATCTTGTAAGCAATGGTAATGAGTGTAAGACTGAATGGGTGCTACATTATTGTAATCAATTCCCAAAGCTGACCTAATCCTACAAACGATCTTGTAAGCAATAATAATGAGTGTAGGACTGAATGGTTGCTCAATTATTGTAGCCGACTCTCAAAGCTGACCTAATCCTACAAACGATCTTGTAAGCAATGGTAATGAGTGTAGGACTGGATGGGTGCTCTATTATTGTAGCCAAGTCCCAAAGCTGACCTAATCCTACAAACGATCTTGTAAGCAATGGTAATGAGTGTATGAATGAATGGGTGCTTCATTTTTGTAACCGAGTCCCAAAGCTGACCTAATCCTACAAAAGATCTTGTAAGCAATGGTAATGAGTGTAAGACTGAATGGGTGCTCCATTATTGTAACCGCGTCCCAAAGCTGACCTAATCCTACAAACGATATTGTAAGCAATGGTAATGAGTGTAGGACTGAATGGGTGCTCCATTATTGTAACCGAGTCCCAAAGCTGAACTAATCCTACAAACGATCTTGTAAGCAATGGTAATGAGTGTAGGACTGAATGGTTGCTCCATTATTGTAGCCGACTCTCAAAGCTGACCTAATCCTACAAACGATTTTGTGAGCAATGTTAATGAGTGTAGGACTGAATAGGTGCTCCATTATTTTAGCCGAGTCCCAAAGCTGACCTAATCCTACAAACGATCTTGTAAGCAATGGTAATGAGTGTAGGACTGAATGGGTGCTGCAATTATTTTAACTGAGTCCCAAAGCTGACCTAATCCTACCAACGATCTTGTAATCAATGGTAATGAGTGTAAGACAATGGGTGCTCCATTATTGTAACCGAGTCTCAAAGCTGACCTAATCCTACAAACGATCTTGTAAGCAATGGTAATGAGTGTAGGACTGAATGGGTGCTCCATTATTGTAACCAAGTCCCAAAGCTGACCTAATCCTACAAACGATCTTGTAAGCAATGTTATTGAGTGTAGAAATGAATGGGTGCTCAATTATTGTAATCGAGTCCCAGAGCTGACCTAATCCTACAAATGATCTTGTAAGCAATCGTAATGAGTGTAGGACTGAATGGGTGCTCCATTATTGTAACCGAGTCTCAAAGCTGACCTAATCCTCCAAACAATCTTGTAAGCAATGGTAATGAGTGTAGGACTGAATGGGTGCTCCATTATTGTAACTGAGTCCCAAAGCTGACACAATCCTACAAACGATTTGGTAAGCAATGGTAATGAGTGTAGGACTGAATGGGTGCTCCATTATTGTAACCAAGTGCCAAAGCTGACTTAATCCTACAAACGATCTTGTAAGCAATGGTAATGAGTGTAGGACTGAATGGGTGCTCCATTACTGTAACCGAGTCCCAAAGCTGACCTAATCCTACAAACGATCTTGTAAGCAATGGTAATGAGTGTAGGACTGAATGGGTGCTCCATTATTTTAACCGAGTCGCAAAGCTGAACTAATCCTACAAACGATCGTGGAAGCAATGGTATTGAGTGTAGGACTGAATGGCTGCTCTATTATTTTAACCGAGTCCCAAAGCATACACAATCCTACAAACGATCTTGTAAGCAATAGTAATGAGTGTAGGACTGAATGGGTGCTCCATTATTGTAACTGAGTCCCAAAGCTGACACAATCCTACAAACGATTTTGTAAGCAATGGTAATGAGTGTAGGACTGAATGGGTGCTCCATTATTGTAACCAAGTCCCAAAGCTGACTTAATCCTACAAATGATCTTGTAAGCAATGGTAATGAGTGTAGGACTGAATTGGTGCTCCATTATTGTAACTGAGTCCCAAAGCTGACACAATCCTACAAACGATTTTGTAAGCAATGGTAATGAGTGTAGGACTGAATGGTTGCTCCATTATTTTAGCTGAGTCTCAAAGCTGACCTAATCCTACAAACGATCTTGTAAGCAATGGTAATGAGTGTAGGACTGAATGGGTGCTCCATTATTTTAACTGATTCCCAAAGCTGACCGAATCCTACAAACGATCTTGTAATCAATGGTATTGAGTGTAAGACAATGGGTGCTCCATTATTGTAACCGAGTCTCAAAGCTGACGTAATCCTACAAACGATCTTGTAAGCAATGGTATTGAGTGTACGACTGAATGGGTGCTCCATTATTGTAACCAAGTCTCAAAGCTGACCTAATCCTACAAACGATCTTGTAAGGAATGGTAATGAGTGTAGGACTGAATGGGTGCTCCATTATTGTAACCGAGTCCCAAGGCTGACCGAATCCTACAAACGATCTAGTAAAGAATGGTAATGAGTGCAGGACTGAATGGATGCTCCATTATTTTAGCCGAGTCTCAAAGCTGACCTAATCCTACAAACGATTTTGTAAGCAATGGTAATGAGTGTAGGACTGAATGGGTGCTCCATTATTTTGACCGAGTCCCAAAGCTGACCTAATCCTACAAACGATCTTGTAAGCAATGGTAATGAGTGTAGGACTGAATGGGTGCTCCATTATTTTAACCGAGTTCCAAAGCTGAACTAATCCTACAAACGATCTTATAAGCAATGGTAATGAATGTAGGACTGAATGGATGCTCCATTATTGTAACCGAGTCCCAAAGCTGACACAATCCGACAAACGATCTTGTAAGCAATGCTAATGAGTGTAGGACTGAATGGGGGCTCCATTATTGTAACCAAGTCCCAAAGCTGACCTAATCCTACAAACGATCTTGTAAGCAATATTAATGAGTGTAGGACTGAATGGTTGCTCAATTATTGTAGCCGACTCTCAAAGCTGACCTAATCCTACAAACGATCTTGTAAGCAATGTTAATGATTGTAGAACTGAATGGGTGCTCAATTATTGTAACCGAGTCCCAAAGCTGACCTAATCCTACAAACGATCTTGTAAGCAATGGTAATGAGTGTAGGACTGAATGGGTACTCCATTATTTTAACCATGTCCCAAAGCTGACCTAATCCTACGAACAATCTTGTAAGCAATGGTAATGAGTGTAGGACTGAATGGGTGCTTCATTTTTGTAACCGAGTCCCAAAGCTGACCTAATCCTACAAAAGATCTTGTAAGCAATGGTAATGAATGTAGGACTGAATGGATGCTCCATTATTGTAACTGAGTCCCAAAGCTGACACAATCCTACAAACGATCTTGTAAGCAATGCTAATGAGTGTAGGACTGAATGGGTGCTCCATTATTGTATCCAAGTCCCAAAGATGACCTAATCCTACAAACGATCTTGTAAGCAATGGTAATGAGTGTAGGACTGAATGGGTGCTCCATTATTGTAGCCGACTCTCAAAGCTGACCTAATCCTACAAACGATCTTGTAAGCAATGTTAATGATTGTAGAACTGAATGGGTGCTCAATTATTGTAACCGAGTCCCAAAGCTGACCTAATCCTACAAACGATCTTGTAAGCAATGGTAATGAGTGTAGGACTGAATGGGTACTCCATTATTTTAACCATGTCCCAAAGCTGACCTAATCCTACGAACAATCTTGTAAGCAATGGTAATGAGTGTAGGACTGAATGGGTGCTTCATTTTTGTAACCGAGTCCCAAAGCTGACCTAATCCTACAAAAGATCTTGTAAGCAATGGTAATGAATGTAGGACTGAATGGATGCTCCATTATTGTAACTGAGTCCCAAAGCTGACACAATCCTACAAACGATCTTGTAAGCAATGCTAATGAGTGTAGGACTGAATGGGTGCTCCATTATTGTATCCAAGTCCCAAAGATGACCTAATCCTACAAACGATCTTGTAAGCAATGGTAATGAGTGTAGGACTGAATGGGTGCTCCATTATTGTAGCCGACTCTCAAAGCTGACCTAATCCTACAAACGATCTTGTAAGCAATGTTATTGAGTGTAGAACTGAATGGGTGCTCAATTATTGTAACCGAGTCCCAAAGCTGACCTAATCCTACAAACGATCTTGTAAGCAATGTTAATGAGTGTAGGACTGAATGGGTGCTCCATTATTGTAACCGACTCTCAAAGCTGACCTAATCCTCCAAACGATCATGTAAGCAATGGTAATGAGTGTAGGACTGAATGGGTGCTCCATTATTGTAACTGAGTCCCAAAGCTGACACAATCCTACAAACGATTTTGTAAGCAATGGTAATGAATGTAGGACTGAATGGGTGCTCCATTATTGTAACCAAGTCCCAAAGCTGACTTAATCCTACAAACGATCTTGTAAGCAATGGTAATGAGTGTAGGACTGAATGGGTGCTCCATTATTTCAACCGAGTCCCAAAGCTGAACCAATCCTACAAACGATCTTGGAAGCAATGGTATTGAGTGTAGGACTGAATGGGTGCTCCATTATTTTAACCGAGTCCCAAAGCTGACCTAATCCTACAAACGATCTTGTAAGCAATGTTAATGAGTGTAGGACTGAATGGGTGCTCCATTATTTTAGCCGAGTCTCAAAACTGACCTAATCCTACGAACGATCTTGTAAGCAATGGTAATGTGTGTAGGACTGAATGGGTGCTCCATTATTTTAACTGAGTCCCAAAGTTGACCTAATCCTACAAACGATCTTGTAATCAATGGTAATGAGTGTAAGACAATGGGTGCTCCATTATTGTAACCGAGTCTCAAAGCTGACCTAATCCTACAAACGATCTTGTAAGCAATGGTAATGAGTGTAGGACTGAATGGGTGCTCCATTATTGTAACTGAGTCCCAAAGCTGACACAATCCTACAAACGATCTTGTAAGCAATGCTAATGAGTGTAGGACTGAATGGGTGCTCCATTATTGTAACCGAGTCTCAAAGCTGACCTAATCTTACAAACGATCTTGTAAGCAATGGTAATGAGTGAAGGACTGAATGGGTGCTCCATTATTGTAAGTGAGTCCCAAAGCTGACACAATCCTACAAACGATTTTGTAAGCAATGGTAATGAGTGTAGGACTGAATGGGTAATCCATTATTGTAACCAAGTGCCAAAGCTGACTTAATCCTACAAACGATCTTGTAAGCAATGGTAATGAGTGTAGGACTGAATGGGTGCTCCAATATTGTAACTGAGTCCCAAAGCTGACCTAATCCTAAAAATGATCTTGTAAGCAATGGTAATGAGTGTAGGACTGAATGGGTGCTCCATTATTTTAACCGAGTCGCAAAGCTGAACTAATCCTACAAATGATCTTGGAAGCAATGGTATTGAGTGTAGGACTGAATGGGTGCTCCATTATTTTAACCGAGTCCCAAAGCATACACAATCCTACAAACGATCTTGTAAGCAATAGTACTGAGTGTAGGACTGAATGGGTGCTCCATTATTGTAACTGAGTCCAAAAGCTGACACAATCCTGCAAACGATTTTGTAAGCAATGGTAATGAGTGTAGGACTGAATGGGTGCTCCATTATTGTAACCAAGTACAAAAGCTGAACTTATCCTACAAACGATCTTGTAAGCAATGTTAATGTGTGTAGGACTGAATGGGTGCTCCATTATTTTAGCCGAGTCTCAAAGCTGACCTAATCCTACAAACGATCTTGTAAGCAATGGTAATGTGTGTAGGACTGAATGGGTGCTCCATTATTTTAACTGAGTCCCAAAGTTGACCTAATCCTACAAACGATCTTGTAATCAATGGTAATGAGTGTAAGACAATGGGTGCTCCATTATTGTAACCGAGTCTCAAAGCTGACCTAATCCTACAAAAGATCTTGTAAGCAATGGTATTGTGTGTAGGACTGAATGGGTGCTCCATTATTGTAACTGAGTCCCAAAGCTGACACAATCCTACAAACGATCTTGTAAGCAATGCTAATGAGTGTAGGACTGAATGGGTGCTCCATTATTGTAACCGAGTCTCAAAGCTGACCTAATCCTCCAAACAATCTTGTAAGCAATGGTAATGAGTGTAGGACTGAATGGGTGCTCCATTATTGTGAGTGAGTCCCAAAGCTGACACAATCTTACAAACGATTTTGTAAGCAATGGTAATGAGTGTAGGGCTGAATGGGTAATCCATTATTGTAACCAAGTGCCAAAGCTGACCTAATCCTACAAACGATCTTGTAAGCAATAGTAATGAGTGTAGGACTGAATGGGTGCTCCATTATTGTAACTGAGTCCCAAAGCTGACCTAATCCTAAAAACGATCTTGTAAGCAATGGTAATGAGTGTAGGACTGAATGGGTGCTCCATTATTTTAACCGAGTTGCAAAGCTGAACTAATCCTACAAACGATCTTGGAAGCAATGGTATTGAGTGTAGGACTGAATGGGTGCTCCATTATTTTAACCGAGTCCCAAAGCATACACAATCCTACAAACGATCTTGTAAGCAATAGTAATGAGTGTAGGACTGAATGGGTGCTCCATTATTGTAACTGAGTCCCAAAGCTGACACAATCCTACAAACGATTTTGTAAGCAATTGTAATGAGTGTAGGACTGAATGGGTGCTCCATTATTGTAACCAAGTCCCAAAGCTGACTTAATCCTACAAATGATCTTGTAAGCAATGGTAATGAGTGTAGGACTGAATGGGTGCTCCATTATTGTAACTTAGTCCCAAAGCTGACACAATCCTGCAAACGATTTTGTAAGCAATGGTAATGAGTGTAGGACTGAATGGTTTCTCCATTATTTTAGCCGAGTCTCAAAGCTGACCTAATCCTAAAAACGATCTTGTAAGCAATGGTAATGAGTGTAGGACTGAATGGGTGCTCCATTATTTTAACTGAGTCCCAAAGCTGACCGATTCCTACAAACGATCTTGTAATCAATGGTATTGAGTGTAAGACAATGGGTGCTCCATTATTGTAACCGAGTCTCAAAGCTGACCTAATCCTACAAACGATCTTGTAAGCAATGGTATTGAGTGTAGGACTGAATGGGTGCTCCATTATTGTAACCGAGTCCCAAAGCTGACCGAATCCTACAAACGATCTAGTAAGGAATGGTAATGAGTGTAGGACTGAATGGGTGCTTCATTATTGTAACCAAGTCCCAAAGCTGACTTAATCCTACAAACGATTTTGTAAGCAATGGTAATGAGTGTAGGACTGAATGGGTGCTCCATTATTTTAACCGAGTCCCAAAGCTGACCTAATCCTACAAACGATTTTGTAAGCAATGGTAATGAGTGTAGGACTGAATGGGTGCTCCATTATTTTAACCGAGTTCCAAAGCTGAACTAATCCTACAAACGATCTGGGAAGCAATGGTAATGAATGTAGGACTGAATGGATACTCCATTATTGTAACCGAGTCCCAAAGCTGACACAATCCAACAAACGATCTTGTAAGCAATGCTAATGAGTGTAGGACTGAATGGGGGCTCCATTCTTGTAACCAAGTCCCAAAGCTGACCTAATCCTACAAACGATCTTGTAAGCAATAGTAATGAGTGTAGGACTAAATGGTTGCTCAAATATTGTAGCCAACTCTCAAAGCTGACCTAATCCTACAAACGATCTTGTAAGCAATGTTAATGATTGTAGAACTGAATGGGTGCTCAATTATTGTAACCGAGTCCTAAAGCTGACCTAATCCTACAAACGATCTTGTAAGCAATCGTAATGAATGTAGGACTGAATGGGTACTCCATTATTTTAACCATGTCCCAAAGCTGACCTAATCCTACAAACGATCTTGTAAGCAATGGTAATGAGTGTAGGACTGAATGGGTGCTCCATTATTTTAACCGAGTTGCAAAGCTGAACTAATCCTACAAACGATCTTGGAAGCAATGGTATTGAGTGTAGGACTGAATGGGTGCTCCATTATTTTAACCGAGTCCCAAAGCATACACAATCCTACAAACGATCTTGTAAGCAATAGTAATGAGTGTATGACTGAATGGGTGCTCCATTATTGTAACTGAGTCCCAAAGCTGACACAATCCTACAAACGATTTTGTAAGCAATGGTAATGAGTGTAGGACTGAATGGGCGCTCCATTATTGTAACCAAGTCACAAAGCTGACTTAATCCTACAAATGATCTTGTAAGCAATGGTAATGAGTGTAGGACTGAATGGGTGCTCCATTATTGTAACTGAGTCCCAAAGCTGACACAATCCTGCAAACGATTTTGTAAGCAATGGTAATGAGTGTAGGACTGAATGGTTGCTCCATTATTTTAGCCGAGTCTCAAAGCTGACCTAATCCTACAAACGATCTTGTAAGCAATGGTAATGAGTGTAGGACTGAATGGGTGCTCCATTATTTTAACTGAGTCCCAAAGCTGACCGAATCCTACAAACGATCTTGTAATCAATGGTATTGAGTGTAAGACAATGGGTGCTCCATTATTGTAACCGAGTCTCAAAGCTGACCTAATCCTACAAACGATCTTGTAAGCAATGGTATTGAGTGTAGGACTGAATGGGTGCTCCATTATTGTAACCGAGTCCCAAAGCTGACCGAATCCTACAAACGATCTAGTAAGGAATGGTAATGAGTGTAGGACTGAATGATCGGTCCATTATTTTAGCCGAGTCTCAAAGCTGACCTAATCCTACAAACGATTTTGTAAGCAATGGTAATGAGTGTAGGACTGAATAGGTGCTCCATTATTTTAACCGAGTCCCAAAGCTGACCTAATCCTACAAACGATCTTGTAAGCAATGGTAATGAGTGTAGGACTGAATGGGTGCTCCATTATTTTAACCGAGTTCCAAAGCTGAACTAATCCTACAAACGATCTTGGAAGCAATGGTGATGAATGTAGGACTGAATGGATACTCCATTATTGTAACCGAGTCCCAAAGCTGACACAATCCAACAAACAATCTTGTAAGCAATGCTAATGAGTGTAGGACTGAATAGGGGCTCCATTCTTGTAACCAAGTCCCAAAGCTGACCTAATCCTAAAAACGATCTTGTAAGCAATAGTAATGAGTGTAGGACTGAATGGTTGCTCAATTATTGTAGCCAACTCTCAAAGCTGACCTAATCCTACAAACGATCTTGTAAGCAATGTTAATGATTGTAGAACTGAATGGGTGCTCAATTATTGTAACCGAGTCCCAAAGCTGACCTAATCCTACAAACGATCTTGTAAGCAATCGTAATGAATGTAGGACTGAATGGGTACTCCATTATTTTAACCATGTCCCAAAGCTGACCTAATCCTACAAACGATCTTGTAAGCAATGGTAATGAGTGTAGGACTGAATGGGTGCTCCATTATTGTAATCAATTCCCAAAGCTGACCTAATCCTACAAACGATCTTGTAAGCAATAATAATGAGTGTAGGACTGAATGGGTGCTCAATTATTGTAGCCAAGTCTCAAAGCTGACTTAATCCTACTAACGATCTTGTAAGCAATGTTAATGAGTGTAGGACTGAATGGGTGCTCCATTATTGTAGCCAAGTCCCAAAGCTGACCTAATCCTACAAACGATCTTGTAAGCAATGGTAATGAGTGTAGGAATGAATGGGTGCTTCATTTTTGTAACCGAGTCCCAAAGCTGACCTAATCCTACAAAAGATCTTGTAAGCAATGGTAATGAGTGTAGGACTGAATGGGTGCTCCATTATTTTAACCGAGTCCCAAAGCTGACCTAATCCTACAAACGATCTTGTGAGCAATGGTAATGAGTGTAGGACTGAATGGGTGCTCCATTATTGTAACTGAGTCCCAAAGCTGAACTAATCCTACAAACGATCTTGTAAGCAATGCTAATGAGTTTAGGACTGAATGGGTGCCCATTATTGTAACCAAGTCCCAAAGCTGACCTAATCCTACAAACGATCTTGTAAGCAATAGTAATGAGTGTAGGACTGAATGGTTGCTCAATTATTGTAACCGACTCTCAAAGCTGACCTAATCCTACATACAATCTTGTAAGCAATGGTAATGATTGTAGGACTGAATGAGTCCCAAAGCTGACCTAATCCTACAAACGATCTAGTAAGGAATGGTAATGAGTGTAGGACTGAATGGTTGGTCCATTATTTTAGCCGAGTCTCAAAGCTGACCTAATCCTACAAACGATTTTGTAAGCAATGGTAATGATGGTAGGACTGAATGGGTGCTCCATTATTGTAACCGAGTCCCAAAGCTGACTTAATCCTACAAACGATCTTGTAAGCAATGGTAATGAGTGTAGGACTGAATGGGTGCTCCAATATTTTAACCGAGTTCCAAAGCTGAACTAATCCTACAAACGATCTTGTAAGCAATAGTAATGAGTGTAGGACTGAATGGTTGCTCAATTATTGTAGCCGACTCTCAAAGCTGACCTAATCCTACAAACGATCTTGTAAGCAATGTTAATGATTGTAAAACTGAATGGGTGCTCCATTATTGTAGCCAAGTCTCAAAGCTGACTTAATCCTACTAACGATCTTGTAAGCAATGTTAATGATTGTAGAACTGAATGGGTGCTCCATTATTGTAGCCAAGTCTCAAAGCTGACTTAATCCTACAAACGATCTTGTAAGCAATGTTAATGAGTGTAGGACTGAATGGGTGCTCCATTATTGTAGCCAAGTCCCAAAGCTGACCTAATCCTACAAACGATCTTGTAAGCAATGGTAATGAGTGTAGGAATGAATGGGTACTTCATTTTTGTAACTGAGTCCCAAAGCTGACCTAATCCTACAAAAGATCTTGTAAGCAATGGTAATGAGTGTAAGACTGAATGGGTGCTCCATTATTGTAACCAAGTCCCAAAGCTGACCTAATCCTACAAACGATCTTGTAAGCAATGGTAATGAGTGTAGGACTGAATGGGTGCTCCATTATTGTAACTGAGTCCCAAAGCTGAACTAATCCTACAAACGATCTTGTAAGCAATGCTAATGAGTGTAGGACTGAATGGGTGCTCCATTATTGTAACCAAGTCCCAAAGCTGACCTAATCCTACAAACGATCTTGTAAGCAATAGTAATGAGTGTAGGACTGAATGGTTGCTCAATTATTGTAGCCGACTCTCAAAGCTGACCTGATCCTACAAACGATCTTGTAAGCAATGTTAATGAGTGTAGAACTGAATGGGTGCTCAATTATTGTAACCAAGTCCCAAAGCTGACCTAATCCTACAAACGATCTTGTAAGCAATGGTAATGAGTGTAGGACTGAATGGGTACTCCATTATTTTAACCATGTCCCAAAGCTGACCTAATCCTACGAACGATCTTGTAAGCAATGGTAATGAGTGTAGGACTGAATGGGTGCTCCATTATTGTAATCAATTCCCAAAGCTGACCAAATCCTACAAACGATCTTGTAAACAATGGTAATGAGTGTAGGACTGAATGGGTGGTCCATTATTTTAACCGAGTTCCAAAGCTTAACTAATCCTACAAACGATCTTGTAAGCAATGGTAATGAGTGTAGGACTGAATGGGTGCTCCATTATTGTAACTGAGTCCCATAGCTCACACAATCCTACAAACGATCTTGTAAGCAATGTTAATGATTGTAGAACTGAATGGGTGCTCCATTATTGTAACCGAGTCCCAAAGCTGACCTAATCCTACAAACGATCTTGTAAGCAATGGTAATGAGTGTAGGACTGAATGGTTGCTCAATTATTGTAGCCGAGTCTCAAAGCTGACCTAATCCTACAAACGATTTTGTAAGCAATGTTATTGAGTGTAGAACTGAATGGGTGCTCAATTATTGTAACCGAGTCCCAAAGCTGACCTAATCCTACAAACGATCTTGTAAGCAATAGTAATGAGTGTAGGACTGAATGGGTGCTCCATTATTGTAACTGAGTCCCAAAGCTGACACAATCCTACAAACGATCTTGTAAGCAATGCTAATGAGTGTAGGACTGAATGGGGGCTCCATTATTGTAACTGAGTCCCAAAGCTGACACAATCCTACAAACGATTTTGTAAGCAATAGTAATGAGTGTAGGACCGAATGGTTGCTCAATTATTGTAGCCAACTCTCAAAGCTGACCTAATCCTACAAACGATCTTGTAAGCAATGTTAATGATTGTAGAACTGAATGGGTGCTCAATTATTGTAACCGAGTCCCAAAGTTGACCTAATCCTACAAACGATCTTGTAAGCAATCGTAATGAGTGTAGGACTGAATGGGTACTCCATTATTTTAACTATGTCCCAAAGCTGACCTAATCCTACGAACGATCTTGTAAGCAATGGTAATGAGTGTAGGACTGAATGGGTGCTCCATTATTGTAATCAATTCCCAAAGCTGACCTAATCCTACAAACGATCTTGTAAGCAATAATAATGAGTGTAGGACTGAATGGGTGATCAATTATTGTAGCCAAGTCTCAAAGCTGACTTAATCCTACTAACGATCTTGTAAGCAATGTTAATGAGTGTAGGACTGAATGGCTGCTCCATTATTGTAGCCAAGTCCCAAAGCTGACCTAATCCTACAAACGATCTTGTAAGCAATGGTAATGAGTGAAGGAATGAATGGGTGCTTCATTTTTGTAACCGAGTCCCAAAGCTGACCTAATCCTACAAAAGATCTTGTAAGCAATGGTAATGAGTGTAGGACTGAATGGGTGCTCCATTATTGTAACCGAGTCCCAAAGCTGACCTAATCCTACAAACGATCTTGTAAGCAATAGTAATGAGTGTAGGACTGAATGGTTGCTCAATTATTGTAGCCAACTCTCAAAGCTGACCTAATCCTACAAACGATCTTGTAAGCAATGTTAATGATCGTAGAACTGAATGGGTGCTCAATTATTGTAACCGAGTCCCAGAGCTGACCTAATCCTACAAACGATCTTGTAAGCAATCGTAATGAGTGTAGGACTGAATGGGTACTCCATTATTTTAACCATGTCCCAAAGCTGACCTAATCCTACGAACGATCTTGTAAGCAATGGTAATGAGTGTAGGACTGAATGGTTGCTCCATTATTGTAACCGATTCTCAAAGTTGACCTAATCCTATAAACGTTCTTGTAAGCAATGGTAATGAGTGTAGGACTAAATGGGTGCTCCATTATTGTAACCGAGTCCCAAAGCTGACCTTATCCTACGAACGATCTTGTAAGCAATGGTAATGAGTGTAGGACTGAATGGGTGCTTCATTATTGTAACCGAGTCCCAAAGCTGACCTAATCCTACAAACGATCTTGTAATCAATGGTAATGAGTGTAGGAAAATGTGTGCTCCATTATTGTAACCGAGTCTCAAAGCTGACCTAATCCTACAAACGATCTTGTAAGCAATGGTAATGAGTGTAGGACTGAATGGGTGTTCCATTATTGTAACCAAGTCCCAGAGCTGACCTAATCCTACAAACGATCTTGTAAGCAATGGTAATGAGTGTAGGACTGAATGGGTGTTCCATTATTGTAACCGAGTCCGAAGCTGACCGAATCCAACAAACGATCTAGTAAGGAATGGTAATGAGTGTAGGACTGAATGGTTGCTCCATTATTTTAGCCGACTTTCAAAGCTGACGTAATCCTACAAACAATCTTGTAAGCAATGGTAATGAGTGAAGGACTGAATGGGTGTTCCATTATTGTAACCAAGTCCCAAAGCTGACCTAATTCTACAAACGATCTCGTACACAATAATAATGAGTGTAGGACTGAACGGGTGCTCCATTATTGTAGCAAAGTCTCTAAGCTGACCTAATCCTACAAACGATCTTGTAAGCAATGGTAATGAGTGTAAGAATAAATGGTTGCTTCATTATTGTAACCGAGTCCCAAAGCTGACTTAATCCTACAAACGATCTTTTAAGCAATGGTAATGAGTGTAGGACTGAATGGGTGCTCCATTATTGTAACCGAGTCCCAAAGCTGACTTAATCCTACAAACGATCTTCTAAGCAATGTTAATGTGTAGGACTGAACGGGTGCTCCATTATTGTAACCGAGCCCCAAAGCTGACCTAATCCTACAAACGATCTTGTAAGCAATGGTAATGTGTGTAGGACTTAACGGGTGCTCCATTATTGTAACTGAGTCCCAAAGCTGACCTAATCTTACAAACGATCTTGTAAGCAATGGTAATGAGTGTAGGACTGAATGGGTGCCCCATTATTGTAACCGAGTCCCAAAGCTGACCTAATCCTACAAACGATCTTCTAAGCAATGGTAATGAGTGTGGGACTGAATGGGTGCTCCGTTATTGTAACTGAGTCCCAAAGCTGACCTAATCCCTCAAATGTCCTTCTAAGCAATGGTAATGAGTGTAGGACTGAATGGGTGCTCCATTATTGTAACCTAGTCCCAAAGCTGACCTAATCCTACAAACGATCTTGTAAGCAATGGTAATGCGTGTACGACTGAATGGGTACTCCATTATTGTAGCCGAATCTCAAAGCTGACCTAATGCTACAAACGATCTTCTAAGCAATGGTAATGAGTGTAGGACTGAATGGGTGCTCCATTATTGTAACTAAGTCCCAAAGCTGACACAATCCGACAAACAATCTTGTAAGCAATGGTAATGAGTGTAGGACTGAATGGGTGCTCCATTATTGTAACCGAGTCCCAAAGCTGACCTAATCCTACAAACGATCTCGTACACAATAATAATGAGTGTAGGACTGAACGGGTGCTCCATTATTGTAGCAAAGTCTCTAAGCTGACCTAATCCTACAAACGATCTTGTAAGCAATGGTAATGAGTGTAAGAATGAATGGTTGCTTCATTATTGTAACCGAGTCCCAAAGCTGACTTAATCCTACAAACGATCTTTTAAGCAATGGTAATGAGTGTAGGACTGGATGGGTGCTCCATTATTGTAACCGAGTCCCAAAGCTGACTTAATCCTACAAACGATCTTGTAAGCAATGTTAATGTGTGTAGGACTGAACAGGTGCTCCATTATTGTAACCGAGCCCCAAAGCTGACCTAATCCTACAAACGATCTTGTAAGCAATGGTAATGTGTGTAGGACTTAACGGGTGCTCCATTATTGTAACCAAGTCCCAAAGCTGACCTAATCCTACAAACGATCTTGTAAGGTATGGTAATGAGTGTAGGACTGAATGGTTGCTCCATTATTGTAACCGAGTCTCAAAGTTGACCTAATCCTATAAACGATCTTCTAAGCAATGGTAATGAGTGTAGGACTAAATGGGTGCTCCATTATTGTAACCGAGTCCCAAAGCTGACCTTATCCTACGAACGATCTTGTAAGCAATGGTAATGAGTGTAGGACTGAATGGGTGCTCCATTATTGTAACCGAGTCCCAAAGCTGACCTAATCCTACAAACGATCTTGTAATCAATGGTAATGAGTGTAGGACTGAATGGTTGCTCAATTATTGTAGCCGACTCTCAAAGCTGACCTGATCCTACAAACGATCTTGTAAGCAATCGTAATGAGGGTAGGACTGAATGGGTGTTCCATTATTGTAACCAAGTCCCAAAGCTGACCTAATCCTACAAACGATCTTGTAAGCAATGGTAATGAGTGTAGGACTGAATGGGTGTTCCATTATTGTAACCGAGTCCGAAGCTGACCGAATCCAACAAACGATCTAGTAAGGAATGGTAATGAGTGTAGGACTGAATGGGTGCTCCATTATTTTAGCCGACTTTCAAAGCTGACCTAATCCTACAAACGATCTTGTAAGCAATGGTAATGAGTGAAGGACTGAATGGGTGTTCCATTATTGTAACCAAGTCCCAAAGCTGACCTAATTCTACAAACGATCTTGTAAGCAATGGTAATGAGTGTAGGACTGAATGGGTGCTCCATTATTGTAACCGAGTCCCAAAGCTGACCTATTCCTACAAACGATCTTGGAAGCAATGGTAATGAGTGTAAGAATGAATGGTTGCTTCATTTTTGTAACCTAGTCCCAAAGCTGACTTAATCCTACAAACGATCTTTTAAGCAATGGTAATGAGTGTAGGACTGAATGGTTGCTCCATTATTGTAACCGAGTCCCAAAGCTGACTTAATCCTACAAACGATCTTCTAAGCAATGTTAATGTGTGTAGGACTGAACAGGTGCTCCATTATTGTAACCGAGCCCCAAAGCTGACCTAATCCTACAAACGATCTTGTAAGCAATGGTAATGTGTGTAGGACTTAACGGGTGCTCCATTATTGTAACTGAGTCCCAAAGCTGACCTAATCTTACAAACGATCTTGTAAGCAATGGTAATGAGTGTAGGACTGAATGGGTGCTCCATTATTGTAACCGAGTCCCAAAGCTGACCTAATCCTACAAACGATCTTCTAAGCAATGGTAATGAGTGTGGGACTGAATGGGTGCTCCGTTATTGTAACTGAGTCCCAAAGCTGACCTAATCCTACAAATGTCCTTCTAAGCAATGGTAATGAGTGTAGGACTGAATGGGTGCTCCATTATTGTAACCTAGTCCCAAAGCTGACCTAATCCTACAAACGATCTTGTAAGCAATGGTAATGCGTGTACGACTGAATGGGTACTCCATTATTGTAGCCGAATCTCAAAGCTGACCTAATGCTACAAACGATCTTCTAAGCAATGGTAATGAGTGTAGGACTGAATGGGTGCTCCATTATTGTAACCAAGTCCCAAAGCTGACACAATCCGACAAACGATCTTGTAAGCAATGGTAATGAGTGTAGGACTGAATGGGTGCTCCATTATTGTAACTGAGTCCCAAAGCTGACCTAATCCTACAAACGATCTCGTACACAATAATAATGAGTGTAGGACTGAACGGGTGCTCCATTATTGTAGCAAAGTCTCTAAGCTGACCTAATCCTACAAACGATCTTGTAAGCAATGGTAATGAGTGTAAGAATGAATGGTTGCTTCATTATTGTAACCGAGTCCCAAAGCTGACTTAATCCTACAAACGATCTTTTAAGCAATGGTAATGAGTGTAGGACTGAATGGGTGCTCCATTATTGTAACCGAGTCCCAAAGCTGACTTAATCCTACAAACGATCTTGTAAGCAATGTTAATGTGTGTAGGACTGAACCGGTGCTCCATTATTGTAACCGAGCCCCAAAGCTGACCTAATCCTACAAACGATCTTGTAAGCAATGGTAATGTGTGTAGGACTTAACGGGTGCTCCATTATTGTAACTGAGTCCCAAAGCTGACCTAATCTTACAAACGATCTTGTAAGCAATGGTAATGAGTGTAGGACTGAATGGGTGCTCCATTATTGTAACCGAGTCCCAAAGCTGACCTAATCCTACAAACGATCTTCTAAGCAATGGTAATGAGTGTGGGACTGAATGGGTGCTCCGTTATTGTAACTGAGTCCCAAAGCTGACCTAATCCTACAAATGTCCTTCTAAGCAATGGTAATGAGTGTAGGACTGAATGGGTGCTCCATTATTGTAACCTAGTCCCAAAGCTGACCTAATCCTACAAACGATCTTCTAAGCAATGGTAATGCGTGTACGACTGAATGGGTACTCCATTATTGTAGCCGAATCTCAAAGCTGACCTAATGCTACAAACGATCTTCTAAGCAATGGTAATGAGTTTAGGACTGAATGGGTGTTCCATTATTGTAACCAAGTCCCAAAGCTGACCTAATCCTACAAACGATTTTGTAAGCAATGGTAATGAGTGTACGACTGAATGGGTGCTCCATTATTGTAACCGAGTCCCAAAGCTGACCGAATCCAACAAACGATCTAGTAAGGAATGGTAATGAGTGTAGGACTGAATGGTTGCTCCATTATTTTAGCCGAGTCTCAAAGCTGACCTAATCCTACAAACGATCTTCTAAGCAATGGTAATGAATGTAGGACTGAATTGGTGCTCCATTATTGTAACCGAGTCTCAAAGCTGACCTAATCCTACAAACGATCTTGTAAGCAATGGTAATGAGTGTAAGACTGAATGGGTGCTCCATTATTGTATCCAAGTCCCAAAGCTGACCTAATCCTACAAACGATCTTGTAAGGAATGGTAATGAGTGTAGGACTGAATGGGTGCTCCATTATTGTAACCGAGTCCCAAAGCTGACCTAATCCTACAAACGATCTTCTAAGCAATGGTAATGAGTGTACGACTGAATGGGTGCTCCATTATTGTAACCGAGTCTCAAAGCTGACCTAATCCTACAAACGATCTTGTAAGCAATGGTAATGAGTGTAGGACTGAATGGGTGCTCCATTATTGTAACCAAGTCCCAAAGCTGACCTAATCCTACAAACGATCTTGTAAGGTATGGTAATGAGTGTAGGACTGAATGGGTGCTCCATTATTGTAACCGAGTCTCAAAGTTGACCTAATCCTATAAACGTTCTTGTAAGCAATGGTAATGAGTGTAGGACTAAATGGGTGCTCCATTATTGTAACCGAGTCCCAAAGCTGACCTTATCCTACGAACGATCTTGTAAGCAATGGTAATGAGTGTAGGACTGAATGGGTGCTCCATTATTGTAACCGAGTCCCAAAGCTGACCTAATCCTACAAACGATCTTGTAATCAATGGTAATGAGTGTAGGAAAATGGGTGTTCCATTATTGTAACTGAGTCTCAAAGCTGACCTAATCCTACAAACGATCTTGTAAGCAATGGTAGTGAGTGTAGGACTGAATGGGTGTTCCATTATTGTAACCAAGTCCCAGAGCTGACCTAATCCTACAAACGATCTTGTAAGCAATGGTAATGAGTGTAGGACTGAATGGGTGTTCCATTATTGTAACCGAGTCCGAAGCTGACCGAATCCAACAAACGATCTAGTAAGGAATGGTAATGAGTGTAGGACTGGAAGGTTGCTCCATTATTTTAGCCGACTTCCAAAGCTGACCTAATCCTACAAACGATCTTGTAAGCAATGGTAATGAGTGAAGGACTGAATGGGTGTTCCATTATTGTAACCAAGTCCCAAAGCTGACCTAATTCTACAAACGATCTTGTAAGCAATGGTAATGAGTGTAGGACTGAATGGGTGCTCCATTATTGTAACCGAGTCCCAAAGCTGACCTAATCCTACAAACGATATTTTAAGCAATGGTAATGAGTGTAGGACTGAATGGGTGCTCCATTATTGTAACCGAGTCTCAAAGCTGACCTAATCCTTCAAACGATCTTGTAAGCAATGGTAATGAATGTAGGACTGAATGGGTGCTCCATTATTTTAGCCGACTTTCAAAGCTGACCTAATCCTACAAACGATCTTGTAAGCAATGGTAATGAGTGAAGGACTGAATGGGTGTTACATTATTGTAACCAAGCCCCAAAGCTGACCTAATTCTACAAACGATCTTGTAAGCAATGGTAATGAGTGTAGGACTGAATGGGTGCTCCATTATTGTAACCGAGTCCCAAAGCTGACCTAATCCTACAAACGATATTCTAATCAATGGTAATGAGTGTAGGAAAATTGGTGTTCCATTATTGTAACTGAGTCTCAAAGCTGACCTAATCCTACAAACGATCTTGTAAGCAATGGTAATGAGTGTAGGACTGAATGGGTGTTCCATTATTGTAACCAAGTCCCAGAGCTGACCTAATCCTACAAACGATCTTGTAAGGAATGGTAATGAGTGTAGGACTGAATGGTTGCTCCATTATTGTAACCGAGTCTCAAAGCTGACCTAATCCTACAAACGATCTTGTAAGCAATGGTAATGCGTGTACGACTGAATGAGTGCTCCATTATTGTAACCAAGTCCCAAAGCTGACCTAATCCTACAAACGATCTTGTAAGGAATGGTAATGAGTGTAGGACTGAATGGTTGCTCCATTATTGTAACCGAGTCTCAAAGTTGACCTAATCCTACAAACGTTCTTGTAAGCAATGGTAATGTGTGTAGGACTAAATGGGTGCTCCATTATTGTAACCGAGTCCCAAAGCTGACCCAATCCTACGAACGATCTTGTAAGCAATTGTTAATGAATGCAGTACTGATTGGGTGCTCCATTAATGTAGCCGAGTGTCAAAGCTGACTTAGTCCTACAAATGATCTTGTAAGTCATTGTTAGTAATCCCATTCTGCAATGGGTACTCTGTAGTTTTTCAAATTGTAATTTTCTGTCCGTATCTATAACGGTAGATTTTGTCGGAAATTTAACTTTATTGTTAGGGAATCCTGTGTTATTTCCTAACCATTTACTATTTGCAGTAATATATCCATAAACTGATCATATAAGGATGGCAGCCAATAAAGACTAAGAGGAAAATATATGCAAAATATCACTTTGCCCCCAGCGTGCATTTACGGGATAGGTAATTCATTCGTCTGTGCCTGTAGTTACAACCAAATATTCTGGAATTCATTTTTATTCGTTTATCCTTTAGCAATCCTAGACTTTCTGCTTCTATCGTCAGTTATAACTTTCTGGTACCTTTCATGATAACTCGTGGCTTTTAGTGCGGAGTAATGACCGAGCTGGTTCTGGATTGCTCACCAACAGAAACTGTGTACACATTAACAAGAGCCGTCATTGATTTGATCATAAGTAGCCGGGAAGAAAATGCAGCCACAGCCGGCAAAATCTAATTAATCCAGGTGTTGAATGAAAAGAGAAAGTAAAGTGAGAGGTATATAGAGGTAGGAGTGTAAAAAAGGAGGAGAAGTGAGAAGGACGGAGAGAGAAATAGAGTGAGTGGACACATTTTAAGCAATAGATAAACTGTTAAATAACGGGAAATTAAGGAGGAGAACTGTGAACTAAGTGAGAGAAAAAGAGGAAACAGATGCGAAGAAGAAAGGAAGAAAGAAGGTCCAAAAGAGAGAGAGGAAAACACCGAAAAAGAATAAGAGAGGAAAGAGCAGGGAAGAGAGGTAAGGTCAGTGAAAGTGTGCCTAAGAAAACACAAGATATAGAGATAGATTGGGAGAGAGAAAAAGACAAAGATTGTACTAGAAAGAAAAAAAAACACAGATAAGAAAGACTTAAAAAAGGCAATGTGTGTCTAAGAGAGAAAGGAAGAAAGAAAAAAAAGCAAGGCGTATCTAAGAATGAAAGAAAGAACCAGAAATATTGAGGATGAGGGTGCGTCTAAGAAGGAAAGAAAGAGCATGAAAAAGAAATGAGAATGTATTCAAAAATACATGGCACGTCTAATGAAGAAAGAAAGAAAGAAAGAAAGAAAGAAAAAAGAATGAAAACAAAAAAGATAAATCATGTCTATGAGAGAAATAAATGAACACATGAGACGTGTATAAGAAGGAACGAAAGAAAGAAAAAAATGCAATGCGTGTCGAACAAAGAAAGAAAAAAGATGAAGAAAGAAACCAAGACTGGAAAGAGTGCGGGGGCGGGTCAAGTGACAAAAAAAAAAAGGACATAAACGTACAAATGGCCCTGTAATACAATCCCGTAGAAAATTCACAGTTAATAACAAACTCTTGCTGATTTTTATGATAGGACCCTTGGGTTCTCAGAGAAACTTGAGTGCAAATTACCAAACGCTACACTTGTTCCGAAATTCCCGATTTTCATAACGGCGGAAAATCAGGGAGTCTCGAAATTACTCAATCGGGAAATATCTTTTAAAATGGCATATCATATTTGTAATGTAATGATTAACCAGTTAGCCCCGTGCACCATTAATACATTAGTAAGTTCAATCCTAATTGGGTGCTATACAATTGTGTCTTTGCACAGATACCTGGTCCCTGGAGATCAGACCATTTAAGACCAGACAGATACAGATGTAATGTCACAGCTACAGCATGTTACTGCCCGGTGGAGTCAAGACCAGAGGGCTCAGGATTTATTCTGAGTCCTAAACTCAAGCTCATGTCTCTGTGACAATAGTTGCAATGACGAAAGAGATTTTTTGAAGTACCTCCCTACACGTTTGTGTGTGCTGCTCGTTAGAAGTCGACCATGTGTCACATCCTTCCCTCGTGGGGGTTAAGGTGAATAAGAGCTCCGTGCAGATCCCTGGTCTCTGGAGACCAGACCATTTAAGACCAGACGGATGCAGGTGTGGTGTCACAACAAGTATTTTTTCCCCCCAATCAGGCAAGGCACTGCTCTGTGAAGTCAATCCAAAGAGGCTCAGGATTCGTCCTGAGTCCTAAAGACCAGTGCTCATATATCCCTGCAGCAATAGTTGCAAAGAATAAAGAGACTTTTTTTGCAATTCGTGCCCAGACATTAGCCAGTGTGGTATCCTCATGTTAAACCAAGCTTTTGTTACATTATTCACTTGAGGGGAGGGGCGGCTTTAGGTAAATAGAGGCTTTATGCCCGACTGAAGTGAGCTTGATAAATACCTATTGCTCAGTTTCGTAATAAGCTAAGCTTTGATCGAAAAAGTGCACCAAAAGAGGGTTTAGACGTTAAGAAAGAGGGGAACAAAGACGAACGAGAAAAGAAAGCAGGAATGAAAAGGAACAACAAATAAGAGGAAAATGGGCAAAAAATGTTGAAAATGAATTCGTACTTTTAAGCACCCAGAGAGCGCATATCTTTGCCAACACCAAATGGAAATCAATTCGTACATGTCTACGACGGAGGTGGGTAACCATAAGAAATTCAAGGATCCAACCCCCAAATTTACTCCAGGGATTTAGTTTAGGGACCAAAATCCAAGGAAGAATTTTTTTTTCTGTTTTAGGGATCAAAATTGAGGGGGAAGATTTTTTTTCAATTTTAAGCATCAAAATCGAGGGGAGGATTCTTCTCTCAATTTTATGGGTCTAAACTGAAAGGATGATTATTTTTTTGGAATTAAGATCGAGGAAGGAGACTTCAAATTTGGTAGTCAAAATGTTATTTTCTAGGTCTCAAAATTGAAGGGTGATATTTTTTTTCCACTTTTAGGTTCGTGGAATCCACCGGAACTTTTCCAATTCTAGCGGTTGGAAGCGAGGGAAAAATTTTTTGTCAATTTTTCCACAGCCCAAGGCTCAACCTTCAGCAGAGTGTCATTGAAATTATTTCAGAATTTTTTTTGACTTTAGGAGAAGACAAACATGGATGATTACTTAAATGTATGAAAAATAAATATCTCTAAATCGGAATAAAACAAAACAAACTCGGAACTGCCTCCAAATTCAATCAATCTTTTCAAACCCACCCTCCCAAAGAATTGAAATTCATTGATAAATTTTAGAGATATTTTACAGACGAAGAGACACGACTGAATACATATACCTCTTCGTCGGCAGTAAGTATATAAGAGAAAGCAGAGGAGTTGAGTGAAAGAAAGAGACTGATAGAAGTACGTAAAACAGAAAGTGACAAGGGAACTCGTGCCGTGCCAGAGGAGAGGTAAGAGAGCAAGTGAAAGTTAAAATGGTACTTGCGTAATGGAACCTTAGGAAGCGATAATAGAAAATCCATCTCAAAGAATTCACCAACTACATTCAGTTATAAGAATAAGGCGGTTTGTGTGTCTGAGTAGGGTAGGTAGAAACAAAGCAAATAAATTCTTATCGATCAACGAAGGCAATCCAACTTGGTTCCTTGGTTTTTTGCTATTTATAACCTAATCTTGTGTCGGATTTTACAGGAAAATTGCTGAATTCTGGAGGAAACAGTTTTTCTCTCTCGTTTATTATCGTCATTATTTTTTTTATCTTCAAATATATTTTAGTGTTTTTCACTTGGCATTTTAGCAAAACACTTGCTACTAAGATGTTGGCTAGAACAGGGTTTTCTCGTTGACAAATTTAATACTATTTAACTATCATTTACTGTACAGAATTACGTTGGTGTCTCTTTACATTGTTTGAAATACTGTTTGTCTTGAATATTTCCCACCCTCTCTCATTATCGCTATATATATATATATATATATATATATATATATATATATATATATATATATATTTGGCCTTTTTCTGTCAATTGATGTTCCTTTTTCTCGATTTTCAACGCATAACATACAGATTGAGTAATTTAACTTTTGAAACATTTCACGTGAAAAAATCTTGCAATATTGAATGCATTTAAAAAACAAAAACGCACGTCGTTATGCAGCGAAATCACCATTCGGCCTTTTCCAGCTTAGAAATGTATTTTTGGTTCCAATGTGTTATTCAGAAAATCCAACTGCTCATCTCAACATAGATTCAGTTAAGGTTGATATGTTGTGGTCTGTTTTGGATTCAACTGCAATTTCCGACGTTTTGAATTTTCCTAACAAACCATTTTTCATACCAGTGAATATATAAATGGTTCTGAACGTGAAGCGCAAGTCCTATAAGGGAGCAATTTGAATAAATTGGAGGCCAATTTGGAATTTGGTTGGGAATCGTAAAAAGCATTCTATAGGTCAACACGGTTGAGACTGATATGGTTAATTCCTAATTATACAATGTTCTTATCTACCGATACTGAGATGACTAAGCGCAAATAAAATCATGTACCCCCTACTTTTCAGCAAATTCAATTAAGGTTATTGTGCTAACGTAATTTTCACCCCATCCCTGCAGGTCCACTTGTCTTATCGTGACTATTTTTCGATTCAAGCCTTCTTAGATGATTTGTTAGGGGTGCTTTATTTCCGATAAAAACCTATTCTGGAATTAGCACATATTTTGTGACCATCTAGAATGACGATAATATTACGCAAATCGCATTTCATTCGAAATACAATAAAAATACATAATTTTTTCTTACGAGTTAGTGGAAAGAAAAGAATGAAAGCTTTCAAGACATCATTCTGCAAATAGGCGTTATTTTTTCAATTCATAATAATAAATATTTGCGCTTGAGGAATTATGTACTCGTTTTTTAGAACAACCCAAATTTGAGGTGAAGCTATTTCGATTGGAAAGAAACCGATACATTTATTAAAACTTGCAATAAACTCCCAACCCCAAGTGTGTATTCCTAAATGAATAGATAAAAAGTACTTTCCAAGTCAGGGAATTTGTTTTTTCACTTTCAAGAGTCAAAATTGATATCGAATATCTTTTAACTTCTAAGGGCCTGAATCAATGTCGTTTTTTTTTAAATTTTAGAGGTCAAACTCAAGGGGAATTTCTTTATACTTTAAGGGTCAAAATTGGGTGAAGAAAGATTTTTTTTTCATTTTTAGGATTCTAAATCGTGAGGGATTTTTTTTCTATTTTAGGGGTCAATATCAATGGGTAATTTTGTTTCTACTTTTAAAGTTAAAAAATCAATTTCAGGGGTCTAAATCATGAGGAATTTTTCCTCAAAATTGTGTTAAACATCGAATGGGGAAATCTTTTTTCCTTTAGGTGTCAAAACTTTTTTCAATCTAATGGGTCAGCCCGAAAAGCAGTTTTTTTCTCCAAAGCTGCCGAACAAAATTGAAGGGAAGTTTCATTAATTATTTTTTCTGACAAAATCGGAAGGTTAAACTGCAAGTGGGAGATTATTTTTGGGGTCGAAATCGAGAAGGAATATCTATTTTTTTTTATAAGGGTAAAAAACAAGAGGATTTTCTTTCACTCCTAGGAGACGTAATCCAAGTGATTTTTTTGTTCTTACGGTTCGAAATTCAAGGAAAATTATTTTTTACTCTTCGGGGTTAGATTTTATCCACTTTTGGTCGACGAAACCGAGAGGGAGTTTCATTTTTGCTTTTAGGGATCAAAATTGAGTAGGGGGGCCTATTCCATTTCTAGGGTTTAAAATCTAGGAAGGAAATTACAATTTTGGTTGTCAAAATCGAGGGGAAAATTCATTTTCATTTTCAGGGATCGAAATCGTGTTATTATTCTCTAAGGTCTCAAAATCGAAGAGTAATATTTTTTTCACTTTTACGTCCGTGGAATACACCGAAATTTTCTCAGTTTTAGAGGTTGGAATCGGAAAGAAAATTTTTTTTTGTCCATTCTTGGGATCCGAATCTAAGGGTGATTTTCTTTCAATTTTAGGGTAACGAAATCGAAGGCTGACTTTCATTTTCCATTTTCAAAATCGAGGAGGAAATCTTTTATTTTAAATGAAACGTTTATTTCATTTTAGGGGGCAAAATCAACAGGAGTTTCATCACTTTTGAGGATGAAAATCGAGGGGTAATTTTTTCATTTCAAGTTGTCAAAATCAGAGTGGAACTTTTCTTTCACTTACAAGGGTCAAAATCTGAAGCAACCCCCTTTCCCTTTGAGGAGTCAAAATCGGAAGGAATACTTTTTTTTCACTTTTAAGAGCCCAAACCGAGTTGGGAGATTTTTCCCGGCTTTTGAGGCGAAAATCTACGAAAAGATATTTTTTCACTTCCTGTGTTCAAAATCGAGGGGTAATTTTTTTTCATTTCTTAAAGGTCAAAATTAGGGAATTATGGGAATTTTCTTTACTTTCAGGAGTTGAAATTCAAGGAATTTTTTTTGTACTTTTATGAGTCAAAATTGGAGGGGAATATTTTTTCAGTTTTAGCGGTCTATGTCAAGTGGAGATTTTTCTTAAATTGAGGCAATTTATTTTCTCTTTACAGTGTCAAAATCGCATGGAAACATTTATTTTCATTGTTAGTGGCCAATTTTAGTGGAGGGATAGTTTTCCTCTTTTTAGAGGTCAATATCCAAAAGTTTTTTCTTCATTTCACTTGAGGTGAATGTTTCTTTTTACTTTTTAGAGTTCAAAGTTGGAAGGTGATTTTTTTGCCAATTATTTGTCGAAATCAAATGATGCTTTCTTCACTGACCGCCCCTTTTTGGACATTAACCTTATTTTTTAGGCATAATCCCAACTATTTTAGAACATTAATCCTCATCACCATCCCTCTTTTACTGTTTGCCCAATTTTTTAATATTAGCTGCCCTTTTTTTATTTTAACATAATTCTCTTTCCAACACTAGTCCCCCTTTTCCTTGTAACATAACAAAATGATGACAGGGGAGAGGTGCAGAATAAATCGATTAAAAGTCATTATCTTTTTTCCTCGTTTAATTATCACTGGACTGAATGTGGACACTGCATTCTCACGCAAAGTTATCAGCCAAAATCCGAAAACGTCAGTCGTTAATCCTGGCGGAGAAAGTTGATTGACGGATTTTTCTACGTGAGAAGTGGGAATACAGAAGTGCCGGAATATGGTACCACATGATTTGGATGGCAAATAGAAATGGAGCCTTTTCTTCTTTTTTTTTTCCTTTGTAATCACATTGAAAAGTTAGTTGCATTTTAAATTCCTAAGAAATAAGAGATCGGCTTGCAGCCCACCCCCCGCTGGGATGGGGTCTGACAGGACCTCGGGGGATTGAGTCGTTTGCCTCTCCTCTTTCATAGAATTAAGTGGTAATGTCTGATGTCTATATCACTTTCTGCCTTTCTTTCTTTCTTTCTTTCTTTCTTTCTTTCTTTCTCTCTCTCTCCCGTACCCTTTTTTCGTTGCCTGAAAATGTCTCTGCGACTATGTTTTGTGCCTATACCGCTGTGTGGGACCTAATAAATTTCGAAATCAACATTAACCGATTGTGTTTGATTCTTGATCTGACATGCATGTCTATAGCAACTCCGAATGTGCATGTAGTGATACCGGTACTTTCTAACATCAAGGTCTCTTTTTTCCTAGACTTGAGACACCATAACTTCATAAGAAAATATTGACCCCTTTTCTACATTAATCCCTATTTTTTTCTACATTGGCTCATTTTTTTAATGTTATCTTTTAAACTTTTTATTAGCTGACCCCACTTTTTTAGATGAGCCTGGCTTTTTCAACATTTGCCCCCTTTATTTTCTGACTGTGTGAAGATAAGTGTTCTCCTCAACCACCTCGTTAGCCAAACTGCACCATGCAAGATTTGCTCACTTTATCATTTCAATTTAAAAATTCCTTTATAATATTGATACCAACATATTCCTGATTCGAAGGACAGCTTGAACTAAATAAAATTATTTCTTTATTCTCATGCATTCTTGTTTCGTTTCACAATTTTCAATTTATACGCAGGATAATTTTTAATCATACACATACGATATTTTTTCAGTTAAATCATTTCATTATTGCTCAATCAATTATAAATTAATTTTCTTTTCGTTGCTCCATTTATTTTCCCCCGCTTTGACCCAGCTGAACGGGCACAGGAGTACAATTACACAGGGATATGGACAATAATTCTGCAAGAGATCAATAATCATGTCATTGTCGATGACAGTGAAAACAAATTAATTAAAAATTCCGTAGTTAAAATATAACCAAGAATATAATTATTGTCAAATGCAGAAAATACTTAGTTTGTACATCCTGGAGTTGAGACACATTTTCAAAACATCTCGAATCTAAGATAAGTTTAAATCATCTCGCTTGTTGTGAGGACATTGCAATCGCAAATTAAGAATTACTATCTATATTACAACTCAGGTATAAATAATATGACAAAAATGAAGATTTCAATAATGCAATGCCTACTAAATTTATTTGAGGTCATTTCTGAATTTCAATATTCTAAATTCAATTCAGGCGAATTGGTTCCGTAAAAATTTTAATTTAATTTTGCAGAATTGGTTGAGTTGGAATTTACAAAAGGGCATGAATACAGATTAAATAAAACAAATAATTTTAAGCGATTATTATCTTTTTCGTGTTAAATTCAGTATATTTTCACGTAAGATTTAGCCAGTATGGAAAAAAAAGCTTCACTCAGCATGCTTCGAAAGTAGATTTCGGTATCTATAATCAG
This sequence comes from Thysanoteuthis rhombus, assembly GCA_963457665.1. Taxonomy (NCBI): domain Eukaryota; kingdom Metazoa; phylum Mollusca; class Cephalopoda; order Oegopsida; family Thysanoteuthidae; genus Thysanoteuthis; species Thysanoteuthis major. Next base: position 46,253,500 of record OY735199.1, on the reverse strand, counting down.
GGGTTAACCGACAGAATAATTTCAATAGTATAGGAAGACAAATGGGACATAATCCAGCATGCAGTAAAAATGTGCAAAAATCCACTGTCGTCTGCAATCCTCACCAAAATCTAATCAATTCTCACTTTTGCAATGAGCTGCAACACCGGAGTTATAGGATGTGCTTCCCAAAAAGTGCGTAAATTTAAATGGTGCTTACAAATCGAATGTAGTAAAGACTTATGAGCCAGTACACGATCAGCAGACTAGGAGACTACACAAAGGTAGAAACTAGGTATTAAATCAATGTGTTTTATGGTCAAATTCTCTGAAATTTAGTTGCATCCAGTACATGTCTAGATAACATAAATTCGATAGCAAATACTTATATATCATGCGTAAAAACCGTTTACATACAAAGCTATGCAACATCTACTTTTATGTTAATCTTACTCGAATGCTTTTCGACATTAGACAACATTGTCCTTCTTGCAGAGAACCTCCACGATCTCCGATCAATGTCAAATGAACTGAATGAAGAAGGCAAGAAAGTTGGCCTTCCCATGAACTCCAGCAAAATGGAGGTCATGTGCAACGACCACGTTGGAAATAAACGCATAACGATCAAAATCTATAACACAAAACCGGAGAAATTAGACCATCACATCTACCTAGGACAACGAATCTCCAAGAAACCCTCAAAAGAAGAGGATATCTAGCGGTGAATCACTCTAGAGTGACAAGCTTGCAGCTATTAGAAAATAATTGGCTATGCGCTGCCCATGATAGAGAGGTAGAGCTGATTCTGGGGGAGGTCCATGTCCAATGACGGAAAATAAAAATGAGGATGATGATGATGATGATTATAACGCATTATTTCATGTTCGCTAACCTCCTCTGATGAAACGACCTCTAGAAAGCAGTCGGAAAGCGTATACCTCTACCAATGCAGTACGATAACTAAAAACGGAATGATAATAAGTTACTATGTAGCCACGATGAAGGAGAGGTAAATGTTTTTCTATTTACCATATTTCGCGCTATTGTTTGCATCTTCTTAATAAATGACGATATCTCTCAATCTGAAAATAGTTCCTGGATCCAACCCATTTGATCGATTCTTTATTAGCTCATAGTCTAACTCCCAACAAAATTTCTTCTTCTTTTGAACTTTTGGAGATATTACGTTGACGAACACGAGTGAATACATAGATGTATTGAAAAAAAGGTGGGGGGGTATCTGTAAATCGGAAAACTATCCCTTGATTTGCTCCCAACCAATTCAATCAATTCGTTCTCGGCCCATAGTCCAATCTTCCGCAAAATTTCATTTAATCTAATTCTGAACTTTTCGAGAAATTGTATGGACAAAAAGACATACATGAGTGAATACATCTAGCTTATCTAAATTGGCAAATAAAACTCAACAGTCCAAGATCTTGTGCAGGAAATTTGCACATATAGCCAAAGCGTAAGCTTTGTGCAACGATAAATAAAACTTAACAGTCTAAGATCTGGTGCAGGAAATTTGCACATATAGCCAAGGCGTAAGCTTCATGCAAGGCTAGGAAGTACTCTGAGAGCGCATAAGGTAAAAGTGTTCATTTTATTTTGTCTTCGTTTCAAGAATTTACGGGCAAGGTTATGCGAACTGAGCGTTGTTCCCGGATGTCCCGGATTCTTTTACTTCTTTATGACTCCTGCATCGACATTTTAGATGTTGTGGTACAGGAAATTGATGATGGTGAACCAGAAGGGAAAAGATATCCTACGCCATGTTTTATGAAACAGGGTCGATTTGGTGAAACAATATAAAACCAACGTGTATCAACCATTCAGGATTTCTGTTCTTCCCGGTTCCTGCTGGGTATCCTTACTCTCTTTCTTTTTCCTTTCTTTCACTCTTTCTTTTTTCCTTTCTTTCTCCTTTCTTCCACCCTTTATTTCTTTCACACGTTCTTTCACAATTTCACTCTTTCACCTTTTCTTCCTTCTATTTCTATGTCTCTCTCCCCTCCCCCACTTCTTTCACTCTTTCTTTCATCCGATGTTTCACTTTGCCTTTCTTTCGTTCATTGTTTCACCTTGTCTTTTTCCGTTCTCTCTGTCTCCCTGTTTCTCTCACCTTTTTTTCCATTTTATTCTTTCCTTTCTGTTCACACTTTTTTTGTGCATTTCATTGGGATATTTACCTCGGGGGATCTTGGTATTTCTATCAATATTTCTCAACACGATGTTGTATCCGCTTCTAAGGTGAGGGTAGGCACTCTCCCTGGACATACATTTGAATCACTTGTCTGCATTTTTGTCTTTCATTTCTCTCTGACTCCAACCCTCAGGCGGCATTATTTGCTTTCCATTAATATTATATAGGCCTCTTTCGTGAGAACTGTGCATAACTTATGTCAACAGTTACTTTCTTTTCTGCCGACGTTTTTATTTTCTATAGATGTTAATATAAAGTAGGAAGTATAACCACGCTGATGCCAGTTGGAAATCTTAATGTAAAAGGAGGATGTTCGGGTATGGGGTTATAAAAGACTCCTTACCACAGAAACTTTGACAAGACTCCAGTGCTTTTTATCCTTGACACTCTTTTCCATTCTCAGCCATTCCCTGCCTGCTGAAATATTTTAATGCAAAAACTATCTCTGGTATATTTTAATGAAATAGTTTGATGCAAAAGTATCCCTAAAAAACGTTAATGAAATATTTTGACGTATAAACCATCCTAGCTACTTCTCAATGCCACTGGTTCTTGAACGTCTATGGATTTGCCAAGAGAAAAAGTTTTCCCCCAAAATTCACCCCCCCCCCCACAAAAAATTATTTTTTTGTAGAGATATGTGCTGTTGGTGATTTGGGACCTCCTGATTTCGGACATGCCTTTGTTCATGTTTTCCGGAACGAACTATTCGACATCCCAGAATATGAACATATACAAATCCTTCAGTACTTTTTGATACATGAATATGTCGAAACTTCCATTCACTTTCAGCGTTAAACGTATTGAGACACATAAATGAAACAATAACCACACTTTTATATTTTTATCGATTGCAGCTGAATCTGATAAACGCAGTGTTTACCTTTTCTTTCCAACATTTTTCAATTTGAGGTTTTTTATTTTGCTAATTCCTCTCCATTTTCTCTCTCTCTCTCTCTCTCTCTCTCTCTCTCTCTATATATATATATATATATATATATATATATATATATATATATCTATATATCTATATATCTATATATATATATATATATATATATATATGTTTCCTCAGTATTCAATTGAGTTGGCTGGCAATGTATGTGTTGCACGTACAGGACACACAGATACAGCCAAAGGGTTGAGAATTTTACCATTTACTTCTTATTATGTTTTAAAAAAAAGTCCCTCACATAGTTTTAATGGGTAGGGCGTCCAATTAACAATATGTTATTGCTAAATTGGTTCCTTAGTTTGTGTTTGGTTACGTTCACGCTCGTTTTTTTCTCTTGAAAATTCAAGTTGTTTTAGTGATTACGCCAACAATAGTCGAGAGTAAAGGTTATTTATTCATTGAATACCTCCTTTCATTGAAAACCCTAAACAAAACGACATTGGTCACAAAATGATTTCTATTGAGTGACTAACCATATCTGTATCTATGATTTCACACAGTATGCTTCTCTGTCAACGTGATCTTATAAACATCTGCACAGGCCCGTGGAGGTTTTCATTAAGTGACTAACGATGGCTTATTCTTTTTTAGTTTTGTCTTTGCTTTTTCTCATACCAGCAGTATCAGTCAGCTTCCGATCGAAGCAAAGTAACAACGTATGTCTTCAGTATTCCGGCATTCTAAAGGTACTTTTGCTAATTTAATTAGTGCCACCGTCTGCAGGGTTCCAATTCTTTTTCATGATTTTAATCCTTTTGATTTTTAAAAGAAATTCCCGGAAGGGGGAGAATACTCGGCGCGCCACACGTCAGGAGTTGAGAACAGTATACCCCTGTTGATCGAATAACGAATTCTATTTGTCATTTCCAAATGTGATGTATACGCAACTGAAGTCAGAGGACACAGATGCTGAAACATTGTGATGAAATTAAAAAAAAACACACACACAAGGAAACGAGTCCAAATCGATCAATATTGTATCATTGTATCCAGACAAGATAGGTGAACTGACGGGAGGTGTAGAGAGCACCCTTTTGGTCGATTCATTCTACGACCTTTTCAGGTGTAGTATGTAATATCTAGAACAATATTTACAGACGTTGCAGTTATCGTTTACAGTTTCTGTTTGATACCTTTTTCGCTTTGCACGACCGGAGAAAGAGGGTCGTTAAATGAATCGGCTGAAACGTTGTATCAACATCAAAAGATGAGAAGAGAAATTATATCGTCCGAACAAAAGTCGGTAGCTGTCAATATTTCCTCACTGTATTTGATTCCAATTACAATAATAATTCTTAAACATATATTAAAGAGGTTAACATAGCAACTCTAGTATAAGCAAAGACGTCTTGCAGGGAATTAATAGTCGACCAGAGAAGCAACACGCTCACGATTTCCAGCCCTTGGGGTAGGTGAGTGACGACCGGAGACAGAGGATACAAGACAAATCAATAATCTCTCACCTTTGTTCTGATCTCTGAACATTGTACGTCATGGATATCTTTATCCAGAGAAAATCGATAATATGTTAGAATCGATGGTTCCAGTACTGATCAACTCGAGGAGGCCCGATGCAATTATATCTCGGAAACTGACTGACTAAATTTTGGCGCTTAAAACGGATGAGAAAAGGGGTGCGTTTCAGTTCGGTCGAATTCTTATTTGTAACCTGATTGGCTGATACCGCTTTATATCTTTATTTATATCTATGCACATTTCGACACTGGGTCGCGATCTCAAGATGGAAACGCTCACTTGCGCGCGTGATTATTTTGAATCAGAATAAACGGTTTTAATTTAGCTGAGAAACTTCGCAAACTCTGCAGCATTGATGATTACGAGTCTTGATATCGAATTTTGAAATTTTTATGAGCCTGAAGCTGTTTTTTTTTTCGTAGAACAGAACTTGGGTTCATAAAGTCGTGTCAAGAATAATGGATGAGACTGTTGTAAATTGGAAGTAGAGAGGGGAATTGGCTAATAATTACCATAAGTATATTTCTACATTTATATCCATACATATTGCGATATTTGAATACCTGTACATACACGCATACACACACACACACACACACACACATATACATATATATATATATAATATATATATATATGTATATATATATATATATATATATGTATATATATATATATATATATATATGCATATATATATGGATGATAAATTGCATTATATAATAAAGAAACTTATTTGAGATTTCCTGCCGTTGTATGGTTTATGTTTCACTCGCCCCAGACAACGTAAATAGAATAAACGATTGAAGAAAATGAACAATTGAAGGAAATAAACAATTAAAGAAAATTTGGCTGCTGCAGCAAATCTGTGTTTGTATGCTTTGGATACATTGTTGGAAGTAGCAACAGCAGATCATGGGTATTCTATTGGTTGTGTTACTCAGAGGGAGCATTGGTTGTCACGGATACTGGGAAGTTGGATAGTACTTTTGTGTTAGACTATGTGAGTGTGTGGTAGTCTGGGGGTGAGGCCATCTATAATGTTAGTCCAGATAGTGGCATGAGGAGGTCCTTGTTGTGTATAATCGGATATCTTTAGAGAAACGTATGTTCCGTATCCTTAATGGTCATTGTAGATGTTCTGAAAAGTCTATTGGCTTTGAGCTGCGTAAATTAATTACCAGACATCTGCATATATAGGTAGGGGCCTGTGTGACAGTGAAGTTTCTAATATTAAATTTACATGAAGGCAAGTACAATATGGATGTGAGGTTATTATTAGTCAGAGTATTATGATCTTAGAGATCAGTGTGGTTAGGGTCGTCAAGTTTTATGTTAATTCAGTTAGAAAGAATTTTAAGATTGTTTATCCACATAGCTTCATTCCGTTCGGGAATTCTTGTCGTGTCTGCAAGTGTGTTTTTCTTCTATTTTTCCAATAATTGCGAATCTCGCGTCTGTGCCGAAATCATGTCCGGCAGTGTGGAAGTATAGTTCACTGGGAGTCGGTTTGGATGATCGAGTGATTAGATTCTGTGCCTATAGTTACTGAGTCTAATGTTGAATTGCCACTCGGACTTGCCTATGTATTGTAGTTTGCATCTATTATATTCTAGGAAGTATATAACATTTTTGCTTCGACGGACAGAATTATGGTATACGTAGAAACTCTTGTCAGTGGTACAGCTAGTGAAATTGTTGTCGTGTGCTTAAGCTGGTTGCAGCACAGGCTATTTCTTTTGTTGCAGAGTTGAAAGAAATTAAGAGTTTATATGGTTATACATATAAACACACACGCACACACACACACACATATATATATATATAGAGAGAGAGAGAGAGGGAGAGAGATAGAGATAGAGAGAGACAGAGACAGAGAGAGACAGAGAGATGCAGGCACGCTTTTTCTTTATAAAAAATGCAGTTGTTTATCTCTATATACTAGTTTATAGACATATCTGTTCAGACATAAGCTCACCAGATTCTTACACACACACACACATATATATATATATATACATATATATATATATATATATATATATATATGAATATTACTCATGTTGAATCATAGTAGCATCGGCTTGACTTCTCAAAACATGTTTTGCCACTAGGAGGAAAGACTGAAAGGGAAAGCGAATTTTTACACTTACAATAACTTAATAACTACCAGGAAATAGAAGATCAATATAGTTCCATCACTAATACGAATAAAAAATAACATTCAATGTTGCTTTTTATGTGTCTCAGTATTTCTAAATTATGCATCGAAGCATCTGTTAGGTGGTTAAGACAGGAGTGTATTTCCCACCTACGTCAGTGGACGGTTTTCGATCCTAAGTACCAACTGAATTTTCGGAATGATGATTTTCATGACTTGCAAGCGTATCACACTAATGAGATTGGTGCTAGACAATCTTCTCACTTATCTATTTTGCCCTGAACTGGACCAAGCTAACCTTACGAATTTACGTACATACAAATGTGATCTCATGCATTACATATACGTTCTGTCCAGTAACGAAAAACATAGTCTTCATAAGGCAATGGCGCCTTAGTCCGCTTCAATGTATTCTCCTTGTGACCCCTACGCACATCTTAACGTCCTTTGTATTTTTCAGTCAGCCAATTCCACTGTTGGTATCGCCATTAGTTGTCCTGCTCTTCTTAATCTCGTCCACGGTCTGAAGTCCTTCTGGGGACAGCCAGAAGTCAAAGGGAGCTAAATCAAGACAGTGGGGACACTTGGTCATTGTGGAAATAACGGTCAAACGGTACACAGGATCACTCAATAGAGTCTCACTGCCAATTCTACGAAATAGTGTCAGTGCAGTAACGTCTGCACAGATTGATCGCCAAGTTACATCAAAGCCAATAAAGGCGACGGAATATATATGCAAATAGCTATTGCTCTTTAATAAAAATCACTTACACTCAGAAATATATATATGTATGTATATATATATACAATAAGTAGATAATTTTTTCTTTAAAAAATTCTCAAATCAACATTTTTAACCAAGATCTTCTTGATACATTAATATATATACACATATTGTTGTGTATTTTACTACTGTTCTTATATATATATATATATATATATATATATATATATATAATTGTTATACAAATGCTTACCAAAACCAATTTGTTTCACAAATTCGATTTTCTAGTGGTATCGTTACGAAATATTCACTCAGAGTTTGTAGTTTCACTTTGTCAGGAAAACTCAAATGGCAATGGACTGGACATACCGCAAGAATTTCAGACAACCAGTGGACATAACACCTCACAACATAGATCCCTAGAGATCATATACAAAATAGAGGCAAACAGAAATTAAAATAGCGTGACTAGCTAGATAAATTCAGAGAGCACCGGCTCTGTGATGCCCATTCCAGAGAGGTCTGGGTAATCATACGGAAGGTCTGTGTCCAACAACGGACGGTAGAAGGTTGCTGCTGATGAATTCCTAATTACTTCCCTCATAACTGTTGTTTTCATACCTATTATTCTCTTTCCGTTAATTTTCATTTTTCATGTAAGTTTTTCCGACTCAAGTTATTTTAATTTTCTGTTGATCTTTTCGCAATATTGAATATCTTATGGACTTTTGATTCAAAGTTATATATTTGATGATTGCATCACTTTTTGTAATTTTCTCTTTTTTATTCCTCTTTAGTTATTTTGAAAATTTGACCTATCATGGTGTTTTATTACTGTTTTAGAGTGTTATTGTGTCACTTTTTGCATGATTTTTTCAATTGGGTTTCATTTATTCTTGTTTTTTTTTTTAATTTCTCGTTATTATATTTTTGTGTTCTGATTATTGGTGGTAATTCTAATTTCACTTTTGTTAATTGATTCAGAATTCGTAGTTTCACTTTGTTTGATGATTCTTCATTATTTCCCCTACAAATGTTGTTCATTTCTTGCATTTTCGTCAATTTTCATTTTTTTCAAATCATTTTTTGTTAATTCAACTCAAGTGATTTTATTTTCGCACTGATCTTTACTGTTTTAGATACAGTGGATTTAAAATCATATATTTGACATTTTGTGTAATTTCTTGCATTTAAAGCTTTTTGATAATTAAATCTATCACAGTGTTTATAGTTTTAGGGCGTTATTTTTTTTCATCTCATTTCAATTAGGTTTTATTTAGTATTTGATTAGTCATGTTGATGTGGTCATTGGAACCTTCATTGTTTCTTTTGTCTTAACTCTTAAGTTGGAATTGGGCTTTGTCTTACAATTTCCTATTCGTTTTTTTTTGTTCAGAAGTGAAAATCTACAAATTCACAGTACTCAATATAAATTGCTTACAAAGCTTAATATTTTGAGAAACGCAAGAATTTAGCATCTTTCAGTACCTGGGCATCGCAAATAAGCATCATTCAGTGCGTGGGCCTTAGAATCTAGCATATTTCAGTGCTTAGACATACAAGAGACTTGGAAATAGCATTTCTTGGGATGTGTCGGTGATTGTCCAAAGACTTTTCAGTATTATGACATCTCCACTCCCAGTTTGTACTGGTAGCTCAACATTGCAAGACCTTTGCAAACTGGCCCATTGAGACATCTCTATTGAGTGCGATACTCATAGTGGTAGAAAGTTTAATTTTTCCACTAGTCTTTCTTTCAGACAAGTTCTTTTACCCCTGTCCCATGCTTATTGTTACATTTGCTCGTATAAATATAAACGTACAACTATTATACGACAGAATAGAAAAAAAGGGCATCAGATATTACCCAGGGCGGGGCTTGGGCCAAGGTTTTCTTTGTTCATACATTATTCTGGGATACATTTGGTCCTCCTTGCCAAAAGAGTCATAGAGAAACGGCAACGTTGTTCCAAGACCAACAAACTTACATGCTTATCATAAAGAGACAATGCATGAGATCGATCAGAGGAAAATGGAATAAAAATTCCCAAATACACTGATCTCGAAAAATAATCATTTGTTATCTCTGCTTATTTAATCCATAAAGTAGTAAACAAACACGTTATCTTGTAAGTTACAGTGAAACATTTTTTCAAGTCAGCGTATCGTAGCAAAGTTGGCTAATGGTAATGCATACATATTTCTAAGAAGAAAAACGAATAATTTTGCATAATTGGAAATAAGAATACACGCATGGAAACTCGCATGCTTTCCTCATTAATTATGAAATTGACAAAAAATGTTAAATAAGGCGTACGTATGTGATTTTTGACTCAAGCTTGACAAAATTGGAGCAAAATGAGAATATATGAATAAAACATGATATTGAATGATATAATGATAACAATAAAACTGTAAAATAAAACTATGATTAAAACTGCAGAATAGCCATATGAATGTACACACATATAATAATACGTTTGTAAACCGTTGATGTTTATAGATAAACATTCATATGTATGTAAATACATACCCATAAGACGTGTCTATTAAACGCATTATATATATTTATATATATTCATTTATTTAAATGATTATCAATGTTTGCATTATCTAATTCATTTATGATTTTAATGTAATAAATATATACAAATAAGTATAATAAAAAATGGATATATTATCTGACGATGATTATGAATCGGGTTATATCATATTGAAACTGATTGGAAATGATCTCCTGCAATAACATGGCAAATGTATCATTTGGCTTAGACAGCGTATATAGAATAAACCTGCAAGAATAGATTTCTTTAAATGTTTATTCTATTCAATACAATGAAACGCAATTTGTAATAATATATAAGTCATCATTATCATCAGTCTTTCATCGTCAGTTGTTGGACATGGACCCTTCCCAGGATTCACCACATCTCTCTGTCGTGGGGATCGCAGAGAAAATATTCTCTTAACCTGTCCAGTTCGTCTTGCGATCTCATATCCTGTAGGCTTTGGTTCCTCATTTGATCCGTGGGGATCCATGTTGTGAGTCGTGATGTCTATCAGTTGTTTGCCGTTCTTGCAACATGACCAACCCATTGCCATCTTTCCTAATGGTTTATATGATGTTTTGGACTCATGTTTTTCCTCTGATATACCTTGCTCTCTTGTGGTGTCTCCATGTCACGTGGAGCATGGTTTTCTCATGTGCACGTTGCATGGTTTAAGTTTGCAGGTCAGTCTCTTAGTTAGGTTGAATGTATATATTCAAATATTTAGTTGGTGAATATATGCAAACTTTGATATCCCTGTGTGAATGCATTGCACACAAGAACACAAATACATGCATGCCCTTTGCTCGCGTATATATTCAACGAAATATGCATGTGTCTATGTACTGGCACATACACACATACACTGACAAACACTCATCAACTCAATATTTACAGCACACATTCATCTACAATTATATATATATATATATATATATATATATATCTCATTATATACATCAATACATACTCATGCGTGAACTCCTGGGAGTCAACGTATAGACATTACGCATATTTTATTTTTTATATCCGAATCTCTAAACAAACAGGAACAAACACGAAAGGATATTCATATGTATGTATCGATGTAAAATCATATTTGCTGCTGATGTCTATAAATGCAAGGGAAACATTCGGTTATCCACATAAGTTCCTACATTAACTCACACCCACACCCACACATATATATATGTACGCATATATATATATATATATATATATATATATATATATATATATATGTGTGTGTGTGTGTATGTGTGTGTTCTTATATGTGTGCATACTTATGAACATGTGTAGAATGAATATGTGTAGAATGAACCAGAATATATATCAGAGTAAGAATAAAGAAAATGTCACCGAAATGCCTGAAATTTGTTTGCTATGCGAGTACACTAATTGGCACTTTTCTTGCTTAATTAGCGATATGTCATTAAAAGTGAGTCTTTTTTGAAAAATGATGAATTGCCTAAGGATATATATATATATATATATATATATATATATATATATATATATATATATATATCATTGCCTTAGAATTAACGTATGAGTGAACATTACCGCCGGCCATTTTGTTGTTATCAATTTCTTGTGACAAAAAAAAAAAAAAAAAAAAAAAAAGAGAAGTAAAGAGAAACAGTGGATAGAGATTATTAAAGATGGCCGATAGCTTAGTGTTGAGGTGACGTGATTCCAGTCTTAAAAAATCAAGAAAGAAAAGAGATAATTTCTTCCTGAAAAAATGTTGTCTTCCTTGACTAGGAGCTTACATTTAACATTTTTTGAGATTTGCTGTATACTTTGAAAATAAATTATTTATACATTAAAGCAATGCCGTTAAATGACTTGTTGACAACGTTTCAGGAGCATATAAACTATTACGAGTTCTCTTCTCTCACATTCTTGATATCCCAATGCTTTTAACTGGGGAATTAGATTTTAACTCTGTATTATGAGATCCAATTCAAGAAATCCGGAGTTCTGTCACTGATTGATGACATTTTTCTTCCTTTTATAACATTTTAAATTATTGCAATGTGCAGTTTTGTACATAGCAAATGTTCGTAAACGATCAACATAAATAATTGAATATCATTGTTATCAGAATTCGGCTTAGTTTTGTTGTAGTGAGAAATTATGAATTAGATTTTAATAACACAGTAAATAATTAATTTCTGAATGCAAAAGTTGTCTCCCTCGACGATTTTATCAATCTATATTCGATAGTGCTTGCAAAAGAAACTTATCTTCAAAATAATGTTGTAAGAATCCATGACATCTAAGACGATGATCAAAAGCCTGAATACACACATACTTACATCGGAAGAGCTGTTGACTTGAAGGTTCATCATAATTATCATCAATCTCCTATCGTCCGTCGTTGGACAGAGAACTTCCCCAGGATTCGCCAGACCTCTCTATCATGGTTGTAGTGGAGTCAATACTTTCTGAACATGTCTAGTTCGTCAGCCAATCTTTTCCGTTCAGTCGATCTATTGAATGGAGATGGTCTACGGTGGAGTAGTTTCCTTTAAAGCCATTTTGTTTCCGTGGTTGGTTTTCATCTAGTACTTATAGTGATCTGGTTGATGATGATTTACGTGAAAAGTTTATTGATGCAGTTGGATAGGCTGATAGGTCTGTAGTTGTTGGGGTCTTTTGTTGTTGTTTTTGTGTGTAAAAGCATTATGATTGCTGTTATCCAGTCTCCTAGGACTTTACTTTGTTTTAAACAAAAATTGATTGGAATAATTAGTTTCCTATTGATGATATTACCAGCTTTTTTGAGTAGGTCGATGGCGATGTTATCTGGTCCAGGGGCTTTTCCTTCCCCTCGTTTATTTGATAGCTTGTTTTATCTCCCATGGTGTAAGTCGAATCTATTGCTCATGTCGTGTATCCTGCTCGATGTTTTGTAATACATGTGTAGAGTTTTTGGTAGAATTTTTGATGCGGTCGACAAGTCTGTCTCTGTTGTTATGTCTCCGTTTGCTTCGAGTATGCTAGTTATTTGTTTCTGTCGTAGACCGAGAGCTTTGTTTACAGTTTTGAAGCTCTGACGCTTCTTGAGAGTTGTTTTGATGATTTCTTTCGTGTACCTTCTTTTGTCTTCTCTTTGTTCATTTTCGATTGTTTTATTCAGTTCGATCTCCTCATTTTTCTCTTGTTGTCAGTGGCTTGAGGTTTCTTTGCTTTTTAATGAGTTTCCTGGTTTACCAATGGTTTGTTTGCGCCTCGTTTCAAATATCGTTGCAGCTTCTATCAGAGTGGTTATCATTGTGGACTTGTTGATGTTGGTGTTGGTCAATTTGGTAAGGGTTTTATATCTGTTTTTCAATTCTAGCTGGATAGATCAGGTGAGTTCCTTAAGTAACTTTTGCAGTTTGATGTAGAACATTTTTCTGTGTTCTTTATTGGTGTTTATTTGCATCTTACATCTTACCATTTTGTGGTCGCTTCCTATGTTTACTTGGTTAAGAACTTGGATATCTTTGATGATGTAGCTTTTGTCCGTTAGGATGAAGTCTATTGTGTTGTTAGTTCTGTGGTTGGGGCTCTTCCAAGTCCATTTCCGTTGGGCAGGTTAGCAATATATAAAATAAAATTTGATCATGTTCCGATTCAAGCTTCAGAAAAGAAATGAATCCAACTCTCCACCCAAGTGTGGGTAAATAGTAGGAAAAACTAAACTTTCTAGTCTCAGTGTCCACCAGCAATGGGTAGATTGTAGGGTAAACTGTGATTCATAACCTTGGTTTGCAACTCTTCGGGTAGACAGTAAATAATAATTCCAAACAAGTACTGGCGTCCATAATGCAGATGGGTTTCACTTCTTATAATATGTCAGGTAATGTATTTCACATGGTTTGGAGAGGAGAACGGCACCACCAAGTGACTCCCATTGTCATTTCCTGCCACAGCTTTTCATCAGAAAGTTTGAGAAGTAGGATAGGGATAAACTTTTTTTTTTCTTTTTTTTTCACTGGTAATTGGAGTTTTCAATTCAATCTATTCACCTCAACACTGGTTCCACAGTTTTTCTCAAGAGGGGAGATTGCGAGAAATACTGTCTTTCGGAGCCTTTTCCAGTCAGCTGCTCGTATGGTGCACTGGCAATCATCAATGCTACAAGAGGTGAATCTTTTATGGAAGAAAATCCTTGTACTGTATATCGTTTCCCTGATGATCCTCGGCCTCGTAAATCTGTTGACAGTTCACTGACCAGAAGAAAAAAAACTTTGGTAGACGACAGTCATCTGTATTCGTCACGTGACGTGTCTATTATGTATCTTGCACATCACGCTTGTGACTCAAGAAAACTTGAGTTCTTGTAATTTCCAGTTAATGTAGAAAACTGAAATTTGTGTTAAAAACACGAATTATATGAAATAGAAGCATAGTCGAGGATTAATGATAAGAAGAGATCATTTCAACATTTAGGCGAATGTTATCATCACTAGATAACTAGTTTATAAAAAAAAAAATCACAAACACAGTGGAATGAGAAATTGGATGAGAAATGTAGTAGCTATCTGGTTGTAGATCAAGGTCTGTCTAGCAATTCAATTTCAGTAACCAAATGTGTGAAGTCGACGTCGATGTCAGACGTACTCCCAGAAGATTCTAGGTGTAGTTGCGAGAAAAAGAAGGATTACAAAAAAAAACAAACAAAAAAACCCTTCAAAAAAAGAAACGCATACGTTGTGAAAACCGTGAACCTCGAGCATCAACGACAAAAATGCCCAGGGCTGGAAAACGGATATTTCGCATTTCATTTCCTAATACGGACCAACAAGAGACGTTTTGTTTATCAAACACAAAATTGGGCTAGAGAAAACGAAACAAAATATGCAAAATGTGTGGATGATAACTGAGTTCACGGATGAATATCTCTAGCAGTCTGCAACTCATCCTCCTTTTTATCTGGTGCATATTCTGCAGCATTTCTACTACTATCTCCCCGGATCTTTCTACGTCGAACCCCCTTGACAATCCCACTACCATCACTTTTAACTCTTCTGTTTCTATTTCCTGAAACCCTTCTGCCGTTTTTTTCTGTATCTGCGACCGATATGCTTACCCCAGGTGATCTGCCTAAATATAAGAAACGGTGGCCGACAGAAAATAAGATGTTGCAACGAATTACACAAGTCCAGAAAGTACTGGCTCCGCGATGCCCATGATATGGAAGTCTGACGAGCCTCGAGGAAGGTGCCTGTCAAACAACAGGCGCTAAAAGGCTGATGATGATCATGAAACAGCCTTTTAATTTCCTTTGTCTCTTTTGATTCAATTCAATTTAAATTTTTCCATATCGCCTCCCACTTGAGACCACTTAAGATTCCAGCATTATCCGATTCCGCCCACGCTGCATCTTGTTACATTTATTGTCGTTCTTTGGTCCTTCAAAAATCGATCTTCACATGAAGAGGCAATTGACCACTTTTGACTTTATCAGACGTGTACATCTCTCAATCAATGAGGTTAAAAGCACTCTCGAGCATCAGTAATAAACAAGTAATTTTGTACACAGACCTAGGCGGACAGACATTAGCACTGCGTCGGAACGGATTTGTGTGTATTCGGCCAGCCGAGTTACTGTTAAGAGGCATAATGAACAAAAAAAGACAGAGACAAAAGAATATTCCTATTTTCCTCTCTGAAAGTGACCATTGATCAATTCTTATCAGTGTTGCATGAAATTAACTGGCTGTAGATGTGGCGGATTTGATGAAGGGCAAGAGAAAAGACGTTACAAGAAGAATGGAATTAAAATATAAAATACAAGTATTAATCAGAACCAAAAAGCGATGTTTGAAGAGGAAGAAGAGACGAGAGGTATTTTTTTTCTTTTGCATAAGCACTTCATATCACTTTCTTTTTTAGTCGAGTTCGTTTGTGTTCTTTGAGTCGAAACTTTTTAATGACTTACGGTTCATTTACCCTGGGCAGAATATAAGACAAATTTAGTATCCATGCACGCCCATGACATTATATATATATATATATATATATATATATATATATATATATATATATATATATATATATAATTATAAATGTGTTACATTATTTTCAAACTCTATTTGGAACGACCTCCCGTAAATGTATACTGAATGTATCATTTGGCCTAGGCAGTGTAAATTTGAGAAAATGTGCTGATGAAGGAAACGAACCTGTGACCGATAGGTAGCTACTTTAACGTTGCGTGGCTCTTAACCATTGAGTTAAACAGCCCGTCGGTGAGGCAAAAGCTAAAATAAGTGCCATATGCCTTAGTTCTTCATTCACTGCCCATATCAACTCTATTTGCTTTTTAACGTGGACAATTATTTTATTAGGAAATATGTAATCCGACGGATAATTCATTTTCTAATGATATGATTATACATACACAGAGAAACGTACACACACGATATATATATATATATATATATATATATATATATATATATATATATATATATATATATATATATATATATATATATGTGCGTGTGTGTGTGTGACAGATACATAGAGTGAGATTGTTAGAAAGAGGGGGAGGTGATTTAGTTATATGCATGTGATGCTCTTTGTGCTCGCTTCCAAACAACCATTGATTTATTTTGTAATAAAAAAAATGCATAGAGGTCTTCGTTGATTAATCATTACCGATTTCCATAACAATTAAAAGTGAAATGGAGAACAAATACTAGATATTTTCGCCGTCTTGCATGACCAACAAGCATATATCTCACATGTCACCAGTTTGTAAAGAACAGATCTGAGACACCGTCCTGCTAAGACAAGTCTTTTACCTTTCATCCCAATCGAGGGTTCCCTTGGGTAATGTACACACGAGCATTTGTTTGTAATCCCCTTTTCGACTCTCCAGGCCTGTCGGAGTTTGGTTCTTCTTACAGTACCTTTTATTCCCCAATGATCACTCATATAGGCACTGAACAGAATTGACGTTGGTAAATTTCGATGACCGTCCCAGAATCTGTGAGTCCAAAGTGATCCACTCGTTGGGAGGGCCCTTACACATAGTCATTGTGTCGATTGCTTAGCAGAGTTCCATTTTAGAAGTATTTGGTATGACTCGGTAGGAGGTTAAACCACGTTATACATTACCGGTTGCGAGCAACGGGCCACGGCAATAGGTACATGCAGATAACTTAAGTATAATTCAACAACTGAGCTTTTTACTCAAGAAGCATTCTCCAAGATATGCTTGTGGTGGGTACGAAATTTCAAAATATAACTCACGACTGGATTTAAAATCATCTTATTCCAAATAATAATGTATTTAGTTTTGTTCTGATCGGAAGTTTGTTAGAAGGGTATGTTTTAATCAGCGTATTAGGTTCGTTCAAACTAATTTTCTTGTCTTTACTTTGTTTCCCACAACTTTTTGTCCACGTACCATCTGGAATAATTTTCTTGTCTTTATCATTTACACTCCAGTGATTGGTTCTCTTCATTGTATATTTAATCAAAACGTCGGATTTGAGAACCGTGTCATGTATCCTCCCCAGAATAGCCCATTGAGCTGAAACATTGAACCTAACCAAACGATTGATCCTCAGATTGAGAATCAAACAACGTAAACAGGGAAGAATCATTATCATTACATGGAGCATTAACAAGACAGTGCAGTATATCAGAGTAAAAGAGGAATCAGAGATGTCATGGAATCCAGTAGAAAACAGAAATGGCAATTGGCTGGTCATATTGCAAGACTGTCAGACAACAGCTGGACAAAGTTTATGTGCAAAACAGTGGTCAGCAAAAAAAAAGATGGTATGATGAATTAGACAAGTTAATAAATCATTGGCTTAGACAGGCTAAACAAAGTATGTGTCCAACGACAGATGCTAAAAGAGAGAGATGATGATGATGACGATGAATCACCGAAGAGAACATTCCGGAATTTGTTTAACAAAGAAACGTGTTTTCCAATATTTTTCACTGACTATTCTAAAAAAAATGATTTTGTTGCAACAAAAGATTCCATACCACTTGCAGTCATTTTTGCATAAGATTTCATTCATACGGTTTGCTTGAAACTTTCTAGAATGATTTTTTCTATTTATTTTTCTGACAGCAGAATCGCTATAACCCTAACTGATAAATGAGAACATGAGATATCCATCTACTTTAGTAATTATACGAATTGACGGTGATGAAAAGTTTGTTAGTGAGGAGTTTGTGAAGCAATAAGGATACCTTAAATAGAAAGCAAATGCATAAACAGATGAGAGATACTAGAAATAAGGGAAAACGAGTATTGGATTATGATAATAAAGACCGTGAATATTCCGCTATGACAGCAATATCCTTTTTTAAAAATTATAATCAAATATTTCTCCATATATTCGAGGCGATCGATGTAGAATACGGTTGGAATTCCTCGCTAGGTGATAAAAGCGTAAAATTTGACACGAACTCATCTCAATGTGTACTGAGAAGTCCCAGTTATGAAGTTATTCTGTAACAGAGTTTCTTTAACGGTTGATAGGAAATATTTCCAACTTAGCGAGCATATGAATAACACCCAAATAAACACATATTCCTGGATCCTACTCTAAGTTTGATCTCTTCGGTCTTCATCTTTTGGCCAACCATTCCACAATATTTTGTTGGGATCCATTGAGAACTTTGGGAGATTTGATGAGGAACACCATGAGCAAATCTCATTTTTTGTACAAAAATCTCCGAATTGAACTTTTTTTCCCCCACAAATTTCTTTATTTGATATCTTAGGAAATTCTCCATTAATATTAATGTGAGGAAGAAATGACTGAATTTGGGGGTGGATCCAGGAATTCTCTTTTGATTGAGGGATATTTTTCCGTTTTGATATTTTGCACATACAAGAGGAAAAAGGGTCCCGAGAGAGCTATCATTGAGTTAGGGAACTGAGACATAAGAGATAAGAGCTAATGCATTATCATATAGTAGAGCACCGGTGACCTCGTTGTGACTCAGATATGCAGTTGCAGCTGAAAGCCATCAATACTTGGAATCAATCGTTAATTTCCTGTAAGATCTTTTACTCCACGGTGACGATGGACATTGACAATGTTGAGGCAACCAAGTGGTATTCTGAGAATGACAGACAAGGTAGCTAGATTGCAAAAGCCGAGAGAGAGAGAACAGTGAACAGATTAAAGATTTGGATATGGAGTAACTTTGAAGAACTGATTGTGCCGAATTTCTAAAAGAGAGATCAGAATGTGAATTGGAACAAGCACAGGAAAATACAGCACTCATAAAATCGAAAAAGTCAACAAAAAGAAGCAATTCGATGAAAAAAACATCGAATCGTAAAGCTGGAAACTTCTATATGAAGAAAAAGCCACACCAACATTCTGGTTAGATTTCAATAAAGGCCAACATTGAAAGAAGCCTTACAAATTTTTTGCATGATAGAACAGTTGACAAATAAGATTCATACTCCAATGTATAATTTGGCTCTTCCAGGTAAAGCCAATCAAAAACGTTGAAATGAAGAGATGAGAGGTCCAAGACTGGATTACGAATAAATCAAAAGAATTGATTTGCAATGAATGTCTGAAGATTTCAGAAACGTCCTCAAAGGAAGTACAAGTTGGTCTGTAGGAGCTAGACAGAGGATGCAGATCTTAGTTGGGAGTATCAACTTGTGAAATGGCCGACCAAAACTGAATTGATAAATGGAGGACGAAACTAAGTTGTATCGCTGTGGATCTACGTGGGCGAAATAATCAGAATTATTCATCACACATGTGAAATGCCTGATGATTAAAGTAATGCTGGTTCATTCAATGTAAATTTGACCTGTACGTAAGTAGATGAACTTGAATGTTATCATAAATGTACTGTAATTGTCATTGAACAAATCAATTAACTGTCCAATATAGTTAAGGATACTATCAACAGAAGAAGGATAGACAATACTTCGGAAAGTCCACAAGATTTTGATTACACTTGCCAGAAGTTTGGAGGCGTCAAGTTGTTGAAGGACTGGATAGACAATCTGTATAAAAAATATCCTTATTTCTATTTGGACGCAAAAAATTCGTGATTGTTATAAAGACTACACTCACCTCTGAAGACAAAAAAAATAAAAGAGGGTGAGAACTGTTAAGTGCAGTACTGAGATATCCTCCTTCGGCTGAAGAGACCTTATGGACTCCCGGTTGAGTGGCCATTCTTTACGTTCTAAGTGATCGATGGCCCTCTTGTTTTGATAGGGTAAAAGGAAGTGCACGTGTCCGGCAAAATAATTGAGATAAGAAAGTGTTTTGTTCTTTGTTTTACATTCTGCAGAGTGTACCATTCATCAACTAACGGTCTGGTTATGCAAAATAAATCCATATAATTTTTGGCTCTCACTCCTCAAGATGCTTGGTGCTATTCCCTCTAAAGACGAGATTCTGATGTCAATTTTTGCTACTAAGACGCAATAAACTTTTCATTTTTTATCTGAGACAAACAGTTGCGAATTTCGAATCTCGTCAACTTCTTTAAGAGACGAGGCATTCTCTGTCTAAGCCCAAAGTGGTTAGCCGACAACACCAACTCCAAACTGCTATCTTTAGTAAATTCCTCATTCTTTCTAATAACCAGTTTTTCAAAAGTAAGGTGCTTTCACCATATTTATTGGCAGTTTATCAAACAATACTTTTACTTCACGGAAAACCTACCGTCCCATAAGCAAACTCAATTATGATTACCATCGCCGTAGATTATGGATGGTCAATCCATACATCGGTTCCATAAATAAAGCAAATTTCACATACCACGGCTTTTGTCATATGTTTTGTCAAAAACCATTCATGTACGTACATCTGTTTTACAGTGAGATTCTTCATTGCATCTGCTCACCATGATAAAGTTCTATAAATCCATAAAAAGCAGCAAAAAACCATCAACATATCAAAGTCTTCTTTTACGTAAAACATGAACAAAAAATCCGCTAATGGAAAGATTGGTGTGAGTTCACAGAGACGTAGAATTACCAATCATTCTGAACCATCAGACTAAGTCTTCGCATTATTAGCCAACATCTCAAGCCAAACTTACAGGCACACATATTGAAAAACCATAAACGTAAAATACAGATACACAAGACCCTGAAAATCTAATTGATATAAAGTTGGACAAAAACTTACTGCATTCAGTCAGAAACAGAAAAAAATCACTACAAAAGAAGAAAAATGAATGCAAAATGTTTGTTTGTTTTGTTTTTACAGATTTATGGTCCTTGTAGCTTTCATATTAAACAAAAAATATCTCCAAAAGTTCTCAATTAATTTCAGTGAAATTCTGTGGGATTGTGGGCATTTAGGGACAAATCAAGCAGTAATTCGTGGTGACCTGCCCTGCATTGTGTACACAGCGCAATATCTCGAAACGTTCTCGATCAATTTTTGTGGAGAAGAAGCGTTTACATTTTGGGGTGGATCAAGAAATTGTTCAATGTCATAGATATAGTATTTTGGTTGAAAGAACTACATTGAAAAATCTAAAACTCGAAATTTTTAGATTTTTTGTAAGGGGTTCGATTTACAATATACGTATACTTCTCTTTCCGTCCATCATACAAAAGTACGACTGGGATGGGGGTTGGTGGTTCATTCCATTCTTTTCATTTTGAGTGAGGAGGTTCTATTTGATATATATATATATATATATATATATATATATATATATATATATATATATATTGCACAAATCAAAAACACATTTGAAATTTCGTTAAACGCGGTTTGTTGCAACGCAGTTAACGTCTGCGGATATATCGCTATAAAATATAGGAAATTACTTGACATCGAGCTTAATGGCCTGCGAAGACGACCTTTAAGCGATGTATGAACAATTGTAGATCATAAGAGCTATCGCTGTCTATAAACAGTGTGTTTTGACAACCAAAGAAATCAAATTAATGAAGATCTATTTAATGGAAGTTCAATCAACGGTAAATCTAAAAAAAACATAATGAGCATGGAACGAATACGGGTTGAGTCTTATTTCACAAATGGTATCGTATGATAACAATGTGTGCCGTTATTCTTTTATAGCAGAGCATAGAACAGCATTAGACAATACATTCAAAGAACAATCGTTTTGGAAAAAAGCAACGTCTTATCTTGAGAGATTAAGTCAAGGTAGTTAAATTTGAGAGAGTTACACAACGCGCTATTCCAAGGTTTCAGCAATGTATTTTCTGTATATTGATTTCACTTTGTTTGGGAATTATTAAAATTTTCTATTGCATTTTTTGTCGATGACGGTGATGCGAAATCTGTTTTGGGAAAATATAATTTATCTTGATTCACAAAGGCAATTGAGTTTTTTTTCCAATACTAGACAGATTTTTTTGTTCATTTTCTTTCACAAACGAGAGAAATAAAACAATTAAAAACCCAACTAATACACGTAGGTCTTCTCTTATCAATCCACAAAAAATACCTTGTAAAATAGAAATACAATTTGCGTACAAAATAGCTCGCATAAGATAAACATAGATGCAGATGTTTAATACCAAACACATATATTCAGTGTGCTCAAAAGTTTCTAATGGAAAATCAGCTTTCAACTGTGTAACAAATCTCAAATTTTTAAGAAAAGCACTGATATATTCAAACTACAAATGTATAGACTTCAAGATCGTGTAATGAACTTAGACCAGCCGGAATAAAATAACAAATAAACAAACAATTTTCTGTTTATCTTTTTTTACTTAAGTAACATTTGCTGTCTACGAACTGTATTCGTACACGTTTCAAATATCCATAAAAATGCATAATTCTTTATATTCATTGCAAGAAATACGGAGCAGCATCAAATCGTTTACATGAGCATTGGTTCAAATGCAGATATGATAAGGTCATCTATACAAGTATTCACTAAAAATGCTCATAAATGCACATACATAGGTATACATATGTGTTGCATCTACGTATATGGGATATATGCTCACACACACACACACACACACACACATATATATATATATATATATATATATATATATAATGCTCCTCTATTCAGGATGGACCACTCTTTAAGTGAGGCTTATCCATTGTAAGCTTATGCAATGCTCTTCCACACAAATAGAGCACACTGGTGGATGAGGAGTTTCTGAGTAAATGAATATATCGCTTAAATTCAGCCTTACTGACCACCAAGTTCTGTAGTCTATAGCCACACTGAAGAGAATTAATACATTGAAACAGCTGTCTGTGGATGACACTATGCATATATATATATATATATATATATATATATATATATATATATATATATATATATATATACACACATACGTATATATATATATATATATATATATATATATACACACATACATATATATATATATACATACATACATACATACATATATATATGTGTGTGTGTGTGTGTGTGTATGCACGTAGACACACTCACATATACACACAGCAATATAGACATACAAGTGCTGACGAACACACGCTCAAAGACGGGTAAAATCTCATATGTACACACACACACACACACACAGATACACATACGCAGACATATATATATATATATATATATATATATATATATATATATATATATATATGTATAAAATAATAATTATGTCATCCAATAATAGCTGTATCGTTGTACTACAACTCTGCAGTGTTGCTATAGATTATCAAATATCCTTTCCAGTACCGCTAGGTAGGGTCGAAACCTTGGCTTCATACCCAGATGCTCTATCCTGCCCTATGCCGAATTGGACGTTATATCTGCTCACGCACAATTCCCCATCAACCAAAATGCTCCATTCCGGAGTTAGAAGTCAAGGAAAAACACGTGACTCCACTAGGATGTATACTCACATACACGAGAGTGGATCAAAACGTATTTAGTGAGTTTTGACTCGTATTTTCACTTTATAATTTCAATCTATGTGATTGATATTCACTACTGAATTGAATACATTGTCAAGAAATGGGTTCATGTTAGAAAATAGATATTTCTGTAGAATCAATGATTTTTTATCATTGGGCTTATTCATGAACATACGTATCGAACTTTAAACACTATAACAGGAACTAAATATTTTCCACTCACAAACATCCTTGCAATCTTCTGCTGGAGCTTCCGGATTTGCTAAATAGAATTATTTATTAAGATATTTGTTTCTCTTGGTAATGTTAATTGTACGCGATGCTATCAGACTAAATTATCGTCTTTGGAACGGTGCTATTCTCGGAAAGTAGAAAAAAGAAAAAAAAACAAAACAATACATAAAACAAAAACTAAGCGAAAACAAGACTAAAGAAGGAAAAACCAAAACGAAGATAAATAGCCCTCGATAGAAACCGTCACGTGGGCTACGTCTTTTGGCAGCATAGCATGTTGAGGGTGATCAATCGAAAAAAAATTGTTTAAGGGCTGATCAATGGAAAGGTTGTTTTTTACGTTTTTCGTCGGATAACAAGAAGTTCGAAAATTCGGAAGACAAACGGGTACATACTAGTGACCGATTCTGCATAAACTTACATTGTAAATTCGCTGCCGCACATTTTTTTTTGGTGAAGATAATGCGAAAACAAACAGAGTAGAGAGTAATGTTTTAAATATTTAGCGCTTTAGTTCCATCGGTGTCACTTTTGGTCGGTGTTTTCTAATACATAATGAATTAGCAATAAAAGGAGCAGGGGTTAAGGTGTATATATAATTATCTTCTTTGTTAATAGGGGAGAAGTTGCTTCCAAATCTAGAAATGGAGAGGATGAATGATCATGTCTGGTTAGTTACTCGATAGAAATCGTCACGTGACCACCTTTTTGGGGCAGCATATCGTGTTGGGGGTGATCGATTACAAAATTGGAAAAAGGGTGATCATTGAATAAGTTGCTTCTTTTGTATTCTTTTTGGGCAGTGATCACTAAATAAAGTCTGAATTTAATTAAAAAAACCAAAAAAAAAAAAAACAAAACAAAACAAAACAAACCCCAAAACAATCGTGAACACTATTGAATACAAACTAAGGGAAGGATCATCATCATCATCATCATCATCATCCTGCTAGCGTTCGTCGTTGGACATAGACCTTCTCCAAGTCTCGCCAGACTTCTCTGTCGTGTGCGTCGCAGAGCCAGTACTTTCACAATTTATCGAGCTCATGACGTCATTTAACTATCGGCCATAGTTTTGCATATGATTTCTAGGGATCCATATTGTGAGTTTTGATGTCCAGCAGATGTTTGACATTCTTGCAATATGATCAGCCCATTTGATTTTTTCTTACGTTCTCTATGATGTCTCGGACTTCTGTCTTTTCTCTAATATAATGTACTGTCTTATGATCTCTCAAGTGAGGTCAGGTATGATTGTTCCATGTGCACGTTGCGTGGTTCTCAGTTCGAGAGTCAATCTTTTGTTTGGTTGAAAGATTAATTAAGCATAAATTCAGAAAGTAATTTGAACCCCCTATAAAAAGTATTTCGTTGGCTGGGGGATTTAAAAAACAAACAAAAAGAATTCTATTTTTTCTAGAAATAGTGGGTAAAAGTTTAAATTTCCAGACGTCTATCTTCATTGGTGTGTTCAGTGCATGCGATACATTCACTGACATCCAGGTAGCCAGACAGACTCACTCAAAAACTGAAAAACAAAAACAATGTTGAAATTTCTGGTGACAATTTTGGTTGGTGGTTTCCCAATATTGTACAATGGGCAATGAGCGTAGTAGGTAACATAGCCCTAACAGATGTAACAACAAAATGAAATTGTAAAAATGAAGCCGTCGCAAAAAAAGAATAAAACTAGAAAATACGGTAGATATTGAGTAGAACGATTTCTCATTTTCAGTCATTTTTCCTGGTATCCGTTTAAAAGTGGAAAAGCTATGGCACTTAATTTATGATATGTCCAAATTTTCTTCCTGGCGAGAAAAGAGTCGTCGGGGACTATCATTCGATATGAGTGTCTGACATCGTTGTCGTTGGTGTTGTCGTAATGTCCATCTTCTCAATTGGATAACTTTGTTATTTCGCAAATACTATTCAATAAAATCTTGTACGTAGGTTTGTGGAGAGATTCTATCAGAGGACATGGTCAGTTATAGTCAATCTGATTGTTTGTTTTCATTCAGTGAGAATTAAAAAGTGAGAATCTAAATTTAGGATGATTTCTCAAATTTTGCCTTAATTTGGCTATAATGTTCATAAATCCCCCGGAGTTGAAAAAATAATTAGTTATGGCGTTTCAATTCTTTGTTTACATTTTAATATGTCAACATTGGAAAAATTAAACCTGCTGAAAACGATTAGAATGGAAATTATTTTATAGGCTCTTCGGCATCTGATTACTGAAAATGTATAACGTTTTTAAGGATTTCATGGCTGAAGAAAAATTTAACGGTTCCAATAAAACAACGAATTGTACCCAACCACTCTCTCTCTCTCTCTCTCTCTCGATTTCAACCGTTTTCTGTCGGAATCCGTGTACTTTTGAGATTAAAAAAAATCACAGAAGAACTAAGTTTTTTGTCAAAAATACAAATCTAATACAGGAAAATCACTATCCCATTTGGATGATAGTTTCCTCACAATTCGAGTTAGTTTTCAGCATTAAAAATAAAACAAAAACAAATAAAATTTGCTGCTCCAGAGTCAAACTCCTGTCTCACCTCTACTTCCTTGAGTATTTGTAACAGGAATTACCGTATATATGCAAGGCTGGTCGGTTTGGTTCAGTCTGTGTGAGAGCCGCCAACTGATGGTGGTGAATTCAAATTATGATGGGGGATGTTGATTTCATATATGAACAAATGGTGAGGATTTTGCTTCCCTACATTTGGTGAGTATTATTCTTGTTCTTATTACTGTTGTTCTTGTTCTCGTTGCGCTGGATAGAAAAGACAACTCCAGCCCCCGACTTGGTCCTGAGTTTGGCAACATTTCTAAAATTCATTCTGTTCCTAAGGCGGAAAATATTCTTCACTATTATTGGATGCAGTAAAGAGGGTCATAGAACGCTTTGTCAACAACAAAGATGGGAAGAAGAGGTTAAATTGTCTGAACAAAAGTAGGTATGAAAATTGAAGTTTCATAGATTTTAGCATAAACAACGATTTCCATTTACAGCTGACAAATTACATGCTATTTTCAGACAGATCTTGTTGTTATTTATGATAAGATATGATGACAGAATTCCAATATGTTGAAATATTGATAAAATAATTGCCAGCAGTTTAAAAAAAAAAGTGCATCAAAAAGTAATTTATGAAACTGATCTTAGGAAATTGTCGAAACTATCTTTCTTATACTCACACACATACGTACACATACAAATGCACACATGGACTTACACAAGCACACACAAACACCCTCAAATACATGTATACTCATTTATATGAAGGGTTTCCACTTGCTCTCCGAAAGTACAGCGTTCCTATGAAACCTTCCGTAAGATGAAATAGCTTAAAGCGAATAATCAATTATCATTAATTTTATGGGAAACTTTTTAAGCATTCTTAGACCAAGCAGCACATTTCTTCCATGTCTGTCAGCAAGCTCTTCTCATACGTAAGGGCACACACTAACGGATGAACAGATGAATGGAGATAAATCTGACTTACTCAGAGGCAGATTTCAAAAGTATGGTGGTTCGACGTCTTTCGTTAAAATGAATGAGCGAAAACCGAACCTTCTTAAAATAAGCAACACACACACACACACACACATATATATATATATATATATATATATATAGAGAGAGAGAGAGAGAGAGAGACAGACAGACAGACAGACAGACAGAGATTGAGATTGAGAGAGAGAGAGAGAGAGAGAGAGAGAGAGAGGGAGGGAGAGATTTATAGGTAGGTTGGTATTTGCAATTTTGTTGTTACTGATCTGTTTCACGTAGCCATTACTGTAAAAAACAAATGTCCGTTGATCAAAATGACTGTGCAAAGCTGATCATTAACAGCAATTTTCAAATATATGCCTATCCATTCACACTGTATTCAATCACCATAGATAAAGCAACTCCTAAAAGCAATGAAGTTAAACATCAAAATTTTCATTACATTGCACATTCTGTAATACTTACACTTAAACGTATATATATATATATATATATATATATATATATATATATATATATATATATATATATATACCAATTTAGGTAGATGTTGAGTTTAATGCCAGACAGGTTTTCAGAATTTGTAAAAAAGACGTAGTATGAATATTTATCTCTTATTTCCCGTTTCCTTTTTTTAGCTGTGTTGTGGACTAAACCAAGTTTAGGTCTATCAATCTAAAAGTCAATTGTTTCAGTTTTCAAGTTCATTACTTGATACAAGTGTGACTATGATGTGTTCAAATGATATCAGTAATACGGTCCCTATCTTGCTCAAAACAAGGAATCATTTACTGTTTGTGACATCGAGCAAAACGCATACTGTATTCCATCATATATAACATAACAATAGATCATCTGCACCCTCTGATTTAGCATCAATTTTGGATGAAAATGAATTACCCCACTTATACAAATATGTATAAGAATTATCTCTCCATTGATAATACTAACCTAGATTATTTAAAGCTCAAGATTTTCGGAAATAAAGGAGATTATATACGGTTAAATACAGTATGTGAAGACCAAGGCAGTTATCATTGGCACAGCAGGCAACCGTTACATTATAACGACGTTGAGTAAACCGGATCGAATAGTGTCAAGTCTTCGGAAGACAACTTTTTGGGGATCCTGATACAGCCCGGAAAAGGACTACGAAATCGCTGATGAAAAATAACAAAGCAAAAAATGATGTATAGAAAAATATCTCGCGTTTATTCTTTGCGTGAACGGAGGAAAGAGCTTTTTTTTTACGAAAAGCTAAACTGTTTTAGGGAGAGCCGTACGAAAATTGTATGGATAGCAAATTAAGGCCCAAAATACGAGTGTCTCTTACATTGTCCTGATCTTATTTCTCCTCATTTCTCGTATCTCCTGTGGCTATTAGGGCTCTTCAATATAGATAAATAGCCTTCCCCTTTTCTTTGCTCTGTCTACCCTAATTTTGGCCTCAGATACATTAGGGGCCATGACGAGCCCTCTCCTTTTCCGCGTTAGTCTTAATGCCGTCTCTCCATCCATCAGATGTCACGCCTACCGATCTTGTGTCTCACCAATCAGATGGTGCAACATATTTGAGCACACCCTTTGACATCCAACCTTGAACTACTTAGTTTTATATGCTAGATTGATGATAATTGATTTTACGCCCGACTATTTTAGGAAATATTTGATTTTTCCTTCGTATGCCTTCAACTAATGAGACAGTGTTGATTAGCTTGTAGGGGTGGGCATATTTTATTCTTGAGAAGGGATAACTTAATTGGATGATTTTTCCTATTAATTAACTGATTAACTAAGAGAGAGAGAGAGAGAGAGAGAGAGAGAGAGAGAGAGAGAGAGAGAGATGAATAAAAAGAGACATTTTGTACGTGTATTTTTATCTTCATAAACGATTTCTTATTTCCAACAATTGCTTCTTGTCACTGATCGATATAGAAGCCAGGATCTCGAATGCTGATTTCGAGAGTAGGTAAGCTTTTCCCTTTCGGTTTGAAATGTTTACACAGCACATTCTCCAGTGTTGTTTGATTAGAGTGAAAAGTATAAGCCAGTATATTCCCTATTGGAGAAAATAATATAAATCTATAACAAAGAATCATAAGCCCGTATTGAATGATCTTTTATTCATTATGCTTAACCTTGTTTGAAAGAAAAAAGAGCAATTTTACGTTTACTGTTGGTAGAGTTTTGAACTTGTTGGTTCGAAGGATAGCTTCATAATGAGAAAAACTGTTTCGAATCAAATTCAGCTAAACAATAGAATCCATGGGGAAATTTTATTAATGTCACACGAATATCATTCAATCAATATTATGCTCAAGGGATCCAAATGAAAAAAAAAAAAGGTTATCCATATAGCAACATAGCAAGTTCAAGTGACGACTATTAAAACGCTAAAATCATCTATAGTTGATTGTAAAGAGAGGGGATTTATTTGTGTCCTCGAATTTAAAGGAACCGTTTATCAATTGAGCCTTGAAGCTTATAAATTTCTCTACTTAATATCAATCAAAAAATTAAGTAATTGTTGTGATAATTAGCAGGAGAGAGATTAGATCAAAGATGGCGCCGATATTGAAATCAAAATCAAAACACCAGCAAACAGTGAAAGTATCATTCAGAACATATATTGGACCGTCGAACACAACTGTCACCCGAACTGTCACCCCAACTATCAATGTTGGTTTCTTCAGTTTTCAAGCTGGTCTGATGCATCTATATTTTACACGTACAAGCAGCGCCATTGAAGCTAGAGGGCTGAAAATTAAAACATTTACTATTTAATGTCTACAAAAAAAAAACAACCGTTTTTTGTTTTTAAAAAAATCCCCAAGTCACCTAAGTAGATTCTTAAGGGCGTGCTCAATTTGCAATGTAAGTTATTGCTAAATTGAAGCCATAGTTTGTATCTGGCAGCAATCACGCTCAATAGAAGGCCAAAGAAATAACTTATTTATTGACCATCAATTTTACCTACTTTAAAATTGATCATCCCCGACACTAAAAATGATGGTTACGTGACTGTCTCTACTGAGTGACTAAATGGTATCTTTGGCATTTTACTTCAAAATGACCGTAGTCTGAAGGACGCAAAACATAAATGGAAGGAAAAATAGACTAAAAAACCCCAAAGAGAGATAATGAATGAGAAAAGAGACGAGTGAACAAACCGATTGAAACAGGCTCAATTAAGAGATTTCCCCAGAGACACCTCACAATGACAGTCGTTCATAATTTTCATTGAGTCCCATCTTTTCATTTTCATTCAGTTCAGACAAAAAAAACAAAAAACAAAACATGCCAACAGTTTTTTTTTTTGCAAACTGTTCAAGTGTGGATATTTTTCACAGATATTGTATACAGCTGCGTAAATTGAGAGACCATCACATAAACAATTTTTTCTCCTGTTATCCTCAACGGTTATGCCTGTTTAACCACCTAGCTGTTGAAATTAAACAACTCATTCGGTTGATGTCACGCTAGGATGCACTTACGCTATCCTCCCCCTCTCTCTCTTTCTCCCTCACACACACACACAGAGACAAACTTGCACACTCGTCTCACATGCGCCATTGAGAGATTTTAAACATATCTACGTATATAAAATACGTTATAAGTGTTCCTCTGTCCATAACAATAGAATGTGTAAGACACTAAAGGGTAACACATTTGACGATAAAAATATCACCCTCCCCCTTATTCGAAACAATGGACTCTTCCACTGAAACGAGTTCCGTTGTTTCTTTCCTGAAAAAAAATCATGACAATGAAATCCAAATATATCCGTGAATTTTTTGCATGGGTATTAACTAGTATTTCAAATAAGCTACTGTCTTCGTTAGAATCTGTCAGATGATATAACTAAGACTGTTGTACATGGCATTTAGCATGTACCAGCTGCATATTTAACGCTTTTAAACGGCGATCAATGCTATCACATAGTTTCATTAACGTGAATGGAACGGTCTTTCGAAAAAAATATACAGGCTGACTGACGGTTTCCGGGAAATGACATCATCTAACATTATATTAGAGAAAATCAATCTCAGATATTATTAGAGATAAGTTCTGAAATAAAGGAAGTAAACAATTACAGCTTCTGAGCGTGGGTTGTGTTGACCATATCACATACATACGCAAGGATTCACTTACACAAATATACATCTATATATGATTCATATCATGAATTCCAAGAGTAAATGATTTATGTCATAGAAGGGATTTCAATTTCAACGTAATGGTTTCCATTTTCTTTCGCTGTAGAAATCAAGGAATATTACGGAGTCTCTGATTTTTCTGCCAGTTGATTAATCACAGAGATGCTGCAGCTGGTCCCTTTTATCAATTTCGAATTTAGGGGTTGGAAAATCAAGTGCAAAGACCAAACTATCCCTTTCTTGTATTTCAATAATGACGTGCCATTACTCATTGTATCAATTGCATCTCATAATTCATAATTTCTCGGTGCCGTCAGCTTCGAATGAAAAAAAAAAAAGCTTCGCAGATGAAAAAAAAAAGGACAAAAAAAGATGGACCAATTGAAAGCGAAGAAAAAAGGAAGGAAAATCAATTAAACATTTTGCTATGAGTCAATTTTTGTAATTATACAAATTATGACAAATTATTAAAACCTTGAATCGGGATTTTTTAAAAACAAAACAGCATAAACAGGAAGAGCAACAAAGGAGAGAAATTCGTTTTGTTCCAGAAAATAATTTCTTGGACATAGTGATTAATGAGCCTTAAAGCAATTACGCATGCATTATAATAGGAGATATCTAATTTACGCGCGAAAATTACCATAAACATTCAAGTAATTATCTTTCGAGGAGTCAGTGGGAACTTTGTTTCAATGGAATGATACCCATGCGTTCAGCATTCTCATTTTTTTCTCACTACAGATAGAATTGAAGCTAACTGTGGAGATGAAAGGTTCGATTAATAATATCAGTATTTTTTTTTTTTTTTTTGATGAAGCATAGCCAACCATTATTACTACAAGTGAAACACCCGTTGCTTTGATAACAGTATAACTAGGGGTGGGAATCTAAAACTCTATAGTACGTGGGAAAAAAAACCCTCATAGGAGTTGCCTGAAGCCACCATCCCCGGTAATTAACAAAATCTTTCACTCACTGACACTCGAAAGTAAGTTCAATTTCATCTCATCTCACTTTCTTTCGTTTCTTTTTTTCTCGACGACTGAGTTCAATCTTTTCCTTCAGCGAAAATCTTTATGTTTCATCCCCTACCTTTACTCTGTACCCCTCCATCTCCTCACTCCTCTACTGACTGAGCTAAATTGACGATTATTAGATGTTAACGAAAATTAATCATACAGATATGCGAGGACTTATTTTATTCTACTAATTAAATAGATAAATAAATAATACAAAATATATCTTTATGATCTTTGTTTATTTTATATACATTACAAAAGTTGCAGAAATTATATCCAGTTGGAATCGAAGTAGAAGTGGAGTTCGACCATACAGTAGTCGGTCTTGTTCATTTTAACAGTGAGATGGATATGTAGCTTATTATAATAAAGATTTATTTTTTTTACCAGCACTTTCTTTTCTAATCATGATATTTTTAGTTGCTTCTTATTATAGCCTCGCAAAGGCCATTTATCTACAGCGATGAGTAAACAGAGCAGCTCTGGTGAGACTCTTTTTCGCTTTGGTGGAAGTCTGATTCACCGAGTCAGCTGCTTTTCTTCACTGAGCTACGAAAACTCTATGGCTTGGCAGAGGGTAAAATATAACCGTTAAACCTACCCTTCATTCATCCCGACATCTGTTATAGCTTTAACATGAGGATTAATAGTAGCAGCAATTATTGAACTACCATAATCAAAAAGCTGGGGGGGGGTATATGTGCGTATGTTTGAGTGATTTAGTGTTTGCGTGATTCTATGTTTGTATATTCCAGCGCTCCTGGGCATATCGTTTTTTTAACAGATTTGAAAATTGGTATCACTTCTTCACTTGACCCCAAAAATTCTTTTTTATTTTTGGAATTTTGTTTCACTTTGTTGGGGCCTCATTCTGACGGGTTTATTATTAACATCCAGAGAATTCTGGAGAATCTAGATGTTTCTAGATATTTTTTCTCACCCTATTTTAGATGTTTTCCAGTGGAAAACGCCAGCAGTGTCGTAAGTAGAATTTGTTCTGACCTTATTTTTCTTTGATAGAATATCAATACATAACTTCAAATTTTGACGCTACGGTTGTCCAATTATTGACTGTGATGGCGGATAATCATTATTTTTTCATTCATTGTTTAGATCTATGATTCATTTCTGCAACAGTACTTTCAGCTTAATTTTTTCACTTTGTTTTTTATCACAACATTACTGTGGCTGTCAATCTGCGGCACTGTATCAATAGGGCAGATTAAGATTACAAGATGAGCCAAGATTTGAACTCATCTTCCCTTCTGTCTCAGGATAAACGGAAGGAAATATTAGTAAAAACTGAGGGATGAAAATGAAAGGTTTACGGTTTTGTTCCAAGTGAAGTATTAGTTTAATTCAATCATTAAAAGCCTAACTCAGAAAAAGAATTCATTTTTATTAAATGAAACTCAAGGATATTTTAGATGATATCAACAAAAAGTTTGAATTAGGACTGTATACTGTTGAATAATCAGTGGGTTGGAGATTTGGTTGAGAAATATATATTTGTTGTGTAAAATGAATGCTTTTTTCATCGTCAGACTTATTGATCTATCTTTGTGTATATATGCTTATATACATTCATACTTATATATTTATGTGTTTGTAGAAGAATATATACATGCTTGTATATATATATATATATATATATATATATATATATATATATATATTGAATGTGCGACAATGTGTCCTCTGTGTACATCCATTAGGATTTACACAAACGCGCAGAGCCAAATTGGATTTCACTAATCAACTTTCAAGCTAATATATTTTTGTTGTCAATGTCATTACCAGAATAATGTAGTAATCTCTTCTTTCACGTGGTAATCATTCTAATTGCGTCATTTTCCAAAAGGATTGCAATGGAATGATTATTTTCAAACCTTTTTTCGACCTTTATTTACCATTTCAATGTGTTCTTTAAAGTTAGAATTGAACTCTTTGACTCAAAGAAGACCACCTTCTTCTTTCACCAATCATCATCATCATCATCATCATCATCATCATCATCATCATCATCATCATCATCATCATCATCATCATCATCATCATTTTAACATCCGTTGTTGGACATACACCTTCTCCAAAATTCGCCAGACCTCTTTATCATCGGCATCATAGAGCCAACTTGAAAAAAAATTAATGAATCCTTTACACAGAGTATGGATTTGCGAATATAGAAATGTAGTTATTTGAAAACAAGTGTGTTTGATCAAAATTGCGAACACGATTATTGCAAGTAATTCACCTCAGACAAGGGAAAACCCGATGATTTCACATCTACTGAGGTGCAGGGAGAGGCCAAGCAGTTTAGGGCATAGGGAGTTCAAACTCCAGCTATGACAGTATGTATTTACTTTGCACTAATACTGTTTGGGAAGGCATGTATTCATCTCCTATTGCTATGGATATAATATCGCTGGGTACAACGAGTGACGCAACTACAAAGTGGCCGTGTAAGGAGTAACAGGATACGTATAACAAAAGCAAAGACGGTCGAAGCCTTAGCCAGCGTAAAGGCAATCCTTGTTTTGTGCATCTACAGTGTCGTGGTGGATAGAAAGAATACCTTGCTCTGGCTCCAAGTGGAACATATCTCCATGTGAACCTCTACTGGGCTTTGTTCAATAATTCACCTTCGAACCGGGGATCTTTCTCCCCGGATGTTCCGAATCCCAGACTTAAAGACATGATCCGATACACTGATTCGCCTCTGTTGTTTCTAGAGAGCTGCTTTGTCAGCTCGTGCTGTGAGACGTGTTAGGTGTGACTATACCGCGGCAGGTGATCTTACGTAGTATCATGTCAATCGTCGTGTTGCATGCTCTCGTCTTGAAAGGTAATTGCAATGAATCACGATGACAAATGATAAGATGACATTTCATACATCAGACACCCAATATGCCGTCTGTTTGATGAAGAACGCAACCGTAAGGATAGGAGGGAAGATCTTCCGCACGCATATATTTTATGCTACGATATCAGTCACATGGCAGTTGAAATGATTGCATAATACGCTTGCCTCATGTGAGGATCCATTCCTTTGTGCTGTGTCAGCTTTGTCGTTTTGTAGTGTAATGAAACAGGCACAACACAGCATTCAGATTGAAGGAAATAACATTCTACTTTATTCTATGTCTATGGTAAAGTTGTAAAATGTATGTAATATTAGTATCTTTTTGTAGTTTGTGTCTTTTGAGAATAGTTTTTAGATTAAAAATAGTTTGAATATAAGTTGCCAAAAAGACGGATGCACTTTTTTGAAACATCCTCTGTATTAATTAATGCTAATGTCTATTTTAAGAATTCAGTGTCCATTATTTTGATAGCGTTACATCGCTTACGATCAAGTTATGATGGCATTCGTCCTTGTCTTATCATCGAAGTTAAGCAGCTGTTTGGAATACCTTTAATACAAATAAGTTATAGCCCTGTACCAGATTAGGAAAATGCTTGGTGAATAGACAATAAGTTTATATCAAGTGGCCTATTTTTTTTACACCACCGTCGCTTACTTGGTAAATAATCTGGAATAACACTTGTTTCTCTGAGTAAATTTCTACAGGATATGGTCCGAATAATTCAACTTGGCACCAAGGATCTTTCTTATGAGCTGCTACTCGTCACATCACTCAAAGAAGTGATATGATACTTGTGTCTATGTTGTTTTTAAAGTGTTCGCTCTCAAAATTCTGGAGTACCCTCCAAAATTGCTTTCTGCCACATTATATCATTAATTACGTAGATGCTTCACTTTGACACGGAGTATCTTTCTCTTGGGCTGATTTTCATCACAGCACTTGAAAAGTGATCGAAAACACGTGTCTATGTTGTTTTAAAATACTAAGCTTAACATAAAAACATCGCCATTTTTAAAAGTTCGAAATTGCACAAATCTTCCCATATAAATCAATGGTAACTGCTTCTTTGTTTGATGCCATTTTGGTTAACGAGAGTTTTTTTTAAAAATAGGAATTCTCGTTTTAGTTTTCAGTGGGGCCTTTTTTGTATTTATATATATATATATATATATATATATATATATATATATATATATATATATATATATATATATACGAGATCTGCACAAAAAGAAACAGAACATTTGAAACAGTGCACTACTGAGATGTTTCAGCGTGCGAGCTCGCTACTGTTATGTTGGGTAGCAATGACTCAGACCCTGGGAAGAAAAAATGCAGCACGCCACATTGGTAAGTATGTAAGCTACACGTGCACGAATAGACATATGTGCAGCGCATTTGGCAATATTTCTTTCAGGGTCATCAGACAACGATTGCATTGATAGACTGCATTCTGTGATACGTGAAAATCGTCGCTTGACTTTTACAGATTCTCACCTCTAGGGAAATTCCACGGGCGGTCAGGTAACGATCCCCACAGATCACATTATACAGTCTCTCGATGTGATCGCTGTCCGTTGACTAGTTAAGAAAAAACTCCAAATACACAATCCACGCGTTCATTCTAACACGTGTAGCCCAAATACTCACTAACTTGGCTGCAGCTCAACGTAACGGTAGTTAACACGTCAAGACGTCTCATTCGTGCGCTGTTTCGAAAGTTCAGTTTCCTTTTTGACTCTCCTCGTATATATTCTATATCTATCGCTTTGTTAGGCTATGTTCAATAAATGATCAGATAAAGAAAAGGCACAAAGCGTAAAAAGTGATTACATCATGTTCTTTACTAGTTCTCTGCTGTAAAACTCATCAACTCTGAAAGTCTAAATTATACTGATTTAATGAATACACGGAGGCTATCATTACATACTACTTATTTATCATTCATTCTAATCATACCCCGTTAGAGAATTCACAGACATATTTTAAATTCTATGAGATGGTTAAAAAAAATGCATTCGTTTCAGTGGAAGAATTTGTTCCAAACTTTTTAGAGGGATTTCCTTTTAGGAAAATGATTCTCTTCAAGCGGAGTCCATTGTTAAAGATAGAAGAAAAAGAAAAACACACTGTTCATTATAATGTAATTTATGTTATTCATTTTTTGAATTCGAGACTATTCGTACATCTAATTACAGCTGAAGAAATGTGTGTGCATCCGTATGCACTGTGATTACTCGACATCTGGTCATTGTACGAAGGTAACATTACATAGATACATTATCCAACTCACAGGGCATTGCACAGTTGAGTTTAAAGTTTTTTGAATGAGTAGCTCACGTCAAACTTGAAAATAATTCCAAAAGTATAGATCATAGACCTAAATTTACAGATCTAAATCTATGTTTGAAATATCTTGATTAGCTATAGGAAAGTGTTGATGGCCACAGTGCAGAAAATGGGCAAGGCAAGCTGAGTTAAAACTCCAACTGAGTGTGACGTTGAAGCCCCTGGGGAAGTCATGAATCTGAACCCTCCTCCCAGGAATGAATAGAATTGCGTGAAATGAATGACGCCACTCCGGATGCTTGTCACCCCTGAGTTCGTAGAGCTGCAAGACGAGGAGAAACTTGTGATATGTGGAGCCCTGGTAGAGACGGCTGTTGTCGTGGTCATCGTAGGTAAATTTACAACTAATTGGCAATAGATCTAAATTTAAATATAAAATATATAAATAAACAACATTGCAGAGAAATGACCTAAATACTAAAAAGTAGTAGTTTGGTGCAACAGACACAAAGTAATTTTGCCCGACTATCATGACAGTCTGCTCAAAACACGATAAAGTCTGGCCCCGTCGAAACATGCAAACTGGGGACGGGCATTGCCCTAGTTCTTTAAATTATGAAAAAAGGTTTCGTGTATCTCCTGCTCTGATGGAACAAACTTATTACCCTTGTCACTACATTCGATACTACAGCCG
Organism: Thysanoteuthis rhombus; assembly: GCA_963457665.1. Classification (NCBI taxonomy): domain Eukaryota; kingdom Metazoa; phylum Mollusca; class Cephalopoda; order Oegopsida; family Thysanoteuthidae; genus Thysanoteuthis; species Thysanoteuthis major. The sequence continues at coordinate 46,214,814 of OY735199.1, read as the reverse complement.
TGAAACATACACGATTCATCCGTTGTTTGGAATGGAAAGAAGTGAAAGAAAAAAAAATTCGGTACTTAGAAAGCATCTCCTTACAATATTCTGTTCTTGGACAGATTCTAACACGCGATAAGAACAATCTCTTGATTTAAAGAGTATTGTAATAAAGCGATGAGCTTGTTGCCTTGCGAATCAAGATGAATAATGGATGAAGCCCGGTATGGAACCGGGAATCAACATGAATATCATGTCACGAATTATTTTCTTTTGTTCTGCGCATTCACAGCTGATTCTGCGCATTCATTTCCGATAATACTAGTGGGACCAGAGGAAATTTCACGGCGTAACTTGATAAGTAAAGAATAGGAGAGAGAGTAAAATGCGTGTATTGTAATAATACAAAAGGAATCCAAACAGGCTGCGGCTGGATCAAACTCATATCCAACTTCCTCTCTGACTGCAGATGATTAATGAAACATTTTCATTATATATATATATATATATATATATATATATATATATATATATATGTATGAAAAAATATGAAAATATATATTTTTTGTGAAAAAATGTATTTATCTCTCAGATTACGTACAGTGAGATGAAGTTCCGCTATTATCTGAGACTTGTCAGATCAGCTCAGTCTTCTGATGATCAGTTAGACGTGAGTTCAAATCGAATAAGGGGAATATGGGAGGAACATATTGGTTTACAACTCTCATGTTGGCGAGAATTTTTCTTGTTCTTGTTACAGTATGTCAACTTTGTATTTGTACTGGAGTTTTCAAGAGAAATACTTTTCTTTAAGAAGTCAAGGAAGTGTGGATGGCCTAACGAATAACGTCACAGGGGTAGTTTGTGTTCAATAAACGCTAATGTCCTTGGGGAAGGTATAAATCTACTCCCAAAAGCTATAGACGAATAAAATGTCAATGGAGCCATTCAATATGGCAAGACAGTCCATTTTGGATTGCATCCCGGCCCCGAAAAAATGCATAATTGTTACAATCTATGACTGGAATATTTCGAGAAACAGAGACAAATCATTGCCCCCTGCTTCGTGCGAGTTCGAATGTTATAGTTTAGAGCAGAGAATTTTAATAAAAAATACTTTTCTTGGAAAGTGGCAGGTGTAAAATCTAAAAAAACCTAGAATCGGTGACAGATATTTTCAAGTCATACCGTTGAAAGGTAGAGACCAGGATAGTTGCATATTTCTCATGGGTATCGGTGATCAGTGTTAGGGCCGGAATAAAAACGAAATTAATGAATGCTGATGTCAAGGTCG
>OY735199.1:46191038-46211038 GCA_963457665.1 Thysanoteuthis rhombus | reverse complement strand
AGGATGCTCTTGACGCAAAAGACGATTACTTGGCTTCAATTAATATATGCCCTGCAATGTAGGTAAGAAAATGCTCCATAGACAGAACTCTTGAAATGGGTCAACCCTTCTGTTTTAATTTCTCAGTGATAACATGAGAAAACATATCTGCGTTGGAATCATTCGCAAAAGAATTGCTCTTCTATAATGTATAGTCTATTCCATTCAAAGAAAGCTATAGACTCCTGTTTTCCAAGTCTAGGTTTCTGAAGATGATCTTGCAGCAGGCTGTAAAGATTTTGGGTTTTTTGTGATTCGGTCGGTGGTAATTTTTGTGAAAAGTTTGTAAATGCAGTTGAGTAGACCTAATGGTGTGTAGTTGCTGATGTGTTCTGCGTTTCTTTTTTTTATGTAGAGCATTTTGATAGCAGTGTTCCAATCTTCTGGGACTTCACATGTTTTAAGCATGAATTGAATGAAATGACTAGTTTTTTTTAGAATGACCTTACCAGCTTTTGGGGTAGACCGATTGAGAAGCCTAGACTGGGAAAACAAACGAATCAGAATAGAACTCCAACTAATGATAGGTGAACTGAATGAAGGAAACAAGAAAGTTGGCATTCACATAAACTTCAGCAAAGCAAAGCAAACATGTCGGAAATAAACACACAGCGATCAAAATCGGAAATGCAAAGCAGGAGAGAGTCGAACACTGAATCTAACTTAAGACAACGAATTGTTATAAGAATTGCAAACAACCGATGGACATCAAGATTCACACCATGAATCCTCCGAGATCAAATGCAGAACCGAGGCCGGTAGAATACGAAATGGTAAAATGAACTGGACAGGAGCAAGAAATATTGTCTCTGCAATACCCATGATAGAGAGAATCCTGGGGAAGGTCACTGTCCAACGACGGACGATAAAAGACTGATGATGATTTCCAGTTCATGTGAAATCGGAAAGGCAAATAAAAGTATAGCTTTATAGTCATTTCACTGGGTGTTATCTGTTATAACAGATTGTGGATACAAAAGACATGTTGCTGTTCTTGCAGATTATTCGCTGGTTTATAAGACCCAACATACATGGAAATATTCAGAAAGAAAACGCATTTTTACTTAATTCGTCTCATTTATCACTCATTATCTTAAACTTTTCCAGGCCAATGTGGTGCTTGAAAAGGAAGGCTACGTTTACCTTTTGAGACATTTTCCAAAGAAAATAGTTGGGTTATCTCATACGCTGTCAAATACGATAATTGTAGAAGGCTCAGGTTAGGCATATACTCAATTACTTTGTATCGATTTTGCATCGTGTCGCGCCGATGAAACAGAACACAGGGACAATAAGAATGATACCTCCCTAAAGATAGAGACATAAGCAGTCAGAATGGAATTCGAACTCTTTCCAAAAATTCATCTTCCTGGTCAGTCTGTCCGTCTGTCTGTCTGTCTGTGTCACTCTCTCTGTATATAAACAGAGCAACGGAACGAAGAAAATAATGGTTTTGAAAATTGAATATTTTTTTCTTAACCTTTGATCAAAAGAAGATCAACAACACTGAATTGATCTAGTCAATAGGGGAACGCTGCTGCAGGAGGAGAATCGAAAGACACAGCCGGCATCTATTTACGTGTGTGCAGATGCCATATACAAATGAACGACTGATTAAGACAATCACAGACTTGACTGAGAAGGGAAAAATCAATAGACATCCAATCGAATCTATGAGATGGGACAAATAAATCAAGAACCAAGTTCACAAGTGTGAAAAGCTACGCATCAGTGAAACACAGTTAAGGAATTATAAGAACAAAATTAATAAATCAACCGGTGTATTACAGTGTTTAAGCGGCCTGGAACAAATTCACCGAAAGAAGTCTGTCGTGCAATCCTGATAAATTATTGAATCTTATGGATGGAATAAAATTGCGTTCTTGAGTTGAAAATTCGAAGAAAAAGTGACATAATCCTGTTTTCACGCGGACTCAGTTCGCAGCATAAAATTTTTGCCTTCACACGACATTTAGTGTGTATGAACACGTCCACGTATGAATAATTATCGATATAGTGGACTCATGATATAATGGATTTTCGACTGATGACGATGATGATGATGATTATGACACGCACACACACCCACACATATATATATATATATATATATATATATATATATATATATATATATATATATATTATACACACACACATATATATATATGTGTGTGTGTGTGTGTGTATGTTTTCTTATTCATGTCTCTTTCTATGTAATTATGTTATTTTACATACGTGTATATACTGCGTATAAACATGTCTATGCATTTAAACGAAATTCATATAATTATATCTCGTATCTGCATTAATACGAATACTTTTGAACACACACACACACACACACACATAAATGTATATGATATAATTTTGGACAATGAATATTTTATGTAAAATAAATGCTTTTCCGTCCTTAACAGCAGATTTATTGATATACGTGGGTGTACATAATTAAGCATATGACCACACACATAAAGATCTGCACATGTGCGTGTGTGTGTGTTTTACATGAACGTGTTTGTGAGGAAAGATCAGGCACTATCATGGATAATAGATATTTTTCTTTCCAGGCCATCAGGGAAGTACCTCTTCGGCTAAAAACTTACAACTGCACCAAGAAGAAATAGAGAAAATGAAAAAAATGCACACATTGGTATTTGATCATTTGATAAATATAAATGTACCCCCATCCCTGAGTTGAAACCCCCATAAAACATGTTGTAAGCGAGTACATACAGACAGACGGAGGGACGTTTGGCAAATTATCATGAGATGAAATTATTCGTATCAAATTAGTCTAGCTAGTTAAATGTAATCAGCAAGATACAGGCGTTAAAGCTGTTAATTGTTGGATAATGTTTTTCAAAACTGTTGAGCACTTAGTGAGAAATTATTAAAGAATATCTTATGATTCATTAACACAGTATCTCAAGATTAGAAATGACAGGACTTTCTCCTTTTTGAATTTATGTTTCGTGTGTGTGTATGCTTATTTTTTTCTAAATGTCTATAATTGTAAGTATTCATGGTACACACACACACACACACACACACACACACACACACACACACACACAATGATAGGCACCCACACACGCACACACGTGCACAATGTTGTATTACACTTATCTTGACAAAATTTTTTCTATAGTAGTAATGATATTGATGCTGTTTCTATCTCAGCGCTAAAATATTTCGGGTAAACAAATGAATATAGGATGGAGCTGACATGTAGAGCAAGGGCGAGTAAAGAGTTCTCTTTCAGCTAACTATAGACCAACACTTATTTAAAAAAAAACTATACATATGTTTGTATTGTGGATGTGAAGTGATCTGACAGAGTATTGATGAAAGTGACAATTGGAAGAGAAGAACTAAACAGAGAGTGGGTGTTACATTTAATTTTTTCCATTATTCCACGGGCATGTTCCCATGCATTCCGAGGGATGTCAGCCATCTTTTTCAGAGAAAGAATTTTCAGCAGTTCACAGAAAATTTTGCTGCTAACATGTTTGAGGTTGAGAAAAAAGATGGGAATATTTCTCTATTATTTGGTTGTTTAGTGGGAGCAGGGGGAAGGCGTTTGTATCTGTGTAGGTGAGAGTAAAGTTTGGCTTGGAATGAAATGAGTCTGTGAGACACAGGGTCAGAGGGTAATTTTTCCCTGTCTCTTTGGGTGACTCTTCTCATTTCAAACCAAATTTTTCTCTCACTTATAAATATTGAATCGTCATCTATTAAAAGTCGAACAGCTTTGCTTCATTGATCAGCGGGAAATATGCTACTGAGGGCGGACAGACACTGTTGGAGCCAAACAAAGTGTAGAATATAAAACAAATTGAACAATGTGAAGATCTACACAGACAATATTCAAGATCACATATTAGACCAACGCCGATTGAACTGGGAAACATCGTGGGTATCGGCGAAACCCAGAAAAAGGAGAAAAATCTTTTACAGCTGAAGGAAAGTAATCTTCTATTCAATTATAAAGAGGATGGGAGATAAGTTCAGAAGCGTAGAATTTTTGTTGATAGTGACATTGCAGGAAAAGTTTCGACGACATATTCGAAGGAATAGCCTTGATAGTTCTGCGACTAAACAAAAGATACACACTAGAAGTAATCAAAGTATATGCACACACTTCGAAAAGTTCTGACAAAGTGATTGAAGAGTTTTACGACGACATCAGCAAGATAATGGACCGAGAGAAGACACATTGCACCATACTGACGGACGACTTTAATGCTAAGGTAGATAGAAGAAAAGGTTGGGGAATCTAGCGTAGGAAGAAGAAGGCCAGAGAAACGAGAGAGGAGACATGCTAGTCAATTTCTCTGAAAAATACAGATTGAAGATAACAAATACATTCTTCCAAAAAACAAGAAACCCGTAAATGGACTTTACAAAATCGAGGATGATAGTCGATATTATCAATAACGTTGAAGAAGTCACCGTTATAAACGAAGTAGATATAGAAAGCAACCACAGAATGGTCACGTGCAAAAATAAATTAAGATGGAGATTGAGGACATACCTATTTCCGGGTAGTGATAGAGAACATTTCAGGAGCGGTAGAATTGCGACAAGCACAAACACAAAAGGGGAAGAGTAATAGCCTGACGAATATAATTAAGGACGCGGCAGAAACGGTAAGCAATATAGATGTGTGCGTTAATACTGGAAAAGACTCGAAAGTAGCACTAGACAAAAAAAATCAAAGAGAGACAAAATATGGAGATGAAAACTGAAGAGGGCGAAATCAAAAGAGCAGAACTTAATGAACAAAAGAAAGATGGAAGAAAAACACGGAATGTTAGTTGAGGCAATCAAGAATGGAAAGAATCTAAAACACGCTCAAACCGCAGATCATACCGGTAATCAACGGATGCTTGCACAAAAAGACACAGATGGCAAAAAAAATATCAAATTTCGGGACAAGGGCATGCTTGTTCTTGTCCTTCCCTATGTAGGGTATTTCCAAAGTTATAAGGCAAATTATACTGCCAGGTCTCAATTTTTTATTGAATCATATATTTTCAAATTTTCATTAAAAAATCTGAGGATGCATGGTAACAAATTTAACCTTTATTTCTGAATTGTTGGAGAATGCCTAAACCATCTCCAACCCATCACTTGAAACAAATACTCAGTAGTACTCCTTTTTTTGCATAATGCATAATGTAATAATTTAGCCATATAATTATAATCATCATCATCATCATCATCATCATCATCATCATCATCATCAGTCTTTTATTGTCCGTCGTTGGACATAGACCTTCCCGAAGATTAGCCAGATATCTCTATCATTGGTACTGCGGAGCTGATACTTTCTGAACTAGTTCGTCTGGGGATTCACGTTGCGAGTTGTAATGTCCATTTGTTGTCTGTCATTCTTGCAGCACGACCAGTCCATTGCCATATAGTTCCCTTAATGGATTCTATGTTCGTTGTATGGTTCTTAGTTGGAAGGTCAGTCTCTTGGTTAAGTTTCAGCTCCATGAGTGTCTATCGGGATGATGCATTGGTTGTAAACTTTTGTTTTTATGACTAATGGGATTTTCCTGTTCTTGAAGATTGAGACTGTTCTGCCAAATGCTTTCCATCCTAGATTGATTCTTTGCCTGATTTCGTCTTCTTTTGATGATTTAATGGAGATTCGTTGTCCTAAGTAGATGTAATGGTCAACTCTCTCGAGTTTTCAGTTTTCAATTTTGATCGATGTGTTTTTTCTGATATATAAATTCTTTAACCAGTTAGTAGTCTTAAGAAAAAACAAAAAAAAACTTTTATATTTTTTCTGGGTGTTGAATAGAGTGTTTGATGAATTAAATTGTTTATTTGTTAAATTATATTGTTTTATCAATTATTTTCCTTGAGTGTGTTTACTGTCAAAGGAAAAGATTCTTTTTTTTTCAACAGGTAATTATACATCATTATTTCAAACACGCTGTGCTGACAAAAATGAAAAAAATGAACAACTTGTCACTGTGGAAGTCCAGCATATGGCCAAAATTGAGTGAAAATAAGGAATTTTGCAAGAGGTCCCACAATCTTGCCCTCAAACTCCGTTGTTTTGAAAGCAAAATGAAAAATATTGGGAAGGCTAGTGGTTTCTCCACTCTACTCCAGAAAAGACTAGTGTTACACATTTTTTTTTGCGATGGTGATTATTCAATATTTTTTTTTACATTCACTGCATTGATTTTGAGAATGGTCCAATTTTGTTTTTAGTATTCTTTCAAGTTTTATTACGCAGAACTTGACCCTCACGATTTGTTCGTCATTCTGACAGCCAATGTCTGGTTTACAACGTAAATATACTGCAAGACTGGACGTATTTTGTGTCCATGGCTGTGATTTACAATGTACATACAAAGACACAGGAAACTTACATGAGGCGATTAATTAGTTGATACCAAAATGTATGTCGTGTAACGAATTTTTTGTCACTTTTTTGTTTTTATGATCAAACTGGAACATTTAATCGTCGGCAGCGTTGCCGATTTACATTTTAAATTAAGATATTTTCGTTGCATTTATATGTAAGAAATCTTTTTGAGATATTGGATATCAGTCTAAATTCCTAGTATTTAGATTATTTTTTCTCGATAATTTGGGATATTTTTGTTCGGAATCTAGGATATCTTTTAGATATTTTTCTAGAACATTTAGATATTTTTGGATTTTTTAGCTGCAATTCTGTATATATAAATCTCGAAAGAGTTTGCAACCTTGTTAACCAATTATACCCAACCAGAGTTACTACTCTGGTAGTCCAGCATATGACCAAATTGGGGTTGTAAAAATTATGAATTTCCAGTTGAAGTTACCTTAGTAATATGTCTGGCATTTGAAAGTTCTCTCCTTATTTCCCACAAAGAAACTAATTTTTCACAAGTGAAATGTAAAATTCGGGGAAAGCTTTTGTTTCTCCTCGATGTCCCCAAAAATGCAAGCGTTACATTACGCTACTCGTCCTTGCCTTTTCTGGTGATGATGAAAAATAAACAGACCAAGTTGTTTTATGATAAATAACACGACGGAAACTGAACAAATTTGCCTGTTGTCAAATTGTAAAATAGCTGGATTGCAAATTATCACTGTCCTTGCCGCAAAAGCTAAGTGTGAGCCGAAAAAAAATAACACTTACCACCCAGGAACAGAAAAAAAGTGAAAAAAAAAAAAGAAAAAAGAAAGTTGAACAGTGTAATAGAAATAATAGAATGTATGTATATTGAATGTATCGTAAGGCTTCATTCTTGTATTATAGTTACATGCAGATAAAACTCCTCTTAAAACGATAAAATATTTTTTTCTGAATGAAAGCGATTCGACCAAATTATTTATTGCATGCTTCTCAGTTTGTCTCTTGGTTATGTTCCATGTTACAGCTCCATAAGAGACTATCGGTAGAATGCAATGGTTGTATAGTTTTCTTTTTAGGATTCGGATCATCTTTTTTTTTTTATTAAGTTGAGCTTGCTCTACCGAAGGCTTGCCTAAACGACTAATAATAGTCCACTTTTGCTTTATAGTTATTTGTAAATAGAATCCCGTTTTGAGCCCCACAAAATTTGTTATTTAGAAAATTCTATTAGGCCAACCTCTTTCCATAGGTCCACTTATCATACCGAATTCAGTTGGGTTGCGCGAATATTCAACTGACATTTCCCTTTCCTGTTACATTGAATTTTTTCTTCATTTTTTTTTCGCTGGATAGTATGTCTGCCCTTATAAACTTTCTTGAACCAGTTGTTTACAAGATGGACTCACCTTGTCCCAACAGACGCACTCATATTAAAAACAAGTCATTGTGAAAAAGACCCGGGAACAGTGTACGGATTCCAACAGACTTGTGTGGGCAACTGACGGTGGTATCAGTTAGCCGTACACAGGAAGTCTCTCTCTTCCCCTCTCTCTCTAGATATATTCAATTAGTTCGAATTCTTTCTCTCTCTCTCTCTCTCTTTATATATATATATATATATATATATATATATATATATATATATATATATATATATATATATATCAGAAAATGGACGATTTATATCTTAAAGAATGTGATAAATATAAAAACATAAATATAGGAACTACATTTTTCTTGATAACGAAGTTACTCTGACGCAAAGCAAGCGGCCACATCATGTAATCATAAAAAAAAGATATAAGTGCCGTGTAGGGCTCGAACACACGTAAAGGAGAAAGCAGCATATACCCAGCTCTACTCTTCTCAGCTAACAACACCACTGGCAAGGCAAGAGTTCAAAAAGTGCACTTATATCACCCATTTTCTAAACGCTCAACGAACGCTTGCTTTGCCAGGGATGTTGTAAGCTCAGTTGGTAAGTGCAATACTGCACATTCCTGGTGGACACAGGTTCTTACCGAGTAACTTCGTTACGTCTTGAAAAATGACCACCAATTTGACCCCCTAAATTGTTAGGGGCTAAGAAACCCAATGTTTGTATAGAGGACATGATATAATGTTGGGAATTGCCAAGATAACCTTTGGAATGCTGACAAAATTCTCTTCCCAATGGTATGTCATACCATTTGTGCACATATTGGGTTTAGAAATAAAGCAATAATTCAAAGTCGCATGTACGTACTATTGATGGAAAAAGTGGGTCCATGTCACGACTATATATACCTCAAGAATAAAACCCTCGCCCCAAAATACAGTTTTCAAAGTTTCATTTTTTTGAAAAACGATTATTGTGTTATCAGAATATTAGGTTATATAATCAACATATATATGTCATCAGAATATGAAGTTAGTAAAGAAATGACTATCCTAAAAAGTATCATCAGAATATGAGATCCAGTAAACAGCATGAAAAAAATAGTGTCACATGAACGAAATTAAAGTGTTATCAGAATATGGCGTCCGATAGAAAAATCATTGCAGAAACGTAATCGAAATATAAAGGTTAGGTGAAAAATCGACTTTAAAAGGCACAACTTTCAGAATATAGTATCCCACGTAAATGGAATACATCTCAAAAATGTGTTATTACAATATGAGCTCAGGTAAATCACATCTTCCAGATACAAAATTTCATCGCAATATGAGTTCAGGTGAAAAACAATTCCACAAAAAAGTGGCGTAAAACAGGGTCCAGTTCTGCATTGTAATTGTACGATAAATTGAACCCCCTTCTGAAACAATGTAACGAGTGAAAACCACTTGGATATATTTTATACTCTCAATTAGAGCATCCATAAGATGTGGGGTTAAAAAGATTTCGCCCACCATGCACCGTGTTACGGCTACATGCATACAGAAAACCAATCATATTATTAAAGGGATGATGTTTTTCTGTATGCACGTATGTAAATTCATCTGCAAGTCCGAGATATTCAGGGCCTCAAATCGAGATCTGCTTTATGCAGATGGTGCCACTTCTGCAGCACACATTGAAGAGGTTTTGCAGGTTACGATGGATCGATTTGACTTGATGATAAGTTTGAAGGAGACAAAATAGAGAAAAATATCTTCATGAAAGTAACCAGATTAGAAGTTGTTTACATGTCCTTATATTTGAAGGGAACCTTATTAAGGGATATACATTTAGATGCCGAATTCCACTCAAGAATCGCAAAAGCTTGCACAGCTTTGGGTATATTAGAAAAGAAAATATGGTTGGATCATGGAATAACTATTCAGACTTGAATCAGTGTTTATAAGCCATGTGTTCTGACGACTCTTGTGCACTCATCAAAGACATGGACGGCACATACTCGGCATTTAGAGCTGCTCGAGTGATTCCAATAAAATGGCAGACCATAAACCAGACACTGAGGTGTTCCAGAAGGCTGGATGTGTGATCATCGAGTCACATATCATCACAGGTCAGATGCGCTGGGAAGAGCATGATGTACGCATGACCGATGAACGATCTCCAAACCAGCTTTTAATTGTGATCTGCAGTCTGGTAAGCGCCCACAACACAGGCCCAAGAAGAAGGACGGGGACTGCATGAAGGATAATCAAAAAAAAATCTGGGAATGAGCGTGGAGAATTGGGAATGGTCAGTTCTGGATCGAAGTGAATCGAGGTGTTCCGTTACGGAAGGATGCAGCATGTTTGAGGAAAGGCATACAATTACGCTGAACTGAAACGGATATTGCACAAAAGAGATCCCGTGGCTCCTAATGTAAAGAATTTAAAATGTGATGTCTGTGGTTGTACGCTTCATTCAAAGCGCACAGAAGTCAGAAAAAACTGACATGATATTAACCTTTAATCTTTACCTTATTTTCCCGACAATACGACGTGCAGTAGGTGGCAAGGTGTGTAAAACGGGTCTTAGATTGAAGAACCATAAGACTGCCATTTCACCGACATATTAAATCTATCTTGTGAGCAGACTTAATCTTGTCTGTCATGTGTGCTTTGGACTTGGTAGGTCAGCAAGTTCTTCAGGCTGCTCTAACATAGGGAATAGAACCAACGTAGGTGGTTTTCACGCTTTGCTTTCTTTTAGAACAGGGGTCCAATTGACTATGCAATTTCAGCTAGACACTGATTTATGACATCTTTTTTCATGACAAATTCCGAGATTTTTTTTTCGGATCAGAAATCTTTTGGAACTTTTCGTTCCGACGATATTTCGCACAGGAAGTTTTTTTTATCACCTGATAATACTTATACTCATATCATTATATTGGTATATTTTATAACTACGGCTTCGAAGTATTACTGTTAGACTGCTTGACTTTGGAATCATTCTTCTAAAACACGATTTTTTATCGGTGTGTTTGTATGAGTGTCTGTATGTTTATAATGTAATTACACAGCTGAACTGGGCCTTGTTTCCTCTCGATCTTGTGAGACTTCCATCCCGAACAATTTTGATTATCTATTTTTTTATACTCCCTGAGAAATAGTTTCTCTTACAATTTAATTATGCTGTTGATTCGTACATTCACTTTCCTCTTCACTTCTTCCTATCATGCGAAAGTATGCCTTTGAAATATTTAGCTTAGAATATACTTCAGTGGAAAAAATCCTTTCCCCAAAAACACAATTTTTATGCATTTCTTTTGTGGGCGTGAGGTTCTATTTACATTTTTTATATACTGTTCAACTAAACCCTCTCTTCTCGTCCAACGTATGAAACTACGGCTCCAGAGTATATAGATTACTTTGTTGAGACGTAAAATATACATATATATCGTACAAAACAAAGACTCATCTATTATATTGGTACAGTCGTGTTCCAATATGACACAGTTTTCCCCTCCTATCGTGTAGTTTTACATTACTCAATATGGTGCGGTCATACTAATTCTTATATAATTAATTCGATAGAAAGGAAATGACTTGACATCGGGCTTAATGACCAGTGAAGGTGGTTATTTGCAAACTATAATCAACTTATAAAACAGGTAATACCACGTCTATTGGAATTACATTGACGTCATTTTGGAATTATGGCGGAAACTGATCCCATCTTGAATACAACCCGACCTCATATAAACCGAGAAAAACATCTTTTTTTGTAAAATAAAAAAAGTACTTCGATATGTATTAAAATGAGCGTACAGTCTTAATTTGATGAGGATCGGTCAAAAGTTCTTGCCTACACACGATGTTTTTGAACCCATCAACAGAAAAAATCGAGTGATGCCACTGGAGAATGTTTTCACACTTTTCGTGCTCGATTGAAAAGAATCAGGATTAAAATGTTCTTTCATAAGGTCTCTGAATTATCTCCCTCAAAATTTTGCTATTTAGAATGATCTAAATTTAAGTATAGAATATCTGAATCGGCAAGACTGAAGAGAAGTAAACGAAATACTTCGCAGCCATTTTTTTTTTTTTTACCAGACACAGAAAAATTATTTTACATCACAATTATCGTAGGCTGCTCCACACACCACAAGGTCAAGCCTGTTCCAAACATTTATCTTTCGAACGGGTACTCCCTTGTTTTTAATTAAACTTTGTTTAGATTTCCAATGATTCAGCGTTTCACGCATTTTCTGTGATAAACAAGCTAATAAATAACTTATTACATTAACCCGACATAGTGCAGGTAAGTGCAAACAAAAGCAAATGCCATCTTTCTTGCAAGGTCGGTAAACATCGTATAACATTTGCTGGCGAGTTCCCACCCTGTTTATTAGCGTATTAAACTGGCAGTACCATCTAAAAGCAGTTAGAAAGCACATACCTTTTGTAATGCCATTGTGGGTAAAAATTGAATGAAAATCAGTTCGTTTACAGTCAAGATACAGGGACGGTAGCTAAGAAAATTCCTCGGTTGACCCTAAAATTTAACCACTACCCTGTCGGCCAGTTGCCTACCCTTTCACAAAATGTGACAGACAGACGCAAGTTAATACATGTACCTCTTCCAATTTCGTTGACAGATGTAAGTAATGTGTCTGTCGTTCATAGAATTAACCCACAGATTCTATGTAAGACATAATGAAGACGGTTGCGTCATCGTGTGTGTGTGTGTGTGTGTGTGTGTGTGTGAGATGTTTATCGTGCATAAGTGTGTTTTGAGCAGAACACCTGAATCGTATTACTTATCTGAACTTATCTGTATTCATTCTTCTGCGCGATTATTTTTCTTTGATGCTCCTTCATCTCGTTAACTGCATCGTTAGTCCTTCTGGTATTTTAGCTTGGCGAATCTAACTAATCATCACACGTACGCATGCGCAATATCTCTTATCTTATATGCGCATGTCTGAACGGATAAATAGAAAGGAATTAGAACCAAACAAACTGAATATTGAAAAGTGCTCGATGGCGCTAAGGGGCATTGGCGTCAGATGATTTTCTTAGCATTGGCATTGCTGTTTATAATATTTATCATGTTATTCCGAGCTGAACCCACGGAAATTCCACGAGTGTTGACAACCAAGATCATCCATAATCTCATACCTTTGCTCTTCACTAATCTAATGCCTTTATCATCTCATTCTCTACATTATTCCTTCGCTACCCGTTCATTTTATAATGTTTATCTTATAAAAAGATGGATTAGTTTCATGTGCAAAAACAGTCTTACTCACTCCGGAAAATAACATTATTTTCTTCCTTTCTACCCATCTGTAATGAACAGCAATCGTATTAATGAAGGGGATGTATACAACCAAATGAAATATCCCTATCTCTAACATTCGTTTTTCGTATTTTCTTTTGTTCAAATTTCATTTTATTGTGTTGGGTCCTCTTTAATCTTTAATTTCCTGTTGTTTATCTTAGTCTTCCATTTGTTTATAAATTGCCTTTTCTCAGCTTCTTCAGATCGTTCTGGCTGTGTGTTTTCAGAATCTTTTTTGTATAGGTTCTGACAAAGTGTCATCAATTACCTTTTCGTTTCCCTATTTTTCTTAGTTCAGATGTCATATTCACAGTTTCAGATAAATCTTTCTCAATTTATTTACTCATGATTTTCCTTATGGCTTCGATGTTCTCATCACGAAATTTTGATATCTTCCTCCCGAGGGTTCAGCTATGAATGGACTCGCAACAACAATGCTGTTCGGTCTCTCAAAGTATTGGGCGGTTGGTACTCTTCGGCTTTAGCTTCATATTTGGCTTGATTTGCTTCTGAGAATCTCCTTGACAGCCCTTTACATTTCTAAATGGGGCTATCCACCTCTTTTGATTTCTCTTGAGAATCGTAGCTAATTTTGCGTTCTCAGATCCTTACTTCACATTTGCTTTGGTAATGCGTTTTTTCGAAGAATTAAATTTCCTCTCTAATTCTAGCTGTTTTTTCTGTTTAGCTGATGAGTTGTCTGCTATAATAATTTTTTTTCAATTTTTTTGTATTGTGGCTCACAAGTACAGCTATGGGCTTTAATTTTCCCTCACATGTCACTCTTGATTTGTTGCGAATGTACATAATTTTCCAGTTCTCGGACATTTTTCACTGGAAAGAAATCTAGGAATTTCATATCAGAAAATGTTCAACGAGGTTATATCAGAATACTGTTGTTGCTATGTTTCATCAACAGAAGTTTCAACTTAACCAGCCTGTGATGTGGTGTTCCCTGCCTGCTACTACTAATATAGTGTCCCTATGTGTGGTGTCGCTTGCCTGGAGGACAACCTGAGTATTGCAACATATCTACCGTCACAGCAGTCCT
Source organism: Thysanoteuthis rhombus (assembly GCA_963457665.1). Classification (NCBI taxonomy): domain Eukaryota; kingdom Metazoa; phylum Mollusca; class Cephalopoda; order Oegopsida; family Thysanoteuthidae; genus Thysanoteuthis; species Thysanoteuthis major. Next base: position 46,196,875 of record OY735199.1, on the reverse strand, counting down.
TTCATCTGGCTACATAAAGACTCGAACCCCTTCTAGATCAGAAAAGGGGTCCGAGACAAAAGACATGGAGATACGAGATCACCCAAACGAAAGGAATCAGAATAGACGGCAAATACCTAAGCAACCTCAGATTTACAAAAGACATCGTCCTTTTTGCTAAGAATCTTCACGACCACCAGATGATGCTGGACAAATTAAACGAAGGAAGCAAGAAAGTTTGTCTCCACATGAACTTTACCAAATCAAATGTCATGTACAACGGATGTGCTGAAGACAAAAAACCCCCAAAAACAATCAAAATCGAAGATCCAGAACTAGGGAAGAATCACAATAGACGGGCAATCTTTCATCAGAGCAAGGTGAACCTTCATGAATGAGAAAATACCCCTAATGCTAAAAAGAAGGAGTCAAAGCTAATGCATCCTCTCGATAGTAACCTATGGATTTGAAACATGGAACCTAAGCAAAAGATTGACCCTTAAACTGAGAACCATGCAGCATGCCCGTGGGAAGATCACATGGAGGGATCACAAGACGGCACAGTATATTAGAAGAGAGACAGATATATCTTAATCTATAAGCAAACTCAAATAGCAATGGGCTGGACGTCTACGATAGAGAAATCAGGCAAATCTTTGGAGAGGTCTATGTCCAACGATGCAAGCTAAAAGGCTGCTGCTGCTGAGGATGAGTCATTGTTAGCCCAGATGAGTTTGTCACAATATGTTTTGCCCTCTCCTTGCTTGAGTTATTTTGTAAAAAGTGATTCAATAATGTGTACAACCATATCTTACAAATGTCCGTAACGATGTTCATCATCTTCGATTGCATATGCGATGAAATAATGTTTTAATGCACAGCCCACTTTCTTACACGTACGTTCCTACCTTCAGGTTGGCAATCAAAGCTAAGATAATGAGTAAGGGTCATTTTTTTAAAAACTGGTGTCTGGCAATTAAGGAATGAGATTGGATTGAAAAGTTGATAAAAAGAAACTAACCTGACAAAATTGGAGGCTCGTTTTCTCGTCAGTTCAATGTCTGATTGTTTGTGCTGCTGACGTTTCGACTATTAACAGTTTCTGAGACCATTTGGCAAGGAGATCATGTACTGAACTAACGTATACCTCCTCAAGTCAGCAAATGGTCCCCAAAACAGATCATACTCGAATCATCAGTACTACAAATGATCAAACATTACACCCTCTTATCAAAGTACCAAATTTTTTTTCCTGTCTTTTCTCACTCTTTTATTCAACTACGAAAGTTTTCCTTTATGTAAGTATCGAAAGCGTAACATTCGAACGAAGATAGGACCAAGCAAAATAATACAGGCTATAATAATAAAAAGAATAGGGAAGAGGAAGAAGAGAAAAGAGAAAAAATCCGCCATTGATAATTCAAATAATCAGGAAAAGAAATTACAGACTAACTAACAAGTTTGTGTGAATAACACTTGAATTGGGAAACAGAATCACTTGATAGAGTATCCCAGGATAAGTGTGTCGATACAAACAATGTCAAGACCAAGATAAACAGCAACAATTCTATCTAAAAGAAATTGTGTGTGTTGGAAGTCAAAAAAGATGAGAATATTGCTATAAAGCTTATTTGAATTTCGTCCACTAAGGGATTCGAGTTCAAATATCGCCGCAAGCGTATTGTATATTTCTGATCCATGCAGATAACACTGAATAACGTGCTGCAAGTTGCAATGAAGAAAAAAATACACAGAAGTACCAGTCAAACGTGTGTTACACGTCTTAAAAAATCAGATAGAAAATCCTTGCTCTTGGCATTTTTTTTTTAGTTTCCATGTTACTCTTTCAGATCGTTGTGTATCCAACATTTCACTAAACTTCTGAGGATATTCTGAGTAATGTAAAATGTAAAAATGAACATTTTGTTCCATTCGATTTCCTTCTAATCTCCAAATCCACATCTCTTGGTTCCTGCATGTCTATCTATGTATGTGAAAAATCTGATTACCCCTTTATTCATCTCGACATTTACATACTTTAGTCTTACAGTCATCCCTTACAAGTTATTTGATGGTAGTAGGATTTCTTGGATAAATGAGATGAAAGAAATATTAATCAAATCACAATAGAAACAAGTCTGTCCGGAAAGTGTCAAGCTACTTTGAGACGCCACTAAATGAGCTTGTGTACTGTGTAACCGTTGCATTCACAATGATCAAATGATGCCTAGTCTTTACGTCTCATGTACGGTATTTTGCCTATGTGTGTCAGCAACCACCCGTAAAGTCCACATATGGTTTGTTGTGACTTCCCGCTTTTCTTTTACATCAAGAAACGTATGATAGCGATCCCGAAGAAGGACTTTGCAGACTGTTTGGATTAGTGGATGGGTTGCAGAGAAAAGCGTTTGGTTCCAAGTCCCAAAGGCATTGCTTTGAAGAAAACTAAGGCACCATTGCCTAAGTTAGGCTATTTGTGATAATATTGAGTAACTAGGACCGACCTCGTATTCTTACTTGATAGTGACTTTAAAATAAGATGATATGAATTGAGCTTTCTGGTATAAACTCACCTGTCAAGCATGTATATGTAAATGTAGATCTTGCAATTGGAATCTTCATGTGAATTAAGTGCATTGAAAACAGACTTGAAATGCAGAAAAAAATCTACAATGTTGATAGTTCATCCACTTTGATGTTGTGAAGCGAGGAATATCACTTCCCCGTTTAAATTCTTCCTACGCAGAATACAAATATTTATCGACATTTGAAGTTCAAGGAAATTTTCCTAAAAGCTTTCACTTATTTATGAAAAGGTTTCAAAAATTTTAAGTGAAACATTTTTGCTCTTCCATAGTTGTTTTAAATCTTTTTACGGCATGAAATAAATATTGGAGGCTAAGAGTTAATTTTAATCTTTATTTTTAGACTCTACGTTTAATAGTTACTCGAAACGAAAGAAACAGAGAAGTGATTCATACATACATGCATACACATATCCGTGCACATACTAATACACACATACGAACTGATTCATACATTTACTTATGCATATACACACACACATGCACACACGTGTATATGTGTGTGTGTGTATATATATATATATATATATATATATATATATATATATATATATATATATGATGATTGTCATGCATACGGTAATGTAATCCCACTGTGTTAACCTTGAGGTCAAGAGGTTTTCGTTTAATTATAAGTGGAAGGCAATCGTAATCTCAAAGAAACGAGTTGATCATGAATATCAAGTTAAGTAGTTTTATAATTGTTCAGAAAAAAAGATTGCTATTGACATAAAATTGAAATACTGCTTGAAATGTTCACATTTTAATGTACATGTTGAAATATGTCTCCCGCTCTCTGAGTGCATTGGAAAACTTTACGTGTTTGCATGTTTTTCTCCAAACCCAATGACTGTTACAGGGTGAAGCAAAAATCGTTAAAGGGGCTGAACATTCATATCTTCTTAGCTTGTAATGATTTTAAAAAAATGCTTTCAGCAAATGAAATAAATAAACAAGGGAAGTTTGATTAACAAATGTACGAAAAAGTATTCCTTTCAAAAGTCGACCATTATTGATTTAAATAATTCTTGCTCTTTTAATAACATCCTACCGAAGATTTCTGCTCGGATATCGTACTTCCGCTCCTGGAAAGCCTTTAGCTCGTTAACACAGATCTTATCCCTCAAATAATCTTTGTGAAATAAGTCTGACGTTTGTGGTGACCAATCAAATGTGCTTTTTTTGTTTGATTATGATAATTGGGTGATAGAAGGTGTTTAAAGCTTTCATTTTGACTACATCAGGGAGGCCGAAAGGGAGAATCTGCGAAATGGGCAGCCTCAGATCTCCGTACGCCTTGCCCTCGCCAAGGCTTCTGTTGGAGTTACTCCTATTCCGCCCCCCATTGTCTGCTGAGAGAGAAGGATAGGAAGAAGATAGAAGTATCAGATATCAAAATTAAAATCGAGATAGTTCAAAGTACAAAAATAAGCAAGTCTTGGTATGAAAGGTAATTCCCTAAAAAGTCTTCAAATGACTGGTATTTGATTACGCAAATTAACGCTATGTACATGGACTAGAATCTATCATAAATAAAAAAATGGCATTATCTGGGCCTTTGAAACCTACAGATAAGGCCAGACTGAGACAGGTAGATATGAACAATGTGGGTAGATATGACAAGGAAGATACACGTAGATACACACTTATCTACCCACAAAAACATATATGCATACATATATAAAAGTTGATGGAAAATATTGCCTTTCTTTACAATTGTTTTTATCTTTAATGATAAAGATCTGATTCTAATGCAAAACGCCTCGACGAAAAGAGGATATAGATAACACAACAATTGATATTACAAAATAGATATTATGAATATTCTCGGCAATGAATCAATCATTACAGATATTTTCCCGAAGTTAGCTTAGTATCAATATTCTTAGTCTGTTAAAAAATTCACTTCAATTGGTGTTTGGTTACTAATACCAATGTACAGTGATTTTTTCAGTGATGTTTCCCCAGAGCCACGTGTTTTTTGTCTGCATACGACACATCGTTTTATATTGTAGATTAGTGTTTCAAAAACTCTTTGGCCACGACCCTGAGCATAGAATAATTTTGGCCTAATGATTCTCAGAGAGGAAACATAATTTCAGATTCTTACACTTCGTTTTATTGAATAGATTGTTTCATTCAATTGAATGTCTTTTCTTAATTTCATTACTATTTTTCAAATCATACCTTGACCCTCATGGAACATCCTTGTGACCATCACTGGTAATTCTTTGCTACCTGTCTAATAGTTGTTAGGCACATAATGTCTCAATTCTGTGCACAAGTATTTATATATATATATATATATATATATATATATATATATATATATATATATATATGTATATATATCAGCATCACATTGGATGGTCCGATCAACTGCTCTTTGAATCAATAAGCGAGAATCAGAAGCTTAGCAAATGATAGCCATAAAATCCGTATGAAGACAGCCTAAGCTTTGAGATGTCGAAGGTAGACTACTTGTGATACAATCGGAGACTTGACTGATTGAGCCTCGATTCAAAATATGAGCAGCCATTTTGTGAGATGGTCGCACTTTTTCGCCTTAGATCGTTAACACCGTCCTTGATCACCCATGTGTGCCACTGAGTGCTCATTCGTTACAACGCCCAAGATGGTGGATTTTCTGTGACTCTAGAGATTCAAGTTGACATGATATGATATGCTGAACCCCCTCCCCAAACAACAAAAAAAAAGCAACAACAAAAAACCTTCATGCATAATCACACAAGTCTCAGTACCTTTTCCTTTTTCTTATTACCATATTCTTATGATATCAGACCTGGGATCGACCTGTGTCTAACCTGAAATAAATTCAAACTCATTACTTGGATACTAGTTTTTTTCTGTGTTATTATTGTTGCTTTCTATTCTAACATTTTCGACAGCTAAAGTAGGCTGCAAAAATAATGAAATGGATTCCGACGAAAGTCGAACCCACATTCTCACACCTGTGGGGCCAGTACTTGATATTTGCCTCTACCACTTCCGCCACGGAAGCATTGTGGATTAAACTCTATAGTCATTATGTCTTTTCCGATTCTTTACGCTTCTTTTTTTTTTTTATTACTCGATGATAGGGGCCCGAAGACCGAGATTGAAGTGATAAAAAGCAACTACAATACGATAAAGAAAATCAGAAGAGAATTATAATAATGAAAATACTGCATCTAAAAAACCTTCATAAATCGTTAGACCGTTGATCCAATAAATGAATAATTAAATGAAATGTTGATAAATCTTGAAGGGAAA
>OY735199.1:46136038-46186038 GCA_963457665.1 Thysanoteuthis rhombus | reverse complement strand
CCAATAGCGGAGGGGTGGTCCGATAGGGAGCCGTAGTCAGATGTGAACTGCATGTAATGTTGAAAGGTAATTCAAGACCAGTGTGAGTGCCAATCATCGGCGACAATTGTGGCTCTGACTGAAACCATTAATGCAAGAGTTATCTCGCTCAAGATGGCGACTTTACAGACGTCACTACAATTATGTCAAACTCTCTGCACCCTTTCTCACTTTTCACTATCTGGTCCAGATTGACGTGCATACTCACCACTAATCTATCTATCTATCCATCTATCTATCCATCTATCTATTCATCTATCTATCTATCAGTATATATAAGGGTGTATATACATAAACATAAGTGGGTATATATATAAATATATATATATATATACATATATATATATAAACATATATATATATATATATATATATTTATAGAGAGAGAGAGAGACAGACAGACAGACAGACAGAGACAGACAGAGAGAGAAAGAAAGAGGGAGAGAGATAGTGAGTCGAAGTGAATGCTTTTGCCTTAAAAGTAGTGAGGATGCGTATCTCACTAATGGACGCACTCATCAAAGAAAAAGAAAATATATTGCATTGATGTGTGAATAAAACACGATATCAAAATCCTGATATTTTTATGATTAATTGGCATTGTTGTATCATTTTGATATTGAACTATTTCTTTAAAAATATAAAACTGTTTAATTATGCATAAAAGTATTTAGAATCTTTGTTAGATTTTACTTCAATGGAAGGGGGGGGACTACTAATCCTATTGACAAAAGTGAGGAATTACCTTGAATATGTTGGAAACCGCTGTGATAGACTGAGCTGAGCTTAGCAAATATTTTAGTGCTATGTTTAGAAAGTGTGTCCGGCCGACCCATTCACTGGTGTAGTGAGTTTGATCCCCACCTTTGTCCGGTACGAGACTATGCTAAACTTTGTAAATTATTATATTGTTTCCCGGAAATGAATTAAAAAAATGAATCTTGAAATGTATTTGTGCAGGGGAATTGATTTACAGACGTACAAGAAGCAGTTTGGAAAGAGGTTAGCAGAGATCGTAAATTGTCTGAAACAGAGAAGACATAGCAAGGGCAGGTAGCTTAATAGTTAATGGTAAAAGAATGGATTCGGCGATCTGAATTGCAAGTCTGGTTCGACAATTTGCGTTGACTCCGAACTAAGGTCCCTGGGAAAGACATGAATCCACTTCTCCACCCAGCTATATGTACATAACAGGGCAGTTGAAACTCTTTAGCCCTTTAAGGCAGTCCATCTTGGATGTTGTGCTAGCAACCTGGCCCCGTAAGCACAATTGCTGCAGTATCATTGATTTGTTCTCCCCGGATCGTTTGAGAAATATTGACCGAATCATTGCTTCATTTGTCGACGGACACAGCAGTGACTGTGTTTGAATAAAATTAGACTGTGTGTGCGTATCCAGGCTGCTTAAGTAATCTGAGTCTTTATGTAAAGCGACGATTTTAATTTTGTAATAACTCTTGGAGTACTCAACAAATTGATAAAATCAACGTTATCTCGTAGAATGAGTTCTTAAAATGATGGAATGGCTTATTAGTGTTTGAATTTTAAAATTCAAATCAAGATACTTGTGCTATAATTTCAATTATTTTTATTCATTATAGATTTAGATGTTGATGCAATTACGTAGATTTAGAGTAGGTTTGGATTGTTAAGATTTAAAATAATTTCATACAATGAGACATGATTATTGTTCAATTACATTTAAATGTGTTTCTGGAACCCCGGGTTTATCTTCCGATTCTTTCTCGAAGACTCTTATTACAGCAGATTCGCCAAATTGCTGGCAATTATTGTTCCATAAAAGACAGAAATATCTCTGCTGAAAAATGGTAAAACACTCAGCAGACTAAAGTGTGATACTAACGATTCATATAATTCGTTCACTGTTCAATAATGGAAATAGGAATTGTTTTTCCTAATCTGCTGGTGTAATGTATGAAAGAGATTGTATGTATGTTTGTTGGTTTTCATTGCTTTAACTTGAAAACTACACACCTGAGATAAAGAAGGCTATAATCAAATCCAGGATCACGGAAAAGACTTCACTTTCTGTATTGGCCATTAAACTATCTACATATAAAAAACCAATGAGCCCTTATGAGATGCATTCAGCGGCCAGGTTGGCTCTGAAGAATCTTCATATATATTGCTGCTTATAAGGGGCATGCTTTTAATATCTCAGCAGGAGATCCCAGTCAAAATCTTTACAGGCCTTGTAAAGTCCATGCAAGATTTGGTAAGACCTGTTTTGAGAGGCACATGGAAGGCCGACCACTTACCAGAGAGATGGTCATAACATTTTGGCTCACCAGTGTACATAAATGCGGCTGGGAATTGAAAGAGCAGTGTAATAGATATGCATCATTGCCTGCAGGGTCTTTTGTAAAAAAGCAATCACGCATCCTTAGTTTGTCACATGCTGTCATTTCCATCCAAAAGATATTTCCTGAATCAAGAGAAACGTCTTTGAGATATTCCGCGTTCTTGTCTATCGGCTTCGTACCATCACTTAATTGAAATTTCTCAAATGTATTTTATGTGACCGTATGTGCCTTCGACATTCGTTCGATAATTCTGAATAGCTGGCTTATATAATACATACAGTAAGTACAAAAAGTATGCGACTGATTTCAAAATGTTTATTTTAGCATTAGTCAATCCCCGTGGATAAATCCACGGATATCCGATGTGTTGCGTAATGAACTACTGGTAGAAAATGATGCAGTTGCTAAAAGGTAGGATCAGTGATTTGTTGCAGAGACGAAAGTGAAGAAAAATGTCGTTGTTATAACAATTCAGTGTCTACTATCCTAAAGCCAATCGTACCAATAAAGACCTTTTGTGAAATGAAACAGCACGAAGTGGAGAAGTTATTTCTAATAATTATTACGGGAAAAATTGAGCGTGCTCAGCCTCATAAAATGTTGAAGAAGGTATATTGGGTTGAGTCAGCGCAAGTTGTTGTGGTGGGAGGTACAGGACACACGAGTGTAAAGAAAAGAGAGGGTTGTGCGCTGCCTCTGTAATGGCTCGCTGTAAAACAAAAGGTGGATTCTACTTTCACTTCGAAAAAGTGAAACAGTGGCGGAAATAGATCTTTGGTAAAGCAGGCACTGCGAGTACTTCGATTCTATTAAATGGTTTCTGTTGAAACTAAACTGAAAAAACTAATTTTGATGGAAGAGTCCATTATAAGCATGTTCAACGACGGACGTTAAAAGGCTGCTGCTGCTGAACTGTCAGTCGCAAACGATTTCACTTCCGCTCCTTTTCACAACTTCGACCTCTCCTCCCAGAAAGTGGCTCTTCTCAAGAGACAACTTTGTACGAAGGCGAAACTTAAAGTTCATCGACAACTCGACTGTAATCCTGCATTTATACATTTTGCACTGAACCGAAGGCAAAACCATAAAAATAGCGTCAGTCAAAAGCGGGACATATCTGTCTATGGATGTGCGACAAATCTAAATAGTTATTGGTGTGGAGAAATGATTGGCAAGAGCGAATCAGAATTTCAGCTGTTTACGTTCAGTAAACAGTAATGCACGTTGCATGGTTCTCAATTTGACAGTCAATCTTCTGATTAGGCTCCGTGTCTCAGATACATAGATAACTATCAGAAGGGTGCATTGGTTCTTTACCCGTCATTTCAAAATTGATAGGATTTATCAGTTCTTGCCGTACCGAAAGATTTCTATCCTAGTGTGATTCTCCGCTTGATTTCGTCGTTTTAGGATTCGTTGTCGTTGGTAAATGCAATGGTCTACTGTCTTCAACAACGCATTTTCGATTGTGGTCCTTGTACCTTTCTGCCTCAACATGACATTTGTATAACTGAAGTTCATGTGGACACCAATATTTTTTGGCTTCCTTTCTTTAGTTCGTCAGGCATTCTTCGGAGATCATGAAGGTTCTCAGCAAAAAGGATGAAGTCAACGAATCTAAGGTTACCTCGATACCTTGTCTATTTTGATTCCTTTATTTCCTCAATCTAGGTATCGAACCATCATCTCGAGGCAAGCTGTGAAGACTTTGTGTGAGCTGGTACCCGTTTTTTCGAGCAGAAATGGCCCGAGTCTTTCCGTAGTCTGATAAAGCAACTGCTATCTCCATAGATATATACGGGATCTACGCCATGCAGTGTGAATGCATCAATGACTTTTCCTCTGAGTCAAAATGATTTTTTAAGTTAACAAATGCTACAGAAAATGACATTTTATATTCTGCTGCTTTCTCTATTTGTTGGTTTACTGAATGTTCATGGTAACTGTTCGAGTAGCTTATTCTGAAGATAGCTTTTTCCCGTGTTTGGTCTTCAGCTAGCGTTTCAGTGATTTGGTTGGTGACAGCACAGTATATTAGACAAAAACAAGAGTCAGATATATAATAGAATCCTTTTAGGATCTCAAATAGCTGGACATCATGAATCTATATGGTACCCCAGAGATCATATGCGAAACTGTGACCGAGAGAAAATAAGGAGGCGTGACGAACTTCACAAGTATAATAAATGCAAACTTTAAATGGATGATGGTGAAGAACTAATTTGAATTCACAACCCTCAGCTTTGTCCCATCGCCAGATATCTAGACGTAAGTGATTTATTTCTGACATGCCGCGAGAAGAAAGAACTCAATAAACCTCTTTCCCGTACCTAACATTCAGATAATGATAACTGTAAAAATTTGCTACTCCCATTGTCAACCTTGACAGGGGCCAGTGTGATAGACATATCCGTACATGTACACGTACACATGCAATAAGGGTGTAGTCTAATGATGAAGAAAATAACACATTTTTACAAAGAATATTCATTTTTTAACGTTACTCATTTCCTGTTGACACTGTCAACCAAATACTTTTCCATTGAGAATTTCTGATCAAACTCCAGATAATAACTGTGATATTTTTGTATATATCATGAACAGTGTGATTTTTCCATTTCTTTGTCCGTAGCAATGGACTTCCCCACTTGACAGTGACAATAATATAAAATATCCCACTTGGAACAACGGACGTTTCCTTAAAAAAAATGAGTGCTTTCTCTAAAAATGTAATCTCACAGGGATGCAAACATATCCGTGAGTCTATTTCTTTTAAGAGGATTAACTAACATACATACATATATATATATATATATATATATATATATATATATATATATATATATATATATATATATATATATATATCCACTAAGCTTCCTGAGTACCTATATCAAAACATATCTTTGTTGAGCTTTGACGCAGTGTCGTATACAGGGAGTATTAAACTAGCTGTAAATGGTCTGCTTGTTTAGGTTTTCAACTAGTTATCCGCAGTAGTTGCAATTGGTGATATATGTATATAAATGAACTTGATATGAAACAATAGAACAGATGAATTATGAAGAAGACATAAATTAACAAAGCATAACACGGGAAGTATCAATGAGTTTTATTTAATCTTCCATTTGATACAATGGACCCTCGCACTTACACTTATTCAGTAGTTTCTTTTCGAAAAAAAAATGATCTCAACGAAATTCAATTATATCGGTGATTTTTTTCACAGGAATTAACTAGAATGTATATAAAAGAACTTGATCAAAAACGACAGAACAAAAGACAAAATATTAAAAGGATGTGACATAATAGAATACACATAACTAAAAGTGTTGGAGAAGTTCCTTTGTAACTCAGATAAAAAAAATCAATACGAATTGTAATAAGACTCTAATGCCACGGAGATTGGCTGTCGGCGGGATAGGCAACCCTTGTTGCTTGGTTCGTGCCAAGCATTTCACATTTTCTGCCCCCAAACTGATTTTGTGATGGTGAGTTGAAGTGAAGGTTCCTGGAAAAATTAGTGGAGTTCACACCATTTCCTGTAGGCGATCCTAGACGCGATTTTGCTCACGCACCACTAACGGCAGGGTAATTGGGCTCTTACCTGACAGATTATACAGACACACACACACAAACACACACACACACAAACACACACACACACAAACACACACACACACACACATATATATATATATATATATATATATATATTTATATATACATTCATATATTTATACATACATATATATATATATATACCTGTGCGTGGTGTGTGTGTGTGTGTGTGTGTGTGTGTGTGTGTGTGTATGGTTATAAGTCACTAACACTATTTCTTCCCTTTTGGACGTGTGCTGTCATAACTCTCAACCTACACAAACACACACACACATACACACGCACACACACACGCACACACACACACGCACACGCACACACACACACACACACACACGCACATATATATATATATATATATATATATATATATATATATATATTCGGTTCATATCTCTGTGGCAAGCTATACTTACTGATCCATGTAAGCATGTAGATGATATATATATATATATATATATATATATATATATATATATATATATATATATATATATATATATATATATATATGATATTACTGCGTCAGGTTCTACTTATTAATCCATATGTGCATCTATGTATACTTAAATATGAATTAAGCCACTCTCGTGAGAAAATATATATGTAAGTGTGTGTGTGCGCGTGTGTGTGTGTGTGTGTGTGTGTTTCTCTCTCTTTCTTTGCCTAGGTGTCACTAACAGCGTGATAATTGGACTCTTACCTGACAGATCAACACCTTCTTCCCTTGTCTTTTTTCCATTTCCCTAAGTGCCCGATTACAATCCTCCCCTCGCACGTGTATATCTAACATTACATTACCATAGCACGCTTAACGTTCTAACAGCTTTGAGAAACGTACACAAACGAATGTTGCGAGAGACTAAATTGTGAAATAAATGGAACACCCGAAGAATATGATAAAAAAGAAGCAAAAGATTGGAAGAAAATGAACCCCCCGAATGGTCGCTTTAGAGAAGATTGTTTATATCCTGTTTTGCGTAACTGATCGTAGAGCATTCGAAATACTTATCTAATCTGATCCCGACGACACATCGATTGATTCTTGTGCAGCTAGAAATGATGATCACAGATTTCATCAATTTGCAGCGTAGAAGATTAAAGATAGCAGAATCCCCGTCCTTATACGCACTGTTAAATTTCTTCACTTCCCAGTGATCCCGCCGATTTTTTGGTAGTATTCAACAATTATCTGCCGCTCCAATAGTATCACTATTTTCGTGTGAAAATGTGAAATTGTTATGAAGCCAGTAACGGTACCGTTGAATCCAGTGCAACTTTAAGTTGATACTGCTCATAATTGCAAATATCTTTGGGTTATTGGGGAATCAATTGCTACTTGTGTTGATCAAGTATTCATTACTAACACACTACAGCGATAGTTCTTGATGGTGGGAGAATGATCACTATATTCAATTTGAGGTTTGGCATACGGACATCTGTAATGCCATTCTGTAGAGAATTTTTATTCTATTTTGTCTGTTTTGGTCAGGTAAGATAAAATTAACCCCAAAAATAAGATCTGAGATTAATTTTTAATCCATGATAAAAATAAATCTATGATTCTTTTTTTTTCATTTTTTACATACATTTCACCTTTACCTATCCAATAACTTGGAACAAGGTCGCTGGGGCACCACAGAAGATTTCATCATAGGTGTGTCAAGGGCATGATAGCGTGACGGAGCCCATTACTCTTCAGCTTAGTTCATAATCAGAGTTGTTCGTCTTCTTGATTGGTGACCTACCATGGCAAGAAAGCCTGATCTACCCTAGTATCGCTCAAAGCTGAGGATAGAAGATATGGATTCATGCCTTACAAAAAAGTATTTGAACAAAGTGAATACAAAATATCTCATTTTACATTTTTCACGTCTTATTAAAAATAGTCTCTGCTTGGCAGAACAATTTTTTGCTTATCAACAGCTGTGTTCGCAGAGGTGAAAAATGTTTCCTGCAGTTTTTCTTGTCAGAATGTGCAAAAGATAATGTTGTACAATTTTCCCCTTTGACAAAAGTATATGCACAGTTTTGAATTCGACTTGGGAAATCGATATTTTTTCAATGAAAATTTAGTGAGCTTTCTACAGAAGTTGGAATCTTTTGTGCACATATTAATTTCTTTTGTGCTCTCCTCGTAAAATGTGTGAATTGTGCACATGCACAGTGCAGAGGTCCCCAACCCTGCATTCACAGGCTTTTGCAAGTGCCTGGTTACCGTTAGTAATGATTTTCTTATTTAATATTAAGATATGTAATATTAATTCTAAAATAGTAACTCCTCGGGTGCATAGATTTCCCTATTTGGTTTCCCCTGAACTGTACTCCCCCTATCCCAGAATAAAATGCCAGATTAAAACTTGGCCGTGAAGCCAAGCAATACATGGGAAAAAAGGCCTAAAATCTAACTATATTCAAATATAGTTCTAATTCTTCTGCTAAAAACGTGTATATTGACTTCGTGTATTGCAGACTATTGGTTAGTTGCACATTGCCACTGACTAAAGAAGAATCACTGAAAATATTGTTCACGAAAGAGGAAACAGTACAATTTATTCAATGCATATTCAAAGTCGATAGATATACCCCAGCACAAGCTATCTGCAATCACCCCTGGTGAGACACCAGTAATGATTGGTAATAGCAAAGGATTTGTTGCTTTGCTTGATAAAGATGAAACCTTATTTTACATACAAAAGCACAAAATAAAGGAAACTTGAATACAAAAATGTTTTCTCGAATCCAAAATTCAATACTGTGCGACTGTTTCGGGTTGGTACATTTTTTTCCCACGGAATAATGAAAGTCCTTACACTATGGGAAATGGAAAAGCCGAACATATATTTTGAATATAGGCTCAATAAATCCATCCAAAGCAAAACTTGTTATATAGATTTCTCACGAGGAGACGAGGTCATTTTACATATTTCCCAAACATGGAGAAAATGATAGGTGACAATAATTTCCACCCGTCACCATTTGTAACCCATCTTAAATCGCTTCAGGATCAGTTCGAAGAAAGATTTTACTATTATAGAGGCAATGAGCAGATTTTTATTAAATCTTTCTACTTCTCACGCGAATATAACAGATATAGCTATAGTCTTAAAAGACTCATTCAAATATGACTGAAGATCTGCAACTGGAGATTTTGGAATAGTAAAATGACATTGTGATAAAATAATTTGTAATAGATTACAACTTTTGGAGTTTGATCACAAGAGAATAGCTGTATTTCCTTATAGGTGTAGCACACAATATAAAATCGCTTTTCGGATCCACTTACCTTTGTCAATCACTTTTTTCGACTTTCTCGTCTTATCGATGAGTGTCTTGATGATTGTTTATGGACAACAATATCATCTTACTCTCTGAACTATGAGCATTGCTCATTGACGTTCAGTGCCAAGGGTCAGATTGACTTTGAGAGTTTCAGGAAATTTAGTAGCATAGTAATGTAAATATTCATACAGGAAAATGTTTTATTTGTACAGTGTGATTATGTTATGTACGAATTACTTTTCACCGAGTTATATTCATTATCAAGTCCAACTGTAAATCTGCCCTGCGATTACCCAAAATATCTGCATATGAATAAAAACATAATTATTCAAACTTATTTGGCTTTGATTTATTTTTGTCAGGGTCGTTCCGATCGAAAAGGGTGTGGATAGTGGATCTGGGCCCCAAACAGAACTTTTTTCAAGAAAATATATTTTATCATCCTAGACTGCTGCAATGCTACAATTTGGGTCCTGAAATGTTAGGAAATTCGAACCAGATGAATTTCGTTTGGCTATTTATCTCCTGTGTTACAATCTATGCCTTATTTAGTTCGGGGATACCTCGTTTTAAGTTTATTAGTTTTGTATTTACTTTCTTTGAATAAGTTTGTTTTGTGTATTGCATTCATTATTTTACGTTAAGACTACATGACATTTAGTTAATCTAAAAAATTGACTTGTTTTTTTCCATGATAATATAAATAATTTCAAAATTTTTCTTTTCTGTGCATTATATTGAATTGGAAATAAACATCATATATGGTTTTAATGGATCCAAATATGAATTTGTCTTGAAAAGTAAACAGTTCCCGCTGCAAAATTGGCAGATGTGAAAGTGCTCTCCAGCAGAATAAGGCTGAGGACCTTTGTCCAAGAGGGAAATATGGTAACCATTTATTTTGAACAGGCTCTTCTGTGCAGTATTCATGGGCGGCGAATCTGAGAAAAAACATAATTTGGGCAAATTACTCGCCTAAGAGAGGTGTCTTCAATCTTTTATTTTGCCTCCTCAGCTCTGAAATTTCCAACGCTGGAGAAATGATTCTCACTTCTAATCTGTCCTTTAGAAATTGGATAAAGTCAGATCCTACTTTCATAAGTTATCACTCGCTCTTTGAGCGAACATTCAACATTTTGTTTAAGCTGCTCCGAGTGAAGGACATGTGTTGATTGTAGACATTTCTGCTACCATATACAAAACTCCGGTAATGTTAATAACATACGAAGATCCTGATATAGGTTAGCCTTTAATACTCATACTTGAGGTGCTGAGCAGTCAACATCACGGAGAACGGACTCTGCTCACCGAATACAAACTCTGACCGAGTTCTCCCTTGGCGCTAACGCCCTTAGAAAATCCATGAACCCATCTCTCCCACAGCTATGAATAAAAAAGAGCAGGCTTAAGTGGGTGACGCCACTATGGATGCTTGTCACCACAAAATTTATCTTGCATATCAAAAACCGGAGCGGAGATAGAGATTCTTGTTAAAATTGGAGCAAGGACGGCTGAAGCCGTAGACAACATAAGGGAACCAAGAAGTACCTATTCTAGTGGTACAAGTAGCTAACACAGTATTCATCACGAGAACGAAATCGGTAAATCGAGGTGAAATTTCGTCTGACACCTTTTGTCCTCAATAAGCACTCATGCCCCTCGTAAAAACAAAACATTGGCGAAAAGCGAGAGATACCTGTATCGTCTTGGCAAAAACAAGATAGGTTTGTGTAGCTTCCCATTGATTGACATTGATGGATAAAAAGAAAATACAAACTCATACTATCAATACGTTTGTCATTATCTCCGTACGTTACACTGTGATTGGTCAATTCGACTCAAACTATCTCATCACAGAAATTTAGATAAATTAAATAACAGCCGTGCCCTTTTCTTTTTTTACGTTATGATAGCGCACTCTTGTGAAAAAAGCTTGCTTGAGAATCAGTTTAGTAGACCAGGGTATTTTTCAATAAAAACTTATTATTATAAATTAAATAAATAGATATATTACTTATTTTATTGAAATATTACTTTATTACAATGAGTTATTTAAAATTGAAATATTACTTTTCTTTATATTTCAATATTTTTTCATTACTATAAATAAGCAAGAATCATAGGTTCAACGATGTATCATTATAGCAGAAGGATGGGAAAGGAGAACAAGTACCCTTTCTCTTTGTCAATTGATATTCATACTTGTAATATATTGTCTATCGACCGCCATTTGACCTTCCACGCAATCGTGATATGGAAACATTCTGCGAGTATTATTTTCAATAAAAACCGTGAATGGCCATTTCTGAGATTTTGGGCCATTTCTGTCATATCAAAATTACTTCTGGCATGCTATTGTACTTCATAACAGATGATAATATGATCAGATTAGATATTCTTTCAATGACATCACTCATCTTTATGACATCACACGTTCTCTTCTGATGTAATTGCAGCAAGTAAATAAAACACGACTCCCCTTCTTTTTCTGTTGCTTAACGGAATCAGAACCGACTGACTGACTGACTGACCGACCGACCGAAAAGTGTCTTTTCGAGATGCGTTTGGATGCATCTAAAATATTAATATTCTCTATTTCATTTGAAACATTCCTAATGGTACACAGAAAGAAAGATGGGGGAATGAAATTAGATGGTTTAACAAGAAAGTATAGGGATAGGAGAAGAGAGAAAGTTACGACGTTTACTGAGAGAGAAAGAGAGAGAGAGAGAGAGAGAGAGAGAGAGAGAGAGAGAGAGAGAGAGAGAGAGAGATAATGGATAAGGTAATGGATTATCCTAGTTGTCAAAAACCGTGGAATTTCCACAGGCCCTGCTTGTTCAAATGTGGATTACTTATGCCACAGACCTATTACAGATTGTATAAGGAAGGAATGTCTTGATGTTTAAAAGTGAATAATACCGTGCAGCACTAAAATCCTGAGACGAAATCCTGAGGATACTCGAATCTTTCCCCACATGCATTAATTGTAATTGCTTCACCCCATTCTGGCTCACAGACGGTTTTTGTGAAAAAAAAAAAAAAAAAATTCTCCTTTCGGAGAGCGGAGGAGATTCGTGGGTTCGGGTGAGGATCAGCACCATCCCCCTCCCCACCCCACCGGGTGATACTGATATTTAGTCATATTGGTTGGTACTAATCTCCATTTGGTTAGGTTAGGCTATTACAACGTTCAAAGAGATCGTAGGTACACTCCGCACAGCCCCGCTGTTTGAAATGATTTGAAATGAAATTGAAAACAAAAAAAAAGAAGAAAAGAAAAGAAAAGATAAATGGAGTTCGGTAAACGGTTGTGAACCCTAACTCAACTTATCTGCACATTAGATTCTCACTCTGGTGGTGCCGACCTTAACTTGGTTCTCATTGGGTGTTAGTAATCTTTGTTTGGTTTTATTGAGTGGTACCGATATTTACCCGGAAAATTTAGTAGTGCCGAACTCTACTTCATCTGATCTGTATTCTGTTTTCGAATGTTATCAGAAAGTGGAAACTTTCGTGTGGCTTCTCCTGTAACTGCTACAACTACTCAAAATGTGAGATCTTAACAACTGTTTAATAATTACTTCTCTTTCGCAAAACGCGGGGAGCAATACTCAAAATGTTCTGCACAGGCGAAATTTCCATTATCCTTCTCTTTTAGACGTAGAAACTCATTGAGTGGTTGAAAATAAGGAAATCGGTGAAGCTTCATCAAATATTCAGTGGGTAAATAAAACTGCCTCCGCCCCAAATGAATGAAACATTCACTCTTTTTTCTCCTCTATCTCTTTTTCTTACTTGCTTTCTCTCTCTATTTTCAGTCAAATGAAACATTCACCCTCTCTTAACTCCCCCCTTTCTCTCTTGAACCGGCCCCCAATGAATCGAACATGCAATCTCTCCCTTTTCCCTCCGTCTTTCTCGCTCTCACCTTTTCTGTGTCTCTCTCTTTCTCTTTCGAACTGCATCGTCAAGTTTGATTAATGGAACTTAACCAAAAGAGATACCTTCAGACTGAGAACCATGCAACGTGCCCATGGAAGAATCATGCTCAACATAACATGGAGAGATCGCAAAACAGCACAATATATTAGGGAAAAGACAAGAATCTGAAACCTCATATAATCCATTTGGAAACTCAAATGGCAATAAGCTGGTCACGTTGAAAGAATTGCGAACAGCTACTGGATATCACAACTTACAACATGGATCCCCAAAGATCACATTCGAAACGGATGCCAACAAAATATTAGATGGAGTGATGAAGTAGACAAGGTCAGAAAGTAATAGCTACGCGACACCAGAGATAGTGGAGTCTGGAAAACCCTGGGGAAAGTCTATGTCCAGTGACGGTCAATAAGAGACTGAAAATGACGATGATGATGAAGCTTCTGTTAACGTAAAAAAGAAATTTGAGTGAACGCTATCAAAGTGCGAGCTGTACTAGGTTCATTCAATAGGTGTAGATCTGGAAATGCAAATACTCATAATAGTCGTCGAGGGGGTCTCAAACCTGTTCCTAATGATTAAAGATAATCCATAGCCATGGCCAAAAGCCCACAAGAAACAGTACTTTAAAAAAAATCATCATTAGGACTTTGACACTGACAAATACTGCTTCTTCTCAAGGCAATAAGAAAGGTTAGAAATTTGGAGAATGGGTGACTCTTGAAATGAATGTAATGCTCCACGACTGTTTTCGATCCAATGCATCTAACTCGACAGCTCTTCTACCTTAGAGAACTAGGATATAAAGTCTTACAGCATCCTCAATATCCACAGGATATCTCTCCTACAGATTATCAGCTTTTTAATCATTTTGAACCTATTACCTCAAATGAGCCATATTTTGATTAAATATCTACCACCTTTTGTTGTTTATATTCCGTTACATCTTACTAACACTCAAAACATCCAAGGGAATTCGCAGAGCTGGAAAAGAATCTTTATGGCACTGGTCTACAGAAGAAAAACCAGAGGATTCGTCGAAAAAACGTGTAAACTGAAAGTGTATACTAGAAAAGTAAATGACGAAATATATATTAAAATGACTGATTTTAGAATCATAAAAACAGGACATAAAAAATATTCAAATAACAACAATAACAACAAACAAACAGGACAAAGAAGACCAAACCAAAACGAAAAAACCAAAAAAAAAACCCACATGAATAGCAAAAAAACAAAATAAAGATAAATTAGCAACAGCTATAAAATAAGGAGAATAACGAACAAATAAAGGAGTCCAACATCAAATACTTCTTCACAAACGCTGAAAGTCTTGAAAATAAATCAAATGAGTTTAAAAAAATAAATTTACAAAAACCCAGGCATAATTACCATCAATAAAACTTAATGTCCAGCAAACGTTTCAGACGACTCCTTTGAAATAAACAGTTATCATATAATAGGATAAAAAACATATCAAAGAAAACTTAGAAATAGAACTTGATGAAAAAAAAAAAAAGAACAACGAAATACTAGATGATTCACGCTGAAGTAAAATAAAAATTGGAAATAGTAACCTGCTTCTTAGAGTGATTTATAGAATACTCTTTCAAACATTGCAAGTTGAATAGAAAAATGTGAATTTATTACGAAAGCAAAGAAAAACCGCTTCTAACTTCAACAATGATAACAATAATTCAACAATCCGAACATTGATTGGAAAAAAGTTTGAGGATCTGGAAGTGAAAACTCAACTTCAAATGAATACGTTGATGACTTGGAGATAACCATTTAAAACAGCATATCAAAGGACCACCAAGAATTTGAGGAAACAACAAACGCAGATCAGAAGACTTAGTTCTAACAATAAAATATGATGATAAAAAAAAAATACAAAAAAACAAAAAACAAACAAAAACTTAGAATAACCCATAAGGGAATATGCAGCAATAACATTTGAATGCAAAATTAAAGAAAAAAACATTCAAAACAAAAGGACCAGATAACATACTCTATAAAATGCTTCGAACGGCAGCAGATTAATTATACCAACCAATTACAATAATGTTCAACAAATATATATCCGAGAGAAAATTGTCCCAGGATTGGAAAAACGCTATAGTCACACCAGCACAATTAGAATGAGACAATATTAGCCTCTAGCTACAGACCGATTTTTATTTCTATCATAAATAGTAAAAATGTTAGAAACAGTAACAAAAGCCCATAGAGAATCACTACATTATTACTGCTATTCAATACGGTTTTATGTCTGGTAAATCATTTCTAACTAACATAATGACAGCATAATGGAAAAAAAAACTGGACGACGAAGGACATCCAATTGATATGATTTATGTTGACTTCAGTATCACTTATAAGACTATAATTCGAACTGAAACCATACAACATCAAAGGAGATATTTTGTCATGGTAAAAAGACTTCCTAGCAGGAAGGAAGCAACATGTATCGACAGATGGTAAGAAATCAGAATGGAGAGTAATAAAGAGAAGTGTGCTGCAATGTTTTGGCCCAATACATTAACGATTTACCAAGAACATTATAATACAAATGTAGTACACTGGCAGGTGACGAAAATACACAGTAAAAGACTAAAACAACATATCAAAACTGGATAAAGAGATAAAAGAATTAGAAAACAGGAGAACATGGTAACTGCACTTCAACACAGTCGCAAACCAATGCACATAAGAAAAAAAAGCAAAAATAGTAACGATGAAAAAACTTGAAAACTGCAGAATGAAAAAGAAGATCTCGGCATAATTATAACATCGAAACTCCAAATCCATAATTATATATGAAAAATATTGAAAAATAGCCGAAATAACTTGAATGATAAAAAGCAGATTCGAGTTTCTTGATATAAAACGTTTGGAATACAATACACAACAACAAACATAAGAACCCAATTAGAATATACAGTGCAAAAATGGTCTCCGCAGTACGAAAAAAAGACTTCCAGAAAAGAGCAACAAAACTTGTGCCAGGGCTGAAAAACTTGCCTATCAACAGAGACTTACAAAATTAAAACAAACAAAACTAAAAAAAAAAAGAATAAGAAAAAAAAGATGATGCAAATATTCAAAATAATAAGACATCAACTGCATCTCAGCAAAAATCCTTTATAATGAATATATATATATATATATATATATGAGAGAGAGAAAGAGAGAGAGAGAGAGAGGGAGGGAGAGAGAGAGAGAGAGAGAGAGAAAATTGCAGAATTCAAGGAGGGGCTTCTTCTCACAATGAGTTGTCAACAGCCGAAACAAATTATTTGTTCAAGATTCAGCAAAAAAGAGAAGCTAGAACCACGAATAGCTTTAAAAATGAATATGACAACTACACAACCAACAATAAACCAACAAATGAAAACATTTTTTAAGAAGAAAATTCAAAACTCTCAAACAAAAAGCGAGAAAGAAGAACCAACGTGAGCAAAAAATTACTTGTATTTTATCTTAAGAAAAACAAAAACAAAAAACGACACTCCAGATGAGACAACCCAGTAAATGAAGTAAAGTTTCACATGATATTGTATTCAACGAGTTTTTCGGTCTATTTGACTGACTCAGGATTTCAAGTCAAAGTAGGAAAATATGAAATGAAAAGTTTTCACTGGAGCAAATGTATTCGCGAATGCAAGATACGTATTTTCTTGTGGTAAAATACATCGATCCTCAGAGATTACCTAAAAATAACCATATAAAATCTCCGTGATCATTGGAAAGAAAACCACCCTTCCGAAAAAAAAAACAACAAAAAAACCCCTCCAAAACCCCCCAAAACAAACAAATAAAAAGACAAAAATAAAAATAACGAGTGTTGCTGCTGCTCATTCAAATTCCACTCCTGCTTTTAAGCCGACCGAAGATGATTCCTGTAACTTTTGTATTGAGTATATAATTAATAAAAAATACATTAAGGAATGATTTTACCACGAATGTTTTTATTCATCAGAATGAAATAAGCACTTGCATATTTACAACATAAATTTTTGTATATATGTAAAACTTGTCAGTTTGGCTCAGTCAGTAAAACAGCCACCTGCTGATCCCTTGATCGATATTTCAAATCACGGTAGAGAAATGTTCATTGTTACGAGACAGACAGATAGTGAAAGGCTCACTCGCCTGGATCAGGTGAGGATTTCTAATAATTATTTCGGAGGAAACAAAGACAGCTCCAATATCTGACATACACTGGAGTTTGAAGAAAAAATAAAAAAGTTTTGAAACATCTACAAGCATAACACCACAAAATCTGTCACACATTTTATACATTGCTGCCGTCAAAGTTTGAGAGTCAATCTTTTGGTTTGGTTCCATGTTTCAACTCCGTAGGCGACTTATTGGGAAGTAGCATTAGTTTTAGACCTTTCTTCAAACACTGGGATCTTCTTGTTCTTGAAGGTCGAACCAGTTTTACAGAATGCTTGCCAACCTATTGTGATTCTTCGATTGATTTCTTCATGTGAGGATTTCATGAAGATCTCTTGTCTTAATTAGGTATAATGGTCAACGTTCTTTAGTTCTGCGTTTTCGATTTCGGTTATTGTACTTTTGCCTTCAACCAATTCGCTGCACATGAGATTGATATTACTGAAGACAATTGCTGGTCATCAAGACTCACAACTCAGATACCAAGTGATCATATGCAATATTGTGCACGGCAAAAATGTGATTGTGTGGCGATTTAAACAAGTTTAGAATCAATTGGCACCGCGACTTTCACGATCAAGGGACCTGGAAAATCTTTTAGACGTTAAAAAGCTTTAGCTGCTGCTCCTGATGATGATTATGCTGCTGTTGATCATGTTATCGAATTGCTCTGCTGAGTACACATTCTATACTTGTTAAGAATTTCGTGCTAGACGCGAATAAAGCTGGACATTTATATTCTTCTCTCTGGCTTCATCCTTTGAATAGGATAAATGTCAAGAACTAACAAATGCTCACGTATTGGTATCTCTTTATATGGTATGCGATTACGTACGGCTCTGAATTAATTTCAGAATATACTATTGATGAAATTTTCACTTCTGGGAGTGAACAGATTTATAACTTACACGGGTAATAAGCAATTCGTAAATATGCGATTTGCAAAGCGAGGTTCGCTGTCCATTGACTGATAGTGGAAACCAGTCAAAGTCTCTTATCACTTTGCTAATATTCGTATTGTACAGGGTGGTGCTGAAGTCACTCTCCATTTTGAAACGTGGATAACTTTAATAATTTCTCGTTGATTAGAAATTAACTGGCGGCCACGTTCGCCTGATTTGACTATCCTCGATTTTTATTCCTCTGGGGTTATCTTCTAGAAAGAGTCTACGTAACCAAGCCCCCAAACACCCTTGTAATTGAAGAGTTATATCCGAAAGGAAACAGATTTTCGGAACCAGATACATTATTAAATTTCTTTGAATATGGTCTGCAAAGGGTTCAACAATGCAAAACTTAAAATGGGAAGCATTTGTGGAATGTTACATTCAACGTAATTCCAAAGGTCCAAAATAAATGTATTCGAATGAATTTTGAAAAAAGTTTTTCAAGTTTTAAATGGAGAGTTACTTTTGTGCAACCTCATATAACACATGGGAAATGACGAAATACTGTCTCATTTCCAAGTTGGATCTTTGACAAAGTGAGGTACTTGGGATATTTAATATGATGACAATTTACTCTTCTTCATAAGTACAGGCCTACCGGACTAAAGCGAAGAAACAATTACCTTTAATTCATGGGTAAAATATTTGAGTTTTCCCCGACCCCCAAATAACCTTCTCAGTTTAGGAACTCTCTTATACTCAAGTCTCTTCAGGCACATCTTGTTTATGAATGAAGATAAATCGAAATGAAGCACAGATGTTCATGGACACAATTCAAAGTTATCACTGCTTGAGGTCCTTCGTAAAAGAGAGGTGGCTCGAAAAGAACTTCCGTAAAACTGGATATATATATATATATCGCACCACACATTGAGACTGTATTTGTGTTATTCAGGTTCTTAACGATAGAAAACAATCAACATGGATCGAAGAGGACTAAGGTGAAGGATTTCATACAAGTAATTAAAGAGAAATGGATATAGATAATATACTGATAGTTAGTAAGAGGACAACAGATGGAGCAAAATGTCAACTAATTGATGTCCACTGGGCTATAGAAGAAAAAACAGACATAAGATAGAGGGATATTGTGGTCTTCATGGAAAGAGATAGTATAGGTCTTCATCCAGTAGAGGACTTACAATGGCTACTGCTGCTGTATATGAACATCGAATGCCGAGTAACAAATCGTCTAAGTAAATTAATGGAACAACCCATGGAGATGTTAAAACTGGTTAGAATGTGGTTCAGTTTCGTTTCAACCATGTATACAAGCCTAATTCGTCTGATAATTCAAAGGAAAAAATAATGGAAGTCAGATGGTGTACAACGTAGAAAAATTAAAATCGTCAAATCCATCGGTGGAATATGCTGGTTTTCTGAGTAATTAATATTCGTATAGATAATATCATAACTCGGTTTGCATGCAGTCTGAGATGAATATTCAATATTCACATGGGTGAACACTCAATAGAAGCGACATGAACAACGTATAAATTATGTTTATACACAATATAGATTAACGAATTACATGTAATATGACATATATTAAAATCATAGCTGAAATGGAGATAATGTTTGATCAACACTGTTGGATGCCGAGTTAATATAAGTGTTCTCTTTTTGAATCCCCGAAACGGTTACATGGTAGATCCCAACAAGAAAAAAATGACACAACTGCACAGTACCTTAATATTAAAGTGTGCGTTAAAAACACACCAAAGAGAATTACATGAATTACATGATCGTATGTTGCAAAATAAGTGACTGTAGTGACAAAAAACAAAAATTTTGAGAAAAAGTTTTTTGATGTGTTCATTTTTTAAAGCAGTAAAAATTTGCTGACTATATATATATATATATATATAGTCAGCAAATTTTTACTGCTTTAAATATATATATATATATATATACTTATATATTTATATATATAGAGAGAGAGTCAGCAAATTTTTACTGCTATATATATATAATTGTGTCATCAATTGTCAGCTGTTTTGATGTATTAAATCTCTTCAGTGTGGCTATTAACTTTCCATCATATCATCCAGTACCGCGAGGCAGGATTGAAACCTTCACTTCAAACCCGTAGGCCGATATCTTACCTCTGGATTACAACACTAGGCAGTCGATAAGGCTGAATTATATCTATTTACACAGATATTCCTCATCCACCAGAGTGCTCTATTCCTATGGAAGAGCATATATATATATATATATATATGTGTGTGTGTGTGTGTGTGTGTGAAAGACTTTAACTAAACTGAAATTATTTAAACATTCATATAATATCATTATTTCGAGATATCCCTTAGTATACTGGGTAGGTGTTGAGTTATCGACGTAAAGCAGCATAACACTCGGAATATCATAATTCAAAAGTTTAATCCGATGTTACACTCGAGTGGGAAATCACATTGCCGTGTCTGTTCTTTGTCTGGTGGCTTCAAATCGCTATAAACTCAACAAGCAAGAAGAAAATTGACCACAGTGATCGATGACTTGACTAATCACTCGCCTTAGGCTATGGATAACTCCACCCACGTGCACTCACGTCTCTGCCTTCCAGCTACCTTTGCGTATCTGACCTGGGAAGGGAAAGAGTGACAGAAACAAAAAGAAGGAAGACGGGAGAAGGCAAGGTTGAGAGTCGTTAGAGGAGAGGGTGACAGGAGAAAGCAAGTGTGAGAGTCGAGAGATAGAGAGAGAGAGAGAGAGAGAGAGAGGGGGGGAGAGAGAAAAGAAAAGGGAAAGGAGGGGAGAAGGGGAGCAGACGAGACTGACAGTCGACAGAAAAAAGGAAACAGAAAGAGAAAGAGGGGGTAAGGAAAAGGGGGAGAGGGAATAGAAAAGGGGAGAAACTGATAAAAATGGAGAGACAGGAGAGAGAGAGATAAAGAGAGAGAGAGAGAGAGAGAGAGAGAGAGAGAGAGAGAGGGGACAGGAAGGTGAAGAAAAAGAAAGAGAGGAGACAGGAGAGAGGCCAGGAAATCAGACAAAGGAAAAGTACTCAGATACCATTTCTCTTCTGTCTTTCGACGATGAGAATTTTGCGAACAGCTGCTCTGTGACCGACCAATTTTCGGATATGCCGATCCTTGACCTTCTTGAGGCAGTAAACGTTTATGCAGATTAACGCCTTGAGGCTTCATATGTCAGCCAAAGTCTGATCTCTACAATTCCAGTTCAAGCCTCAAACAGTCCAAGCAACCAAACTGCCATCGTAACACAACGTCTAGAGCATGGGAGTCAAGAATGAGAGGTTTCAAGTTTATATTCTCGATTTCTCCCATTCCGTTAGAAGAAAAAATTAATATCGAATTCAAAGTATTTTTTAAATCCAGGAAAGTGTAGACTATCAATACTATATAAGGTTTAGGAGCATAAGGGATGGTTACAGAACTTCCAGGCGTAGAATATACACGAATCTTATCACTCCAGGATATATATATATATACATACTTATAACTCAATCATTTAATTATTGTATGTATATAGATAAATAAATAAATAAAATATATATATATATATATATATATATATATATATATATATATATATATAGACACACAGACACAGACACACACACACACATATATATATATGTATATATATATATATATATATATATATATATATATATATATATATATATATATATATAATGGGAAATTGATTCGCTACACAAACAAGCTTATATTTCTGCCCTCTCAGCAGCCTCATCAGGCGAATGATTGGACGTGTTTTTAGATTCTAGTATGGGGAATTTGGTGAAAATCTTGTGGGTGTCACCACAATTAGTAGGAGTTATTCATTTTGTTTTATTTTTTTCTGTAGTGTGAATGTTTTTGTGGGTGGTTGTAAGGCTTTCGAAGTATAAAGTTGTATTTATCGAGCACTCTCTGTAATAAATCCATCACATATCAGACATTGCTTCATATTATGCTATATTGCTAACCTGATCCGTAGCATATATTTACACTGGAGAGTTGTAATACAACAAAACAGCTGCCTATGGATGACACAATAATATTTATGTACACACACACACACACACACACACACACACACACATATATATATATATATATATATATATATATATATATATATATATATATATATATATATATATATATATCCCAAAGCCTGGAGCGTGCCTGTGTAGCAAAATTATAATTTCACTTCTACTTAAGATCAGAGAATCTGAATTCTGCCTAGAATCAAAGTGTCGCTTTTATGGGGATTATGATATATTAGTCTCAGTCGTCAAAAGTTGGCAAAACAAATGCATGAAATCGGAGAAAGGGCATAATCGAACTTCCGAGAAATATCTGTATACATTGATACGTACAGCAAGTTCATTTGCAGTAACACATCAGTTCATCGAATATTACTTCGTAGAAAAGAAGCTTTTTTCGTTCTTATTCACATATATACGAAGGTGGAAAATAGAGAATTTCAAGTGGAATAATAATATGATGGTGGAAACGATAATTTGAAATATGTGAATTTGAAACACTCATAAACGCGTTCTCTTTTCATAAATCAACTTTTTTTCCCTGTTTTCAGCACTTCAAGGCAGAAATATTTACAAGAGAACTCATCTCGTAAGATTATGATATGACAAATATTATTTTCTTCTCGTTAATTGCTAAAACTAATTTAAATTGAAAATTGGTTAATGTTCACAGATGAATCATCAACAGTAAAAGGTTCAAAATAATTTAGACTCGTTTTTTCCCCAACTTGCTTTCTTTTACGTAATGTGCACACTAAATTATTTCGTTATCTCAGTGTTTGCCTCTTTCTGGGCAGTATTCACCCACTGTGAATAAATTATTGAACATGGCAATTAAATTTGCAATATCCTGCCGGAATTATGAGCAAACATGGATTCCAAATATTGAGTAGGGCGTACTGGTCAAGACCATTGAGTTACGTTCCCGGCAAAAGCAATAAACTGTTTTTCCAGCATGTTATTGCCGCGAGAGATCATTGTTACAGGTATCCCTCGGTTTTGAGAGTTCAGTTTGCGTCATTCTTCGGTTTTACAAAAAGAAAAGTTGAAAATACAGTTTAATGTTTGTTTAGCTACGAGCTTTTGCAGACGGCCTCGTCCCCACCCTAAATTAATAATATTGCATGTTTTACTGAGAAAAAACATGCACAATGTATAAATAGAGGTTTCCACTGATTTTTAAGACTTTGTTTTACGAGACTTTTCCGCTTTTAAAGAAAAAACAAAAAACAAAAATAGTTTCCTGCATTTGAGCGCTGCAAGACGTAATGCAGGCGACACACACACCTTTCCCTGCTCTCCTAAATTTTACTCCACTGTATTTCCTACCATCTGAACGTTCCTGCTCTTCTACTCCTGCTGTTCAACATTTTTTCTCTGGTCTGCCCTCGTTTACTCTTTCTGACCAACCTTTGATCCCCTAACTTATGGGCAAACATAATTTTTTTCTATCCCTTCTGCTAAATTAACTTATACCCTCTTCTTTTAGTTGATACCAGACCTGGATAACCATGTGCTCTTTTATCTTCTACCTTCCTCCTGATTTTTTCCGTTTCTCACGCCACTAAACTCACAGTCTATCTTTCTTACTTTCTGCGTTAGAATCCTTATCCACAGTCACTCTTTTATCAACCTCTTTTCACTTTCTCTTTTTAATTCAGTGGCTCCGACTGGCTATTTATCTACAGGGATTCCAAGCGATCACGCTTTTTCTCGTCAATAAATCTACTTAAGATGTTTCTATAATACTTTTGGCGTCTGGATAGTGTTATTCTGTTACTATCCTATCTTTGGCCAAGTATGTACGTATAGTTCACATATACACACACAAGTATCTTCAACAGAAATCTTATATAAAAATCCAATCAAGTCAAATATTAAGGAATAAAAATCAAATAACCAAGCGAACGATCACCATCAACCCTCATATTATGACATTAGTTGGTTCGATTCTCATGGTATCTCCCACTATTGGTGATCTGATACAGAAGTACTGCAGTTATAGATGATATGAAAAATAGACCTTGACACATGTCGTATAGCAATGATCAGCAATTTAATCTTCCCAGCTTTCGATCGTCATTGATCTTCCATGATTGGAGGTCTAATACAAAACATGTGTTACTGAATGAATCGAAAAAAGATCAGGTCGCCCGTCATATAGCAATGTTTGGCAAGCTAATCTTGCCAGCTGTTGTAAGCGGTTTCGATCCTCATGATGACTTACTATCACATCACAATGATCTGATACCAACTCAATTGTAAGTTGATTTTACTTATCTTTTTTCAAACTATCATTATTAGTCCCGGAGGTCCTTCAACCAAGTCCGATTAAGACCATTGATTTCAGATAAATGCATAAGAGACCGAGACAAGAGCAACTTTTTAAGATTTCAATATCTATCAATACTGCAAGAAATCTACTTCCACTTATTTTTCTTTCAAAGTTTCTTTATTGTAATCTGTCCCTTAACTCCATTTATATATTTATATTGAATTCAAAATGAAAGTAAATTTAAATTCAGTTTGAAAGACAGCTTTTAGAGCATTCCTCCTAAAAGTATGCATAATAACGCCAAGTCTTGTTAAAGATATATTTTCAGGCAATCGTGGCTATTCAAATGAGATGGGTGAAGACATCTATACAAAACCAGTAAATGAGACACGTTGAATGGGAACAGCTTTGACTTTTAACAAAAAGAAAAATAGACTGTTTCAGACTATCAATGTTGGTAACGAAATCCTTCAACCAACTTCGACTTGGGGCAGTAGTTCCAGATAAACGCCAAAGAGACACAGTTGAATGTCAAACTTTTTATAATATTAGTGCAACCTCTACGTGGACTGCTACTAAGTTAATTTTTTGTTAAAAAGGGAAGACAGGTATGACCAAACTAATATTAGTGCTACTCGTAGAACCAGATCTGTTCGATCGGTTGATAAATCATTCACTCTGAGAACAAAAGGTTGGGGAAAGAAAACACTCTAAGTGTTTTAAGATGGGCAGGGAATTCTTAAGAGGTCAACAGTATGAGAGAAGGATCGACCCCGATATGAAATCAAAAGCACTAGTAAACTTTGTCTAGCTTACCTCTTGTTTCAATACTTTAAGGCATACAAGTTGACAAGAGTGAAGATCATAGCTATAATACCACTAAACAGAATAAATAACCATTGTCCGCTTCATATCCCATATCTGATTTATCCCTTAAAACGCTACGAACAACCACGTATATTTGATTAAAAACGGATAAAATGGGTGATAAGGACAGATCAAGCACTCAGACTACTGACATCAGTCGTGATCGATCCCACCAGGACCAACTAACACATTATGGACCAGCGTGGCAGAGTATGATGCAGCAAAATTATACATTAGATATTCCTGCTGGGTCATCGACCCCCCAAAAGCCTAGCTCCATCTCTTGCTTTGGTTGGGGGTGATGTGTTCTATGAGTGACGAACGAAACGCCCAGAAAGTACTGGCTCCGCGACAGCGATGATGGGGAGGTTTGGCAAATCCCGAGGACGATAAAACACTGCTGCTGCAGATAAAATGAGCAGCGCGATCCTTTTGTTCTTCTATTCCCAACACTGGACTTTTCCATTCAGGTGTAGAAGTTTTGCACACAAAAACACCTCCCAACCACAATTTGAAATTATGAACTCTTCAACGAACTGATTAATTTTTGTCGTAAAAAAATCGTTTCATCAAAATTCAGATATATCTGTGAATTATTCCACAGGCTCTAACTACTAATTGTTCATATTTTTCAATATAACTCTTGTATCTTCTCTTATATAGTCGTTTTTCATTTTATTGTAATAGATTTATATATTCACCCATCATCCTGATGTAATGATTAGTAATTTAGTCTTACAGATCATTTTTACAGATCTTCTTTTGAAGGTCTCATGGAGAATCGTTGTCCTAGGTAGATGCAGTGCACAAATCGATAACTATGCAAAGTGTACATGAAAGAATTATGCAGGGCTTCACATGGAGAGATCACAAGACATCACAGTACATCCAGGAAAAGACAAGAGTCAGGGACATCATAGAATCCATTAAAAATCTCAAATGGCTGTGGGCTGGCCATGTTGTAAGAATGGTGGACCAACGATGGACATCACACCTCACAACATGGATGCCCCGAGATCACATGCGGAACCGAGGCCGGCAGAATATGAGATGGAGACACGAGCTAGACAAATCCAGGAAGTACTGGCTCCGCGACGACCATGATAGAGAAGTGTGACGGATCTTGGGAAAGGTCTATGTCCAACGACAGATATTGAAAGACTGCTGATGATGATTGGTATTTGCAGGTGAGAAAAAAGAAGAAAAGAAAAGGAAGAGGGATTGAAACGAATAGAGTGAGGACGATGAATCCAGAAGGGTAAAATGAAGTAAACACCACCGCAGTAAGCGGAAGAAAAATGAAAAACAATTGACAGATTCCTTATCAAGAAAATGATCACAAGAATCGCAATCAGCGAATGCGCATTCAAAAATCTGCCTTCCCAACTGATCGGGCTGTTGTGGACAATAAAATACCAAAGAGAAAGGAAATGCGTTTGTTTAATCAACAAACAACAGTCAATTTGCAGTTCAGACGTAATCTGTCTTTTTTCCATTCGTGGAAAAAACCCCAATGGCCTAGGAGAAGCAGAGGTAATCAATTCTCCATAATGACGCAATATCACTAGAAGTCATGCTACGGTTAACTTGGTCTTGTAACCAGGGTTGCCAACAGCTTTTCCTGAAAAAAGTAAATTCAGGTTGTACACAAGGCCCACGATAATACATCACTCAAAAAGGCAGTTTTAAAATAAAGTCTCTTACAGGCCATTCGGCTCGATGTCAAGTCCTTTTTTTTTTGTATAACCACGCTATAAGGGACTGCATTATATAATTATATATAATACCAATGCATTGAATGTTTCTTTGATTTGCAATATATATATATATATATATATATATATATATATATATATATATATATATATATATATATATATATATATATATAATTTTGGGAAGAAATCAATAACCACATGATTCTTCGTTCAACAAGAGTGCTGGATAACTTTTAGTTTTAATCTAATTACTTTTACGGTTACCGTTAGAACGAATCTGAAAAATTGATCGTAAGAGATTTACTACTTGGATTTTGCTCATCAGTAGAATTGCGGAATAATACAGCCAACGAGAATGACAAGATTATTTTCAGATTATTCAACGTTTTTAAATCTGAATCCGCACCAAAAAGAGAGTATTCATGCTTTGGCTCATTACGTATCGTTCAACGAAATCCCACGAAAATTCACCAAGAACTTTCAAAGATATTGAGCTGTGTTCATATAGCTACGATACAGGGAAGGTGACATCAGAAAGTTCTTGGATCTGACCTCAAATGTAACCCCCATTCCTTCACCCACAAATTTGGACTGTATATAAGCCTATTTGTATTTATTGCCCATCCTTCCATACAATTGCACTAAAATCAATTGGAGATATTCCGGTGTGTACATATAGCAACAATGCAGATGAGATGTCTGTCAGAAATTTCTGGATTCGGTCCTAAAAGTAAACGTTTCTTCTCTATCCTATTGCTGATCCTTCCTCAGAATTTTATCGATACCATTGAGTGCAATCTAAAATGTTCAGATAGAAAATCAAGATTGAGAGTAATCATCTTTTGCAGTACATATGATCGGGTACAAAACAAGGGTTTTGCACAATTGACTTACATCTAATATATTCACGTCGCTATATCAACTTTAATAGCTTTTGATTTAGATTTAAAATAGACTACTAAAGTTTTTCATTGTTCCAACGTCATAATTATTACTTATTTCTGAAAAGTAGTTCGTATCAGCTTTGGTCTTTTATGTTGAACGGTCTGGACATCTTGGATGACCTCAAATCTTTTGAAAGAGACTGTAAATATGATGATAGCTTGAATAAAGAGAAAATGAATTTCATACACATGTAAGTATGAAAACTGATCGCACAACATCGTTTTGCAACTTCTGAAGTCCATTTGTCTTTGCAGAGCATCGAAATCTGATAACTTTGTTCAGATAAATGTTTCTCCTATTGAAAAGAGATATAAGAGAGATACCACGGTCACATTTTCTAAAACAGCTCCGAAAAGCATCAACATCACGTATAGTTCAATGAAAGAACCGTATCACTATAGCCAAAATCTTTGTCACCTACATATCAGAACGTTCATCAATGATTCTTGAAAAAAGTTTTCTTTTATAAATAATTCATCAAGTTCCATTTTCTCATGATATGCAATGCAATCCTGTGTGATATATGAAATATATCCTCTAATATTGATCCTTTATTATTAAAGTTGTTGGCCATGTAACTATCTGGAAATGCCGTTTGGCAAACGTCAAGATGATTCACGTATATAAAAGGCATTCAATATTCTGAAAAATTACGAGCATTCAAAATTTCAGCCTTTGCAATTCTGTCATTTTAAATGCATTTTTCTGTAAAGCAAAAAGAAATATCTAATATAGACTCCAAAGTTTCTCAGTATTTGTGAGTTAATAACATTAATTTATTCGCAATCTTTTCGTAAAATTCTGTAACAAATACAGTCGCTATTTCCATCAGTGCTATCTTTTCTACCAGTCTCTAAACATGGGTTCCTGCAGCCTCTAATATTTGAAAGACTTCATACTCTTCGCTTTTTGTCTTTTTCTTCCTCTTTGACGATTCTTCATTTATTGTTGTTAACAAGGGATAGTTCACTAACAACATATCGGTATGACAGCACAGACCACACAGCAAAAACTTGCAAGGCTGCCAAATATGGTACATTTGTACAAAGTTGGCATTATTTTCTGCCAGATTGATTTGACTGAAAAAATTTGATTTGTCGCAGATTCACTTTGGCGTAAAAATCAATTGAGTCCAAATCGAAGTTATAAGGAAACTAGCCACAAAAACTTGTGTAGTTTCCTACTCTAAACTTAGTGAATGAGAGATTTTAATGATAGTCTAGACGACGGAACAGGTGACTTCTCAAAGGTGTCATGTGAAGAAGATTTATCTCTCAATGGTTCACCAACCGTCATAAAGTAGTTTTCAGTAACTGAAAATCAAAAGGCGAAACGAGGACGGATTATTTCTTTCATAACATCAGAAAGAATGAGTTTGACTAAACTCATATTGTAAGGGAAAAAAAGAGAATTTTATATACATTCAAAAAAAATATTTGGATATACATGAAGATAAGCGCAGAGACGTATAATGTAAAATACTGTTTATACAAAAAAATTGTTTCAATTTGTTTCTCAGCAGATTTAATTTATAAAAGACTAGAGAAATAGGAATGAATAGGAAACCTGGATTTCATTAAATTTCAAAGGGAAAAGATACAGAACCCAACGCTGGCTTGTAATGGCTATAACTTTTTGATTGGAAAGAGACACTTTGACCCTAAGCAGGGTGGTTGCACAAGCAGAACTGCTGATCCATACGTAAATAATCCAAATATTTTGACCGGTACTGTTCTAGTTAATAAAAAGTGATTTCCACTGGTTTGACGATTTGACATTTGTCAGAAATTTCACTAACATGTACGCACATCATTTATATTCTGCCCGCCTAAGGTGCTATACATGAAAATCAGTGACCCTCAATGATTCGCCTATGAACGCATATGAAATTGGGTGATTTGCGTTTAAAATGTCGGTGAATAATTAACGCATTCAGTGCCAAAGGAATCTAATTCACATTTTCGCTACTTCACCAGTTAAGCACCGAACAATATTGATTATGTAACGCACCCCTTTCGAGATTTACGCCCTTTTTTTTTCATTTCGTTCTCTGCATCCATGACAGTTTTCTAACGATGCTATTCAGCTTTAGGGAATAGTATTCGTTGTATTCTTGGCCAACACACTTCAGCAAAGAAAATGTTCGTGCAAAAGATGTTAAAACAAACCTTACTAAATTCAGATTTTTAGACGTGATGCACCCAAATAAATTATATTCAACTATCTTGAGATATTTATAAATATTGGAAGAAATCTCAAGTAGGGCTGGTGTTTAACTTGAAAGACAATACCGAATTACCCTGATGGAATGAAAACTTTTAACAAATTTTGTTGTTAAAAAAAACAACTTACAAACTATCCCACTCGATCAAAATGCGAAAAAAAGAATATCGACAAGTATCGAGCCTTTTTGGTTATCGTGACTGGTTTAGTTTTAATACAACTGATTGATTAAGTCTTCCGGGTGAAAACATAGTCAATACGAGAAAAACATCTGGCTTGTTGAATTCTACAGAACTCTTGTAGTACAGAGAAATTGAAGCTTTTCTTCTCTCTCTCTCTCTCTCTGTAGACTGCCCAGATAGTTGCTCTTTTAATCTAATCCCGACTGAACTTATGTAAGAAATAAAAATCAAACAACCTCCCCTTCGAGGCCCTGCAACTGCAGGGGAGCCCCAGCTTAGGAGGCGCAATACATCTGAGGAACCCTGAAATCTGGAAAATAATGTGAAACAAAATATAATCTAAAACAATCTAAAATAAATTCAAAGCGACACAGTTGGACCCAGAGCCAGCACTGCCCCCCCATGCAACAAGGCGATTTTTGAAACATTATGGGATTTGTCTGCTAAAGATTCATTGATTGTTTCTACAACGGTTTTTTTATAGGGTCGACGCTGAACTCTCTCCATTTGCTCAACGGAGCTCGGAATCAAATGTGGTGGCTGCATTTTCCTTTCAGATTTACTTTCACTTACATGAGTTGTCTTACAGGGCTAAAGGATTGTGATTTCTTTGTTATTTGCCAAAAGCTTAGGGAGAAGTTGATTCAAGCTTTTTCCAATCGCATTAGTGTGAAGTGACCGTGAGAAACCTTGGCCGAAACAGGAACTCAGTTCGCCGATATAGTTTTCAATGCCGTCAGCTTATATAAACCAGCTTAATCCCTAACTGCCGTTCTTAACCTTTCCTCGTTTGCAATATTCCCTAGTCTCGGTACAGTTTTGTTATTGGAGTGGGACGTCAAAACCACGTGGGTAGCGGGGGAAGCTGCTTCTGCTTTCTTGGCACGAGGTCAATGGAGACAGCAGGCTTCAAATGAGGCAAAGAAAGCCCAAGACATGATCAAATATTTTTTTCTTTACCCTAACTGAAAAATAATTTTTCTCGTAACTGCAAAAATATTTTGTATAAAAGCAAATAATCTCAGCAGTATTCAAATGACAGCTGACAAGCTCATCATGCCAAAGCATGGCCAGTTTTTGCATCAATCGCTCTGAAAAGAATAAGTTTTGCTTAGTGAATGGGAAATGGTTTATTCATAGCAACATAAAAGAATGAAAACAAAAACCCTCATTACCTGAATTTATGGAGTAGCAAACATCTGTGTCTCGTTTAATAATTTCCTTTTGTTATGAAACAAACAAGACGTCATCAATTTCGTCTTTTGATATTCAACTGAAAACCAGTTGCTGGACAAGGGGTTGCTGAGTCATAGAAAACGACAAAATGCTCTTGCATGAAGATATTCTGGTGTAGACAACCTCGTGTTGCCAAATAATACATTTTTGGCTAGATTTGACTGTTTTTTTTCTTCGATTTATACGATGAAAATATACCATAGCCGAAAATCAGGCCAATTTGAAAAATAATAATTTAAATAGAAGTGTTTTCTTTTCATCATTTCATTTGTTCTGGAATTACTGTTATTTTGATCGATAGGTGGACTCTAGATGAAGATATCAACATTTTAACAGTATAGTTAGCTGGAAATGGAAATTTTAGGGGATTTTGGTTATATTATAGTCATCAAAATGAAAATCTATGTCGTAAAATGCTCTTTTTGAATAGTTACCCGCTCTGCCCTCAATTACTACCAGTACCCCTGTCCATATACACAGGTATCCCTCACCTTCCAAAAGTTTGCTTTATACCAATGTTTTTCTTTACGATAAAAAGGCGATAGGCAAAAATAGCATCCAAATATTTGTTTTACAGAGGCAGTGCTCAGCCTCCCTCTCCCTCTCCTACACCTACGTTCCGTGTACCTCGCACCACCCAATGACTAAGCCTAAACATACAATCATCACCATTTTCGGGGTCAAAGAACGCTAAAAAAAAGATTTCCCATATAAATTGCTTTTTCATTCCGACTACAGAAACCTATTTTGGGATCGTGGGTTAAGGTACATTTGGATATTTCCTGTTCAAGAGTAACGCCCATTTAATATTACAATGGATATAATTCACTCACAGCCGGAGTTTTTAAGGGTCCGGGAGAGGGTTGCTTTGGCTTGCATGATTGAGCGTAGTGTAGAAATCAATCAGCTTCCGAGGAAAGATTAACGGAATCGCCACAAGAGGCTCTCCACATGATCTCTAATTGCTTACGGTACTACGTATTCCTAAATAGTCCCTCATCTAAGTACTGGCCAAGCTCGACGTTGCTCAACTTCGATGATCATAGAGGAACTGATGCATCCAATGTAACTCAACCGTAACAATCGCTGATTAATGAAAGCGTAATAATGAGCAATATTTTATCTGGTACAAAGTCAAACATATAGATAGAACTCCTACCCCTGGTAGTTATATAACCTATCTCAATTACTAACTCTCGTTCTTAATTAGCCTATGTTCATGTAATCTAAATGATCACGGTGAATGAAGTGAAGCATGGATATTGATATATGTCAATACATTCTGATAAGAAAATGACGTCCGTTGCCAAAAAAAAAAAAAAAAAATGCACGGCTTAGCTGTTAATAATTGAAAAAACAAAAAACAAAAACAAAACAAAACAAAACAAAAAACCCCATGCAAATTGAACAAATTTCAATGAATGTTATAGGCAACTCTACTTCTAGGTTTCCCCAATTTTTTAAAAAAGAAAAATACTTGTAGTACCATAAAAACAGAATTAGTCAAAATTAAAATTTCTAACGGGTTTGAATCTTCAGAAGTATAAGCTACCAAAACATTTTTATAAATACCACCATGAACATTTGAATAGAAAAGAATAGAATGTATTTCATTTCACGAAATGCACAAAAATATATTGTTACTTCTATCAATATAACAATTTATGTGGGCGAGATCACAAAATAAGGTTAATACATCTCTTAGTGCCTACCCTTATATTTACATTACAGTATATTTTTTCGTTTTCTTTTTCTATTATCTGCTGTGTTAATATGATAAATATGGGTTATGTATTTCGTTGATTCAAAAAGGAATTTCAACACGTGTTGAAAAAATACCACCGAAAACGATTTTAAACGAAATAATATCGGTGATAAATATATACATATATATATATATATATATATATATATATATATATATATATGTGTGTGTGTGTGTGTGTGTGTGCGCGCGTGTGTTAGTGTGTGTGTGTGTGTGTGTGTGTGTGTGTGTGTGTGCATGTCAAGACAGCTTTAGAGCTTTAAAAACTAAATATATTAGGAAACCTTTTCTTCCAAATATTAATGTCATTTCAATCAATTATTCCCTGTAATGTAATTTATGTATATTTTTTCAGTGGCTTTCATGTTTTACACAGACTTAGCTATTATGCTACTCATGTGAATATTAAATCCTCTGTGTCGGTTTTAATCTCGGACTGCAAGCAAACAAACTTATGATATCATCTTTGAGAATACCAATTACACAGAAAAAAAAAACTTCTTCGAGTTAATTATCTACCAACATATTCAACCGAAGTATTCGGCAAAATGTTTTGAAATCATTAACCACACTTAATTATTCACGTCCTACACAATCTAGCTTCCATCAATATTATAATTTCTTCTAACTGAAATAACCTTGGATAAACCGTTGAGACCAAACCAAATGACATTCTTGAAGTTTCGAATACCTATATGGGCTATTCCATCAACTTACTTCTGATATTTGAAACTTGGTATTTAAGCTCCCACCCGACCAAACCACCTATCAGTCAGAAAAATGGACAGGAGGGTAGATAGCACCATAGGATTCTCCGAATTGTCCCCACCATTAAGACAACATGAGTCATCAATGAAACCCGTGCAACCCAGAAATGCGCAAGTTCGTATTATATTAGATCTAATTAGAGAAAACATAAAATATATATTCATATCTATGTAGATACGAATTTGCTACAAGGATGCAGGGCCAGGCCCCGTAGGAATGCCTATAACCTGATGAAATAATTCAATACCTATTTTGAGATAACTTTCCAAAATAGGGTGACTAACAATTACCCTAAGGGTACAAAACGTATTATATATTTACTATTTCCTCAAGCAAATGCCAAATCTATCGTATTGGATTCTTCAAGGATCTACATGAAGGAAATTTATATAAAGAGTTCTAAAATCATGACTTGATATTGATTAAGTCCAATTACAGGTATTTATGACATCCAATTTTCCTTTAACAGGCATTGAATTATTTATTACCAAGAAGAGATTTCGTTCATCCGGTGTTGAAAATGGCGTAAAAACAAAATAATAGATAAGAGAGCACATAAAAAATGCAGAATTACGATTACATTGCTGTAATAATGATACATATTAACATATTAATAAAAAAATAATTGATCATTAAAAATTAATAATAAACGGTATAATAGATACTACATATTGAATTAAATGGACAAAACTTCTCACGATCTTGAAAAATTAAACAAAAATTAAGAAAAAAGAACCTAAATTGCTAACTGACTACCTTCTTACAAAAATATTTTTGGGGCTGATTTAAAAAAAAAGATTTGCTTCAAATAAACATACATTAATATTTGAATTGGTCTATACTATTTTTTTTTAAAGATCTTGGAAAAATACGGTTTTGGAAAATGAACAAATAGCTCTGGTTAGTCACTGATCACGTGACCAACGTCTTTTGGTAGCATGCTGTATTGAGCATGATCAATTAAAGATGGAAAAAGAGATCATTGATTAATTTACTTCTTTCGCGTGAATACAGCAGGACCTGAACTAAGGGATCAATTCAACATAAACTTACGTTGTCAATCAACTCACTCCATAAAAAAAAGATCCGTCGCAAGATGTGTGGAAAAAGTTTTTTTTATAGACATAATCAAAAGGATATGTTTATATCTTCAGCCCTCTAGC
The DNA here is from genome assembly GCA_963457665.1 of Thysanoteuthis rhombus. Classification (NCBI taxonomy): domain Eukaryota; kingdom Metazoa; phylum Mollusca; class Cephalopoda; order Oegopsida; family Thysanoteuthidae; genus Thysanoteuthis; species Thysanoteuthis major. The sequence goes on along the minus strand of OY735199.1, from coordinate 46,150,532 downwards.
TCCATTTGCGTGGTCCGTATATATGGATAGTCAGCCAAAGTCACTTAAAAACTGAAAGTTTTGCCCATAATTCTGGTTTACAGTTTCTAATCAAGATGAAAAAATACTCATCAAAAATAAATGATTAAAAATGTTTCATTTAATAAAAACAAGTCTATATCAATAGAAACTGCTATATGACCGATGTCTTTCAACTGTAGACGGTGATTGGGATGATTAATTGAAAAATTGGGGGAAAAAGTGATCAATAAATGAAGTTATTTCTCTTTTTTCTTTTGAGCAGTGATCTTTAAAAAAGACAAAAAATCGACAGCCCTACTGTGCATTAGCTAGAGGACCAATTTAGCATTTATTTACATTGTAAATTGAACCCCACTTTAATACCTTTACCGATAGTGGGAAGCTTAAAAAACACGTTTTTCCTGGACATACTTTTTTGTAAATGTTTGAATTTCCGACCCTCTATTTCCACTGGCACGGCCTGTAAGCGGGAGGCATACATAGCTAGCGAGGTCAACTTGAAAACTGAAAGAACCCATGTTGGTAGTTTTGGTCGAGGCCTTGTAAAGTGCTTATACAGAATTTTAAATCGTTCCCACCTGCAACTCCTGATTTGCAAAAACTAATTTGCTGAAAAATTGTCAAATTTATAGACACAGAAGATTTCATAATGTTATTTTTTCTTGCAATCTCTAAAGAGAAAAAAATCTTTTCACACTCAGTCACTCTTTAAACTAATCACAGTTCGCTTTCTTGCCTTCTCATCCTCTCTAAAAACGATAGGAAATACACACTCGTTCAGGAAATAGTCAATTTTTCAACAGTGGAATGGCTGCTGAAAGAATTTTAATCGACATCCCCACCAGAAACAAAGTTTCAGTGGTCGTTCAAAAAAGATAGCTTGTTAACGACTCACCCCAAGATCCAAGAGAGACACACAGAAATGTTCATCGGTCTATGTAGTGTGGTTTTTTCAACAAGCGAGTATATTTAGTGAATAATTGAATAATAAATACTTTGTTTCAATGTTTGATTATTTGCTATCCCTCTGGTGCATCCGTAATCAGTTTTGGTAATGACTAAAAGTTACGTGAACACAACGGAATGATGCCATTTTAGGAAATGATATGTATTTATATTGAACATATGACAATTTAATTGAGTGTTTCGAGTCGGTTGATTTTGGAAGGGGTGGTTAAAGCTAGAATTTTTTGTGCCCCTTAGCCTAATCTTTCTTGTTTATTCAATAGCAAATAATATTTAGCTGATCATGGCCCAAACAAACAGGGATCTGCTATTTTCCTGTTCTTGTGCTGTGAAGATAGAAACAAACTTCAAATTTTGGTTTCATATCATTTTTTTTTTTGACAAATTACACTATTTTCTCGTCTTCCATGTAGTCCTAACGTTTCGGGAGATTCATTCTACACCTTAGTAATAAAGTTGTTGACAAATATGATTGAGTTTGGGTATGAGCAGATCATTTGATACATCATGAAATGCATGTTTACGTATGACCTGAACAGTCCTAGTTTCAATGCACCCAGTTAGACAGTTGTATCAAAACGCTAGGGGTACTGCACGTCTACCTAGTTCGCAGTATCTTTATCAATTCATTCAATTTGATTCTATTTTTTTTAGATGGCCATGTGCAAGACCAACGCCCTGGATGGACTGCCTTTCATGATCAAAAAGCTCCAGCTTCCCTGCTATTTACCCATAGCTTACAGAATTTAACGCCTTTTCAAAAGGTATTAGTACGAAAATTCGAACTCAATTTGTCGATTCTATTTTCTGTGCTTTAAGCCGTTCGGCCACTCACATCTTCTCTAAGGGGTAATGAAGGACAATGATGAAATATAGTTGAAGTGCAAACTAATGCAGGGAAAATGCTGAAAGTAAAGCTGTCACACAGGAAGAAAACTTACAGAAACGAACGCAAGATTGGTGGAGATTCTTGTTATTTTGCAAAACAATTGTGCTTGAAGGACATGGAACATCAGAGACAATAGGAGAAAGAAAAATCAAAGAACTTGAAAGGGGAACAAAGCGGTGCAAGACTGTGATGCGAATCGCAGACAATGGATATCTCTTGCAAAGAAAGAAAATCGGTTTGTAAGAGGCCAAAACAAGACAGAAGAAAAGAGAAAAAAGAACAAACTTTTGAAGATGTCCGTGTAATTTGGTGAAACTGCAGGCGGAAATATACCACACTGTTTTTAAACAAAAGCATTTGTAGTCTCTACACATACAAAACAATACATGCACACAATGCATCACAATTGCACACAAACATTATATATATATATATATATATATATATATATATATATATATATATATACTTGATTTGTTCAAAGTTATGAATTTTCAAATTTAGAATGTGTCGGAGGGTTGAATAAATATGGGATATGTAGCGAGTAAAAATATACTCACAATTGTGTTTTTATCTTGCTTTTTCAATTGAAAATTACTTCCCCTTTAGACAGGGTTTTGAATTTGTTGCTTTTTAATTTTTTTTTATCAGCAATGTAATTATTGCATTTATTCTTAAAGTTGTTTACTGATTTCGTTTCAATCATTTCTGGACCTTCTTCCAATAATTTGTTCCAATTATTGGCAACCCGTTTTGAATGGAAGTTTTTTTGGAATTTTAGAAATATGCAATGTTCTTATTGCCCCTAAAGACAAGGGTGTGTAGTGGAGCGTGATGTTTGCCCCTTTTGGTGACATTGTGGAGAAACATATGGTTTCCAACTATTTCACATTTTCCCCTTGAAGAATTACAGATTTTTGTGGGAAACTATAGGATCACTTACGCAAGCAAAAGCTACACAACAATAGACCATCTCCATTCAGTAAATCAACTTATAAGACAAAGCAGCAGAATATAAAATGCCACTAGCTATGGCGTATGTTGACTTTAAAAAGGCCTTCAATCCAGTCGAAATCCCCAAAGACATTGACACAATAGTACAAAAGGTGTAGACTACGTATACATCAGTGTAACGCAACATATCTAACGACACAGCAGTTCTTTTATCAGACTATATGAAGACGAAGCCCTCAATTAGAAAAAAAGAATGAGACAAGGTGATACCAGCTCGCCCAAACTCTTCAAATTCTGCCCTGGAATGATCTTCTGAAACGTAGACTTGGAACATCAGGGAATCAGAATAGACAGCGTATACCTTTGTAACCTTATATCCGCTGACGACATCGACCTCTTTGCTAAGAACCATAATGATCTCCAAATAATGCCAGACGAACCAAACGAAGAAAGCAATAAAGTTTGCCTGCATATGAACTCCAGCGAAACAAATGTCATGACCAGAAAACATGCTGAGGACGAAGACACAACGATAAGAATAGAAAACACAGAGCTTAAAAAAGTAGACCACTACATCTACCGAGGACAACAAATCTCCATGAAATCCTCAAAAGAAGAAATCAAGCGAAGAATGTCACTAGGTTGGCAAGCTTCCGGTACTGCAAGCCCAATTTTCAAGAAGAATAGCAGGAAAATCCCACTAGTTCTGAAATGAAGGGCATACAACCAACTCATTCTCCCGATAATCATCTATGGAGCAGGGACACGGAACCTAACCAAACGATTAACCCTCAATCTGAGAACCCTGCAATGCACACATGAGAGAATCATGCTCAAATTCACATGGAGAGACCAGAAGATAATGTACAAGAGAAAAAACAGGAGACCTAGATATCATAGAAAGCATTAGAAATTTCAAATGGCAATTTTTAGACATGATGTAAGAATATCAGAAAACTGCTGGACATCACCACTCACAACATGGATCCCCATATGCAAAGTTGTTGCCTACAGATTGTAAGATGTCAAAAATGTGTAAAGTTTACTACTCCGGTTTGGCCATATGCTGGACAATCAGAATGGTTACTCTGGTCGGGTATAATAGGTCAGTAGGGATGCCAGCTCTTTTGCAAACTTATATCCAGAATTGGGGAAAATCTAAACGTATGTAAATGTTCCAGAAAACATATCTGAAAATAATAAGTGATATAGAGAAAAAATGGCATCAAATAGACATGCCTATGCTTGACATTAACTAATTAACGGAATAAGTTTCCAGTTAATTTCAACAATCTATGTACATTGTACATTACTGTTATGGATACAAAATAAGCCTAGTCTAGCAGAATATCTACCTTGTAAATAGAACTTTCACTGTCAAAGAGAGGGATCCAGTTAGTTCTACATCATATAACTTATTTGAATACTAAAAACAAAATTGAACCCCTTTCTAAATCAATGCATTGAATGTGAAAGGAAATCGAATAGTTATCACAAAGGTAAAGGCATGTAAGGTAGCTTAACGCTCGTCCTTCTGGGTGAATAGGAGGAAATCAAGACCTCATTCTATCATACTTTTAGCTTTGGAAAAATTAGTGTTATTCGTGGGGAAATTGTGGGACGACTTTGAAATGCTAGGCATATAACCAAGGTATCTTCAACCAAAAATTCAAAATCTTTACAACTTAACTTGGTTGGAAAACCACAGTGACAATCAGTTGAAGTTTAATTTTTTCAAAATTTGTCAGCGGTGTGTGTAGATTAATGAAGCAAAATCACCCGTGGAAAAAATTGATCAAAAAATCTAATTTAAGAAAGAAAGAAGTATATTTATCCGAACGATTTATTCAACATCAAAGAAAAATGGAAGAATCGTTTTTTCTTCTCAAAGTAGTACTTTAAAAAAAATTATGACTCCTTGTTTGTTGAAGAGCTCATTTGTTCCAAACGATTGATAATTATGTTTTTCAACTAAATTAATGTAATTATTCGAATAAAGAAAAGACTAGTTTAAAAAAATAAATAAAGTGTTATACTGAGCATTTGTTTCGAGTAATAGGGTGAAGGTATTTGAGACATTTTGTGAAAAAAAATAAAGAACTTAAATGTGTAACCATAACCCCTCAAGTTTTTTTGAAAATTAGCATGTCAAACGAGTTCTAAAACTTCAAGAAAAGTCGAATGTAAGGAGGCTCAAAAGCAACAGACGTTAGTCTATGAAATACGTAACACCTTTTTCTTCCCACCCCTTGTGCATTGATAAATGGTTGACGCTGACAACCGTGAATTTTCTAAATTGTCTGCAAATGCCCAGCTATCGGGTTAAACAGTAAAGATTTCAAAACAGTCACATTTTAATTTATGAAAACTTGTTCTTCTTTTTTCAAACAAAAATCTGTACTTCTGTTCAAACAAACTAAAAAAAACAACAACCAAAAAATAACTTCATAGCAGCATTGAATTTTGAATAAGCTAAAAGAATCTTTAGTATCGTTCAGGGATTGTTAAGTATTGATACTTCGCTGAACTGAAAATATTGCGTTATATCATTGCTCCTCTAGTATCTTTCATAATTTCTCAGAGAATGCATTATTCAATATAATCGGCAAAATTGCTCCCTTCGAGTTGTTGTTTAGAATCATGGGTACAAGATATTTTATTGATTTCAAGTAGTTGAAGAGTCCATTGTTGGATAATATAATTTTATGGAGTGTTGTGCCACTCAGCATTGCGTTACATTATGTTTTTGAACGCAGTTTTGCATTACCCCTGAGCGTGCCTTCTGTTCTATTCGGAACAAACGCAATGACCCCTAATTTGGTTGTGGTCTCAAAAACGCCGAACATTCACCTGACTTCAACATAACACCACGGACTGTAAGCAACCATACCTGGTCACCACGTTTTCCTTGTTCAACTTCACCATGCCTTAAAATAGTTGCTGGAATTCGTGGTTCCAAAAACAAATACTGGTATGAAATGTTGAAAAGATAACTTTTTGTCTTCTGAAGACCCTCTCATTGTCATGAAACTGTCCGTTTTTTTTCTATGAGTCCTGCAGTGCCTCATCAGGTTTTCTTTCGGTATATATTGTGGGTTTCTTGGCAATAACACTGCCCACACCCGATAATTTGCTTGACCCCTTCCCTATAAACCAATTCTAAGAAGAGGAATGGCCATTTCTATATAAGCAGAAATCAGTATCATTTTATCCAGAACTCGTTTATAGGAACATGAATTTTCGGCTTATGTCGTTATGTTATTAAATATTGGTCTTAAGGGTCTGAGCCCTGTGCCCTTGTGTTCTTAATGTGATGTTAAAAGCTGATGGAGTGAAACTAATAAGGAACGAATTCATTACCAAATTACAAGCAAGTAAACTTAGAAGCACATACAAGAAGATAAACAAAAATAAAAGAATTAATCCTAGCAACCTCATCATCGCTTCCAGACCAGACATGTTCCAAAGGAATACCACCTTGCAAACGGGATAAAAACTCTGACCCCAAGAATTACTGCGTAAAATGTTTCCCCAAACCCCTTACAGAATTTGGGAATGAGTATGCCGAAGAAATGCTTTGGAGACGAAATTAGTATAAAATACATTTGGGAGAAAATGATCAATGTATACCCCACTTTAATCCAATTACTTTCTCTGCTCCTCTTGGGATCTTATGTATTATGCCAGCAAATATACTAGTAAAGAGAACAAACCTAATGCTTTCCAGGATTTAATAGGAGACGCTGGAAAACCCACGGACACAACAGCTTCACCTATACATTCAAAGAATTAAAAGTTGAAAGTAAGTGCAATAGAATAGAATCTATATTGCACAGAAAGTAATAGTTCAGTAGACGGATTCATGCCTTTCGGATGACATCAGAGCCGGTCACAGTCGGATGTAAACGCTACTCGAGTCCGTTCTCCGCGTAGTGAACCGATCGGCCACAGGTATTTTGAAAGATTTTTAGTGAATTATATTATGATAGTAAATTATTTGCTGAGTAGGAACATTACTGGACACAAATTGAAGCAATATTTGAAGCAAGTAATTGATATTTTCTATACTTTTTAGAGATAATCAATTAAAAAAAAAGACCTATTATTCCGGAACAAAAATGTGAAAGAAAAAGTTGCACAGTGTAATAGAATAGAATGATAGAATCTATTTACGTATATTGAACTGTAAGTAAGGGTTCAGTTTCGCATTATAGTTATATGTAAAAAGTACCCCTTCTAAATCCTATTTTCCTTGAAAATTAACATTCACAACCCTAGATTTCTCGCTAGGCTCGAACATCGACCACTGAAACCGAGAGGAATTACTCAATTATTACAAGGCTAGACAGGCACATAAGTAAGCTTTTTTTTCCCTGAAATTCATTGAATTCAAAGAAATATCTTCTTTCAGTATTCTAAATGAAAAATGACGTTCGTGCCTTGAAATTCAGTACTCATGAATCTCGTTTTCAATTCGATACATACACAGACTTTTAATACCAATAGGATATACATAACTATTCCAGTCACATGGCAGCGCTGGTATCTCTCAATGGCCAATAAAGATCAAATTCACTTCATCAGCGAATTGGTATTCGAGATTGAATCGCTAACCTCTCGCTTTGTCTGGCTTCCTTTCAATTTTTATGCAATTTTCGTAATAAAAAGGGAGACAAATGCGAAAATCCTCTTCAATGTGTTGTAGTCATCACTTTAATTCTACGAAAAGCTTCATACTTGAATGAGTGAATGTAAGCAAAGGCTGAAATAGGGAATATAAATTTTATCCTTGAGTTAATAAATCGAGGAGAATTTTGTCATAAATTGGACTAAACTATCAAAGATAGGACAAGCAGAGCCGACAATGTTATTCTGGAAATAACCGGGTAAATCCCAAAATGAAACAAAGAATGGGATGGCTTAAAGGATTTGGGTAGAATTTCGAAGCCAAATTTAGCGTGCATGGAGGGGAATACATAAATCCTTTTGATCTCATTGTGGGAAAGGTTAGAGAGGGAGAGGGGTTTTTGCAGAGATAGCCAATTAGAGACAAACATACATTTGAATCGACAAGAGAATGGTGTGTTTCTAAGTTTAAATCTGATACGTTGATCAGCACATTAGTAAGATGGAGAATAGTGGAGACGAATGCAAGGAGTTAGATTTAGAGATTGCGAAAATGTTAGGAAAAGAGACGAAAAGATCAACCAGAGAAAGAAAAAAAGAAAGAAACTTTGAGAGAGACAAAATATGATCACTCAGGAGAAAAAGCCCGACTGCTCCTGGGTAAAACTCTATTCCTACCATGATTCCGAGTGGAGATGATTACTGCAATTTAAAAAAAATTTTTATAGAATAAATAAAAATATAAATGTATATTTTTTAGGTATAAATAAGTATCGATTCGTTGGAATGAAAAAAAAATTCTTTGTTTCAAATCACAGTAGGGAAATGTTAATTTTGTAAATGTATTTATTCATTAGAATGAGATAGACCGTTGCTGATTACTAGCGTGAACTTTAGGGAATTTGTAAGATATGTCAATTTTGTTTTTCTTACGGTAGAATAACATATTTAACTCTATGTTTTAGACTGGAGTTTAACAATAATGACAAGGTATGCACAATACATCGTCTAATAAATCTAACTATAATCATACGCCAGGTTTATGTTCTCATTTATATATTTATTTGTCCTCTGTCACGTGAAGGGACATAACTCATCTATATCCTCATTCGGTATGTTATCGTATGATGACGCAGTTAAAATAGTGTCTATCCATATATATCATATATGGTGTAATTTTTAACAACACTGACAAACTAGCAAATAATACACAAATAGTACCGAAAAAGACGTTGAGTTAAAAGGTAAGCTTGAAGATTAGATTTGGACCCCTCCAATTTTTTTTCCATATTGATTCAATATCAATTTTTCTTAACATAGTCCGAAAAAGGGGGGGATCGAAGAAAAGAAGAAAATCTGGCTAAAGTAAAAAAGGTGGCCTGGTAGATGTAAAAAAAGAAAAGAAAAGGCTAGCGTTAAACTGAGGGGTATTATTTTGAAAAAGGGATCATAAGGGAGTAAAATTAGGAAAGGGGTGTTAAAGTTTGCCCTCTGATTTTGTATTTATGCACTAAAAAATTACACGGGAGACAAATCCGTACTGATGGAAAATTTCATGGGTTCATGCCGAGCAGTTTCAGAGGCAGGCGGGTACATACAGATGGACGGCCTGACAGACAGACGGGGATTTCGGCGAATTATTACAAAATTGGTTTTCCATTTTTCATCTAATAAGAATGAATAATAAAACATAACTCGTTGCATTATATCGATATATACTAAGGCCATCTTTTGTGGCACGAGTCCAAGGTAAGTAAAGAGGAGGAAGGAATATTTTGATGCGCCAATCTTCGTAGGGAGATGTTGCCTTGAAAATCGATGTCCTATTTTTTTCTCTGATCTTGGACACTGACCAGTGTGAGAAAAAAATATAAGAATCTATTTTTGTTTCAAAGCTCGTTTTCCACTTTCTTTCTGTTTTTCTCTTTTCCCTAGCAAAGAAGTATCTTCAGCGAAGCAAATCTCTCTCTCCCTCTTTCTATTTATTCTAAAATCAGAAAAAATGGTATGTTAGAGAGAGAGAGAGAGATTGGTAAATATTAGATGGATAATCTTTCAAACAATTATTTCCAATAAGTCAATCTTGGGCATTATTCTGCATTTATGTAGCTTACGTTTCTTTGAGGTGTATCTTACAACTAAAGAAAGAACCTATCTTATCTTGTACCGCAGTTAAACCAAAATTCTTCTTATCGATAAAATCATTCTATTACCCCAAATAACACCCAATCGGAAAACCGCTTCGATTCAGCTGGTTCACCCTCCCCTATTCCATACACCACACATACAAACACACACACACACACACAAACGTACACGCACAATCACACACATGCACATCCATGCACACACGCACGTATTCATACACAAATACAGACGTGGACAGACACACTCATGCTTATGCACCCTCTGCACCTACGTATCCACACACTCAAACACACACACACACACATGCACATGCACACAAATACAATCGTACATGCACGCAGATTCATGCATGCACCCCTCCAAAAAGAAAAAAAAACGAACCAAGATCGCAAATTCATCGATATTTATTCGTAAGAATGTACTTACGTTTGCATCGTATAGCATCTTTTCATTCATTGAAGGATAAATGTTTGAAGTTTTATGCCTCCATTATTCTTAGAAATGACGAATACGTTATCTGATTTTTATCGGAGATAACCCAGAGACTTTTCAGTTTTCTAAACGCTTATTTCCAGTCATTGCAATACATTTTCTTCCAGTCCTTTGATGAATACAATACGCCAGACAAGACTAATTCGCATCAATTCTTTCCTGAATGGACAAGTATGATACGATCATCTCCCGATATGGCCCATGTCTTCTGTAGGGTAAAAGTATGCATTTATGCGTACGTTTGATTTTATGTAAATCTGTCTTTAAACTGACATATTGTTTATTGAATAGATCTCAGTTTTCTTGTCTGCATGTAAAGCGACCTCTCTCTACCCCTTCTCCCCCTCTCTCTCTATATATGTATATATATATTCATGTATGTATGTATGTATGTATGTATGTATGTCCATATCTATCTATCTATCTATCTATATATATATATATGCACACATATATGTATATATATATATATATATATATATATATATATTGTAGAAGAAAAAAAGGAAAACAACCTGATACGGTATTTCAATTCACGTCTAATGCATATCCTCGGGGAAATGGATTGATCTGTCCCCGGTTCAGGTTCATTGAAAAACAGTGTTCTTAGCCGAAACCAATCGGTATAATGTTTTCTTGACGTTGGTTTTTCTTTGGGGGGCAGTATTGTGTTATTGCGATGGTAGATGAGTGGTTTGTAAGCACATTCAACGGTTAATTATTCCATTTATCATTGCTCACATGACTCCGGTGGTTGAGCACTTACAGCCTATTTTGGTACCTCAAACAACAAATGGAAAACATAATATTGAACAACTCTCTGAAAAATATCCCATGTCTTTCATCATACTCGTTTTTCTGGAACGTAACGGTCAGGACAGTGGAATCATGAAAAGAGTACAATGGAACACTTTTTTCTTCCTGAACGGAAAGACGTATAACGTGAACAAAGGCGAGAACTTCGATTTTATAACTCAAAAAAGACCCTTAGCAATATACATCTATCTGAATTTGAAGAGGTGTCATTTAAAACCATAGAAAGAATTACACTTAAAAACAAATTAGATAACCTTCAAAAGCAAATCAAAAAAGACATTAAAAGATCACCAATTCCAACAACATATACGTCAAAGCGGATTAATCGGAAAGCATCTATAAACTTGAACTTATCACAAACAAGAAGTTAATTAAAGAACAAATAACCGGAACGAATCACTCGGCAAAAACAAACGACAACACAAACTGAATCACCAAGAACCTGAAGATTAACGACAGGATAAGCAAAATTGCCACGAACGAAGCCTATGTACAAGGTAAGGACCATAAGCCCAACAAAACTCCATCTAGACTGATCAATCCAGCTAAAACGGAATTGAGACACGTGTCAAAACAATTGCTACATAAAATTATTGACGAAGTTGAAACTAAACTCCAATGCAACCAATGGATAGATACCAAGGATGCAATTAACAAGTTCAAAAATACAAAAAACAAACGAACAAACAACGAGCTGCGTTCATTCAATTCGATATTATGGACTTTTACCGATGTATCATGGAAAAATCTTTGACAAAGCTCATAAGTTTGCCCAATAGCACACCAAAATACCTCAACAAAACATCGACGTGATAAAGTATGGAGAATAACAATAGTAATAAACGACAACATCAAATGGACCAAGAAAACAGCGTTAACAACTTCGATGTTCCCATGGGAGCTTTTGATCCGGCCCAAATTTCAGATCAAATTGGCCTATACATACAACACATCCAAGAAAGAATAATTCATAAAACTGAAGTAGAACTATATGACTATACAGAGATTAAGGCCTGTTAGTTGTAAACGGCAGTAATAGCCCCAAAACGAGTAGGTATAGAAAAAAATCAACGTAATCAAGTATATAGGATTCAAAATTGAAATAATTTCCAACATTGAAGTTGTGAATTTCTTACTTGATACTCTCAATCTGGGTGATATCGACCGGATTCAAAAAATGACCAAAATTCCACATACATAGTCATCAAATGAAATCACCCAATATCACTACTCAAACAAAGGCCCAACTCCATTCAGCACAAGGATTATTAATAATTCCTCTCACAAAAATTTTTGGATTGAAAGAAAGAATTATATGATAACACCTTGGAAGAAAGTGGCTTTAAATCCGAATTACAATTCATATAAAAGTTTACATAGCAGCACCAATAACATTAACACAAAGGGTGAGGAACATCCAGAAAGAAGTATTTGGTTAAGACCATCATATTGCTCACTAACTAGTATCAATATTGAAAAAAAAGATTCCACGTACTCATAGACAAACATTTCCCTACAAAAAATTCACTACGTACAAATCCAATCAGGACCACTTTAAAAATCAGCTACAGTTGGATTAAAAATATAAATAGTATCATAAATTCACGTAATAAAAAAAAACGAAATTCAACGAAAATAGCATCAACAATCACAATAGGAACACAAATGATATAATCAAAAGTAAATGTAACAGTAAAAACAAAAACACATCCCCTGTAAACGATGAAAGAACTGTTGAGTTCTGTATAAACTTAGCAACAATCACCACTACTGAACAACCACTCAACAATTACGCTTAAAAGTCCAGTAATTACATGAATACTACAACCCAATAGGCCCTTCTGTTTTTATAAAAGTAAAATTTCAAACTGCACTCTCTAAATATTTTACTAAGCTTAGATCTCTAAACAAGTCCAGTTCAGTGACTTACATGAACTGGAATTAATGCTGACAACAACATAATGATAACAATACTTTGCCTGGATGAAAGCGAGGTTCCAGAACGATTGACCAAAGGTAGAACAACCCCCATCCTAAAAGACAGTGATTATAGACCGATCACATGCCAACGTCTGATGTGTAAAATCCTGACCAGACATATAGCGAGGGGAATATAAATTTCCATGGAAAGAAGGGTATTATTACAAGAAGAACAGCAATTGGATGGACAAAGGCGGACCAAAGAACCGGTGGACGAGGAAGCTTATGACAGTCCATAAGGCTTTACACCCCAGAGATGACTCAGACTGTACGTGAGAAGGGGAAATGTGGTAGAGGACTCATTAGCAATGCAAAACTATGTTTAAAGGGCCCAAACAGAATTAACGGTGTATTTACAAGCAAATAATGAAAATATAATAGAAACATCCAAAGCAATGCAACGAACCACAGAAAAGTAAATGATGAAGGAGCAGCACAGCAAACAAGGAAAGTAAAATGAAAACATAAAACTACTCGGATAATGCAGAAGGCAGATAAAAGATGTCGTAAGTGAGAGATCATGGACTTGGATTCATGAAGGACATCTGAAGAGAGAAACAGAATAGCTCATCATAGCATGGGATGAATAACCTGCCAAATTATAGACGTGGTGTTGGCAATGCGTGTGGATCATGGGGTAAATACGAAAGACAGTGAAAAGTTGGGGAAATACCAGGACCCGGAAAGGGAACTGAAGAAGATGTAGAACATGAAAGTCAGGGTGGTACCAGTAATTGCAAGTGCACTCGAATCATACCAAAGACATTAAAAACGAAACTAAGGGGATTGGTGCTTAGAGAGAAAGGATTCAAACTCTGTAAACCTGAGCACTACTAGGGACCGCACAAATACTGAGGAGAGTGATGAAAATATGAAATCTACGAACCCAGTTGTTGAAAATGGTCTAATAGCCTGGAAGAGGACATGGTGAAGACGATACAAACCACAGCGTTGCAGTGATATATATGAAAGGCCACTCGTTATAGCATTTGTTAACTTTGAGACGGCCTTTGACAAAGTGAAAATCCGTAAGGTTTATCATGCTATCGTTAAACAAGGCGTAGACTTTGTATATGTAAGTAATACAAATACTGACCCAGCAATTCCTTCATCAGGCTACATTGAGACTCAGAAACCTTTTCAGCTCTGAAAGAGGTAAGAAAAGGATACCAGCTCTCCCAAACCTACCCTAGCTTGCCTCGAGATGATTTTCCGAAACTTAAACTGAGAAAATGAAGAAATCGAAATAGTCTGCAAATTCCTAAGTTATCTTAAATTTGCAGACGACATCGTCTTTTTTGCTGAGAAACTTTAAGACCTTCAAACAATGCCGGATAAACTGAGAAGGCATGAACTTCTGTGAAACAAATGTCATGTACAACAAACATGTTGAAAATAACACAACAATCGAAATTGGAGTCACAAAAAGTAGACCATAACATCTACCTAGGACAACAAATCTCCATGAAATCCTCAAAAGGAGAAATCAAAGGAAGAATCATTCTAAGATCTCCAGCTTTTAGGAGAGCTTGATCAACCTTCAAGAACAAGAAAATCCTGTGAGTGCGTAATTATTAGTGACACGGTTTAGTAGATTGAGCC
>OY735199.1:45986038-46131038 GCA_963457665.1 Thysanoteuthis rhombus | reverse complement strand
AAAAAAAAACAGATGAGAAAAAAACGATAAAGAGAGCTGAAGAAACAGGAAGAAACGTTCGAACGGAAAAAAATATGAATCGAAAATAGATATTTTCTTTCCGGTTGCCTGAATATGAAATTGATTATTCTAGAAATAACGAAGTTTGATATATTCACATTCACACACACACACACACACACACACACAGACACATACACACACACACACACACACACACGCACACACACACACACACGCACACACACACACACACACACACACAAACATTTGCACATACATGCACGAATGCACATATACATACACACACATGTAAATGCACGCATGTACACACACACAGAGTAAAAGTACTCATGAGAAAAATGCGATTTAAATATTGTTAAAGGAATTGAGAGAGTAATAGTTATCAAAGATTCTTTGCAACGATATATTCATTTATATATATATATATATATATATATATATATATATATATATATATATATGTTATGATTCATAAATTCATAATAGATATATGAAATTATATGCACATGCATAAATATCTACATGTACATGTCGAGATCGTTATATATATATTTGCAAATACATCTGCTAATATACGTACTCACACACACACATTCACACACACATATATAGACATAAGTATGCACCTTAACAGACATATATGTGTGTCTATGTGCGTGTAATTCATCTGAGTGCATTCCAACAATATAGGCAAAACAATAAAATGATAATATTTAAAAGGCTCTGGAAAGAAATGTCAGAGATTTGTGCAGTTGCGATCGGCTTTTGTCCAACAGAAGACTTATAATGGCTGCTGCTGTTGCTTCTTTTGGTGCTGACGAATAGTTGTCAAGTTTTGTTCCAACACAAATCTTACACGTATGAGGGATGTCATAAAATCTAAGATCCTTTTGTAATATGGAATTTCAATTATTCTGCAAATATGATTCTTAAAAAAGTACCGATTCGTATGCAACCATCTGAAAAAAATCAATTTGAGGTGATTGGAGTATTGAGAATGGATAAAGATTACCAAAACCAAGAATGATTTACATAACAAAAAGGCATACAAAACGAGCTTCTGTTGAATAATACAGTCGGGAAACTTTAATAGTTGGTGACGTAATATCCCTTTGATTCAAATCACTCCAATGTTTTATGTCTACAGAAGGCACCTTTTGACGATGCTAAAAAGAGTCATGATAGAGTTCAGAACTAGCAAACTCACTGACCACAACATAACTTTTAAGCTTTGATTTACATACGTATCCAATGGTTGTGATAGCATCATGAACTGGGTTATTGTCATGCATTATTACCACTTTCCATTTCAATTCTCCTTGAGCAGTGTCTCAAAATTGGTCTTTGGGAAGTCAATTTAGCCGGACGAGATCATTCTTATGCCATCAGCAATTCTCCAAAGGCTACCCAAATAATTGCCCATGATTCTTGTTGAACACATTACTCACCAGCCTTATTGCAGCTGTTTCACCTAGAGAGGCATAATATCTTCCTTCAGGCACAAACCTTTCTATCAACAGTCGGCATGTTGTATTCGGAGATTCTGGCTGCACCAAGAGCACCAATGGTGGCAAATGACTTTCTGCTACGCTTTAGTGATTGATTCTGCATCCTTATCTATAAACAGGTTTCCATTTTATCGGTTGAGAGTCAATTATCCACGCATCTTCCTTTTGTCAGCACATGTACTGCTTTCAACTGGGTCCAAGACAAACTTCGAGCATTTGAATAAATTTTGTCATTTAATCACGACTCATAAATGCTCGCTATCAATGTTGGATAATATTTGGAACGGCGGAAAAGAACGAATACCTCAAAAATTACGACCAAATGTTTATTGATGTTCACTAAAACACTTGACATTTTGCCCAAAATTAATAATAGATGGTATGTACGATGATTCTTTTCTTCAATTTATTGTTGCTTCTGAGGGGATTGTTTTGGCAATGATTGTTACCCATTAGTTTTGGTTTTGAAGTTATCCTCTGCTTTTTAGAAATCATACGTATGTTTATTCATAAATGAAAACTAACTCGAAAAATGTCTCATTTATTTTTGTAAATTTTACCAAATCGATATTTTCGTAAGAAAATCAGAAATGTCATAATCTTTCATATAAAAAAACTCAGAAATTGAGATGAATAACTAATCTTCATGAGTATATTTGCATATACATATTTATGTACAGTGTAGGTTATGTTTTGAAAATATACCGATTAAAAAGAATGTATGTATTTAAGAAGTGTTTGGGTGCCTGTTAAGTTGTTTAACTGTTACATCATCTGAAAAGTATTATAGATCTTAGCATTATGGAGCATGGCAACTCAGATGTTAGCCATGAGTACTCAGTAATATCTCGACCATCCTTTTGTGTCATGGCTAGGTACACTGATAGGAAAATAATTCATTTTATTTCAGAAAGGTTGCGCACCCGTTTCTTCTAGCCGGTCAGACTCACTAAAATGAAAAAGATACGTCAACAAAACTACGAGAAAGTCTGCTCCTAAAGATGTGTTTCGTACAGCTGAAAATAATGCAGGTGCAATTAAATTAGTTTTTCTTAGTCTTTGCGAACAAAGAAACAACCAATTCTTATCTTTGTTGCACTGGTCCACGGAACAAATCTCAAAAACACAACAGTCACATAAAATAAAGTAAAATAAAAACGACGATATCTCTTATTCACATCTCTGTTTCATCAACACTTATATGGGTCATACAGGCCAGAATTTATCATCATTTCACCTGAATTATTACTATTATACAAAATACGAGTAAGTATTTCGAACTGGTTGGCGTTTTTTGGGACACATATAATATCATACTGAGAATATCAATTCATTTAAATACATATTTGCCGTCGACAGAATATTTGTGAATTTATCTCAGACGTCATACATTGCACTTGTATTCATTCTACAATGAATTATGGATTATCATTTAGTTCAATTTATATTAAAAAGAAAAACATGAACAAATACTTTGAGTCATTGTCATACATAAAACTCCTTAAAGTTTTTTTGGGAACAATATACACAGTGCACATGTATTTATAATTGTGTGTAGATGAGTGTATGTCTGTGTGTGTATAAGTGATGGATATTAGTGGTAAAATGATGTATTCCATTGAAGACCAATTATATTTGTGTATCGATTGAAGTAAAATTAATTATCTCTCTTTTCTATAGACAAAAAACATAATTATCATTCATACATTAAGAACCGAGCAGACAGTCTTGTCAGACGAAAATTGATCGTTGCAGAAGCAAAATAAACATTATGTCACCAGAAGATTCTAAATTTCCCTCTAAGCCCTTCGCGTACTATCTTACTTCTCTTTCTACATTCTTTATTTTCGTTTTTCAAGAACAAAAAAACAAAAAAAAAACAAAAAAAAAACGAGTGAATCAAGGGACTTATTTTGACAGTTGATCGAACGCTTGTTTACCGGAAAGAAGTTAATGTGTAGACACAAAGTTCAAGAAGCTTGTGGCAAATTATAGACAAGTAAGTAAAGATGAAAAATAGTGGCACACAGTCTTCGCACGGACCTTTTCAACGTAGGTAACGTTTAGCGTTGACACGGTCAACAATATTTCGTGACCAGCATAAAAACACCGGTAGACACTATGTATAGGACTATTATTGGCTCAGCGTACATGACTTGACTAGATCAGGCCATAAATTATGTAAATTGTTCGAAGGAATACTCAATCCTCTTCCTGTCTCTCCTTTTGAAGAATACTTACATATGCAACTTTTTATGGTAAGGAAACGATCGTCAGGGAAGTTTTTGGAAAGGAATCGACGTACAAAGATTTACTGTTTTGATAAAAAAAAAATCTCAGATTTTTTTTTGTATAAACATCACCATAATCATCATCAGTAGCAGTCTTTAAGCATCCGTCGTTGAATAAAGACTTTCCCCAACATCTGCCTGACCTCTCCGTCATGGGCGTCGTGGATCCAGTACTCAACGAATTGATCTCGCTCGTCATGCCATCTTACTTCTTGTCGGTTACAGTTACGCACACGATCTCTGTGGATCCATGTTGTGAGTTGCGATGTCCAGCGTTTGTCTGACATTTGTTGGAACATGTATAGTCCATTGCTGTCCGAGTTTTCTAATGGCTTCTATGTTATCCGAGACTAAGCTTTGGAATGTCACAAGTCTAACAGAAGAGCAGCCCTTAATTCAAAAAAGGAGTTCGATTTACTAAAACTTTCCGACGTTTATTTCAGCTTTGCTCTGGCAACTCATGAGACGACACTCGTACCGGGCTGCGTCGGCCCTTGCCCTTCCTTTGAGGAGTGGGTAGACATGCATCATTAGCAATCCCTATCTTCTATGCAACCATGCCTAGTTCTGTGCACTGAGGAGACTGGAAGCAAGACTTCCCGCGTTCAGATCCATAGTCTAACGAGAATTACGGATGCCACTAAACCGATTTGAATACATTCTCATTAAAACCTATTATTCAATTGATTTTTTACTTGACTTTGAAAACGTTTCTGCAAATTGTTCTCCTTCAATGTCATGAACTGTCTCAAATCTTCATCCTGCACTGTTCAATGACTGCTTGTCTGCGAAACCTCGTTAAGTGACTCGACTCAATACATAGCTTTTCCCGAAACACTTTTCATTGTACAATGTTTCATGGGTGAAATCTTTCCTTCAATCTATTGTTGCTTCTGAGCAGATTGTCTCGGTAATAATTGTTAGTCATATGTCGCTCAATAGTTTTCTTTCTGTTCGGGCATCGAAATAAGTTTCCGGTTGGTGGCTGTTGGGTATACCTGACACTTGCAATGGACGATGTTATTGCACAATAATGTCACAGGCCTCTCGCATTTCGACCTGCACACGACCCTCAGTCGCAGCCTGATTTTACAATCGCTAACCTGATGTCTTTACGACCCATTGTTTCTTAAGCGCTCTCGCTGTCAATGCAATCGTAAATTTGCCCAGGAGTCTTATTTACGATGAGAGGAGATCCGTGCTTCGCTATAGGAACAATGCACCCTCGCTGGTACGCACACAGTTCTGCTTGCACAGACACACACACACACTGACACAAGCTAGGATATACACAAAACGCCCCCCTGCACGCGCGTGCACATATACAGACACAAGCCGAATCAAACGTATTTACACATTTTAACAATCAACCTTTTCTTATGTCTAGAGATATATCCATACCTGTTTACCAAATAGCATATAATACGCGTTCCTTTTCGTAGAGAAACTGATCCTAAAGCCAGAATATCATTAGTCTGGGTCGGTGGCTTTAGCTAGAATGTTCTAATCGAGCAATGTATCTAATCCCAAACCAAAGTTGTATACTGCCGTGTGTAACTTCGTAAAACAAGAGATACAGTAATATGCCAGAATTTGTGATCTACGTAGCACATCACGTTTCAAACTATCTTAGCTTTTTAATATAGTGTTTTACTTACAATCTATTGAAACCTGTCAATCAAAACCGTCACCAAAACTGTCATTAAAATAGTCAAAAAGTTTTCTTCAGCTTCTAGGTTGATCTAGCTGTTATTAAAGGAACTGGTAAAAAAAAAAAAGAAAGAAAGAAAAGTAGTCAGAGAAAGGAAGCAAGTGCTGATCAACGTTCAGGGCAAGATAGTTTTGATTCAAGGGGCAGTAAAATGGCAGTTTCAGACCCAGCATCAAATAGGTCAGAGAGAATGAGAATCCTGCTCTAAGCGGAGCGCAGGGATTTTTAGGGACTGGGCAGTCGAGCGGCAGACAAGACGTGTTTCAGCCTAGAGCCCCACCATAGCCTGAGGGCTGATGGATGAGCGAAAATAGTGTGGATATGTTCAACTTAATCTCTTTTTAATTCCCTCTCCACATTTGCTTCAACTTTCCCTTGCAGGAATTTAAAAATATTGATGATATCCGAACATACAATAATTGACAATGTGCTGATGAATTCTGACATTCATGTTCGAATGATGTTGTAAATATGCAGGATTAAAAGAATAATATAAACATAGAGAAAAGAGTGAAAACAACCAGAAAACAAATAAAATAATCCGCCTGTGGTCAAAAGAACGCTATTCTTTAAGCTCACTGCAATGCATAACTTTGTCTACGACTATAAAATATCATGTGTAGCCATATATATCATATTTGTCATAATCTTTTTCTGGCAGGGGTAAACATGGGTGAACTCGCAAAACGAATACAAAATATATAAATTCGTATATAATGTCAAGTGAATGATATTGAAATTGTTAAGCAAGACGACTGACGTGGACATATATATTATTAACTCAGATGAGATTATAATGAGTCGGGTTTCTACTCGTGTCTATAATCTTTTGCCTGGAATATATATATTAAACCTGTTCATAAAGTGGAGTCTTTTTTATTACGTCTTTCTCAGCTGAGAATGTTTCTTGTTGGTGCTGCAGGCTGGCCAAATGGATATTGGCATGGGTACTGCGAGCCTAGTTGAAACCCTAGCCGAGTCAGTTCATGTGCAAAATTCTAGCCAACAAAAGTATGAAGGCACGATGGTCTCTACAAGTTCGGGAAGTTTTGACAACGTGACACTCAGAAGCAAACAATACCACGGGGAAGACCGATGTCCAACAGAGGACTTTGAAAGTCTTCTGCTGCTGATGCTGATTACAATTGATTGACAGAGTTCAGATGATTCTATGGCCGAGATCCCATCTGTTGTTTTGTTCGAACGTTATTTATCTCTTGAGAAATTCTTTGCCATATTTTTGCCGTTCATTTGTTTGGAACATTTCAGCTAGTCGCCCGACTTGATTCCAATCCTTTCCCATTGTTAGTTTCCCAATCCCGCCCACTGCGAAGACTCGGTCTCTTCCCTATTCTTCTCCTTTGAATGAAATTTCCCATGTTTTTTTTTCGTATGTTCCGTGTGTCAGTTCAATTCTGTCTGGAAAAAATCGATCGTCTTCCCATGAGCCACGAATAGCATTGAGTGCGAGAGAAGCGAAATGAATGACAGGACCGGTCAAGAAAAAAAAAACAATTGTTTGCTGCTCCGATTCATAGGGTCGTCTTCTCAGATTGAACTCTTGTTTACATCTGACAACGAAGTTAATAGAGGTATATGTATTTGCTCGTGTCTGTCTGTCAGCCTATCAGGCTGTCCACACAATATCCCCAAGAGTCTTCGATGAATTTCAATTAGATCTCGTGAAATCTTGGACCATTAACTAAAGAAGTATTCACTGAATTTAAAGGTTGATCCAGGATTATCCAGTGATATTTTTCATCATTCTGCACCGAAAAGTCATGACAAAAATTGGCCATTCGAAAAATAGCTCTAAAAGTAAGGGATATATCTCACTATAAATTGGTACATTCAATTAACCTCTGCCAACGAAGTTGAAAAGTGGGATCCGTATTTGGCCTCGTCTTTCAGTCTGTTTATCGGCCCACTGAATATCTCTGAAAGTGCTGGATGGATTTCAAATGATTTTTGTGGAACAATGGGCATTGGTAAAAGTTTTGGATAGGTCCAGGAATTTTTTCATGGATTTAGAGATATCTCTCTGTTTTTTTTCAGTGCATTCGTGTATACACTTCTAATTGTCCCCACGGTATTACCTGAATTCGTCTATGATTTTCAATGCAATCAAGTGGTGATGTGAATAATAGACTCAGAGAGAGATGATTAAATTCTTGAGCTGATCCATGCACAATTCCCACCCCGACGTCGTAGTTATGATATTTGCGAAATTTCATATCTGTACACACAATATCTTCAAAAGTTCTCAATGAATTTCTCTGGGTGCACATCGGACTACCGAAAAATTAATTGCATTTTGGAGCAGATCCTTGCAGAATTATCTCCCTTACCTCTCAATCGCCATTTTTCCTGTCTACAAGACATCTCCAATAATTATCAATGAATTCAAATGAGAATCCATAGAATAACTGACAAAAGGATTCAGAAGTGAGCAAATTTGGGGGCAAATCAATGCACAATTACCTCTTATGTCGTACTTATACAAAATATCGCCATAACTTCACGTCTCTCTTCACAACATCTCAAAAAGTCCTCAATCAATTTCAATAATATTTTGTAGAAGACCAATGAAGAACGAACTGAATTTGATGCGGTCCCATCTAAAATTACTTCCCTTGTCAATGGCGTTGTTAGAGGTATCCACTCTCAAAGTGCTTTCTTTTTAAGTTATTCTGTTGTATGTGTCCTAATTCTAGGAAATATTTTCATCGATTTGTTCTGGAAATCATCATCCAAAATATGTTTTTACAGGGGCGTCGATTTGACACTCTGTCTCTTTCCTCCACTCTAATTTTAAACCTTTTCTCTTTCTTAGGTTCCTATCTTCTCTAAGAACGAGACTAATAACTATTCCCGCTTTCAGTATTGTTAAATAAAACTGCAGTCGACGACAGCTGTAAGAAGCTGAGCATGATGTGTCTGTTTTAAGATACATTTTCATTGTAAATCAATCACCCCATACATGGTTTTTGCGGTAGGCTGTCGTGTACGGATGGACGAACGGACGGGCAACTGACCTTTGGGGAATTTTATTGAGATATATTTCCTAATTCTACTTTTTTTTATCCAATTGGCAGAAAGGTGCGCACTTCGATTGCTTTCTATCTATATATCCTAACTTGAATAATCCCTTTTGTTAAAAACAATGAAAGGTATACATAAATCTGCATATTTGCAACTATTATCTAAAAGTGTAAATGTTGGCCTTCAAGTAGTGAAGATATTTTGAATCCTTGCACTGTGAAGTATAACCCGTCTATTGTCTACGTACAACAGGATCCCACTTTTTCCTTTTAAACCTGCTACGACTATTACGATTTAGTCATACGGAAACTATGTCACAAGATTATGGGGAACTCTTTAATGAGTTATGTCAAATTCCAAGTGACAGGTCTGGTTAGTAGCTCAATAGAAACCGTCACCTGACCAATATATTTTGACAGCATACTGTGTTGAAGCTGCACCATAAAAGAACTTTAAAATGGGTTACTTCTTTAACCATTTGTTGGACAGTGATTAGTAAAAAAGTCTGATTTTTCTAAAAATCAAGCGAGAATATAAACCTATGAAGGGGTGTCAAGAAACTAAAAAATGTTTTAATAACATAATGCGTCGTAAACGTTTGAAATTTTAGCACTCTAGCATATATACATAGTCAGCGAGTCAGCGAACCCAATCAGAGTTCAGTGTTTTTTGTGACATTTTTCTATTTGAGTTATTCCTTTATTCATTTTTGGTCGATAGTTTCTAATATACTTCCAATCCCTAACTTTTCTATTTACCAAAATGAATTTTCAAACTTTTCATTGAAATCCATGAACTTTCGTGGGTACGTAGAAATTAATGCAGGAGCAGACAATAACATACTTAGCATAACCTAAATTCTTGCACACTTAAATGTATTCAAGCAAGGATATTTTCTAAAAGTGCTAACAATATATCCATTACGGGATCATGATACCCCACTCTGCTCAATAAAGTTGACATTACACGCTAAATTGGAATTCTCACCTCATAAATGGCTTTTAAGTACTTTCTTAGATGTAAGTATCATATTTTTCATTGATTGTTTCTCTTTCATACGTTTATGCAAACTCAGTCTGTCTGTCCGCACAACTTTTGATACGTTTATGTATACTCAGTCTATCCGTCCGCACAATTTTTGATGCATTTATGTATACTCAGTCTCTCTGTCCGCATGTTTTTCCATACGTTTATGTATACTCAGTCTGTCTGTCCGCATATTTTTACATACGTTTATGTATACTCAGTCTGTCTGTCCGCATGTTTTTTACATACATTTATATATACTCAGTCTGTCTGTCCGCATAATTTTTCATACATTCATGTATACTCAGTCTATCTGTCCGTGCAATATTTCCAAAAGTCCTCAACTTACCTTACGTAGTATCTATATATGCACACCACATAATAACGCCAAAAGTTCTCCATGAATTAGTATGACATTCAGTAAAATGATGGGCTACGGCTAACAACAAAGCGATTAAATCTTTATGCCGATCCATGCACAATTACGATGGCATTAGCAGAGGTGAATGCTCCCTGGGTGCTTACTAGCTTCATTGTGTAATTCATTTATGGTGTGCGATCTCAAAAATGTTGAAACATTTATTTTCTTACATAAGTGCATGAGTATATACCCCCCTACTCCCACCACTATCTATCTGTCCATCAATCTATCTATTATAGAAATCTTAATGATTGGAAAAATGGACAAAACATTTGAATCATATGGAAGAAATACGCTGTTAAAACCCTCAAAAGTTTTCATAAAATTGATCATATAAACACACACATACACATACACACACACACATGTGCGTGTGTGTGTATTCGTCTTGTTTAGTAGACAATTACTACTGTACTGACCTTTATCCTCACCAGTCTTGTGTATTAATCTAAGCTTGATCAATTTAAAGGTTTCATTCCAATCAGAATAGATAGATAAAATGAATAAAGGGTTTTAGGACAGCAGTGTAAAATCACTCTGCAAAATCATTTGTGCATTGCAACATGTACGTAAAGATGTGAGTGTATAGGAAAGATAGATAGTGAAAGGATTTATTTGAATTTATTCATTCCTCTAATTGATAAATTTATTGATTTCTCAAAATCCCTTAACTAGGAAAAAACAACTATGGCTCCAGCTCGTTGTAGTAGTTTCTCAGCTCGCGTGATAAGTTAGCAAACCATAACCTTCAAAGAAAATCAGGTTTCACCCACAGCACGATTAACAAAATTAACAAAACACTTTATCAAATAGTAAGTTCCATTTATATATATATATAAAAAGACAGATTTAACTGATTCAGTTCTTTAAGCTGGGTCGGTTGGGCCTAAGGGCGCTCTTCGTGGTTCGATGCTGAAAAGTGGCGCCTTGGTCCAAAAGTCTCCAGTAGCGAGTTTCAACTTAATCAAACAATCTAGCTGACAACTTCATTGGAAGAAATTACGGATTGTGCCATCCCCTTCCTAAATGGGTTCTGTGCATTGATGTTCGCTTAGCTCCGACAGTAACCTTTTCATATGACTGTATACTCAAACTATTACTATAGATTATTCACCCAATCGTCACCTAACCAACATTTTTTTACAGCATGCCGTGATCAATTGAAAAAATTTGAAAAAAAGTATGATCAATGAATGATTTTTTCTCTCGCCTTTTGTTAGGCTGTGATCGCTGAAAAAGTTAAATAAAAAATAACAAATAATTATCGCTGTCTGACACAAACTAATGTACAAATTTGCTATAAATTCTCATTCTATATTGAATCCCCTACTGAAAACCTATTTTGGATGGAATTAAAACAGAAAATAATTTTTCCAATAAGGAGTCAATGCTTACATCTTCAGCTATCCATACCCATTGGTGCGAACAGTATGCACAAAACGTAAACAGACCAACCATCCAGACTAGCTTGAAAACTGAAGGAATCTAACTTTGGTGACAGTTTGGGTTGACGGTTTCAAATATGTCTGTTTCGTTTAAAGATATAAATAACTTGATCTGGTATGTATTTATGTCCTTCTTATTTCTGTCAAATTTTAAGAGAAAATTATTATTTTCAATATTCAATTTCCACGAAAAAAAACAAATGCTCAATTCTCTTATTTTCACTTCGAATTTCTCTAAAATAAACTGCGAAGATGCTGACTGTTTTTTGTCTTTTTTTCACCTCAAACAAAATCATGAAGATGAATAAGAGGAAGCAGAGTTTAAACAAATTGAAAGATTAATAATGGGGAATATTCATTTTTAACGTATTTGTTTATTTTTTTCTCCTGGCTTTATGTAGAGCTCAATGTTTGATAACAGAATAACGTTATTATATGAATAACTAGCTGGACAGCGCTGCCTCGATCGGTTTTATCTTGTATGATTCAGCCTAACATCATTGCTACTTTTTAAATAGAGCCCTCTTTTGAAACCATCAAGAACAATCTCTTAAAACTTATTACTTTAAAACCTTTCCTATGTCTAATGAGTATGCATGCCAACTCAATATTCAAGTTGATGTGGAGAGTAACATACAAATCATGTTGTTCTATAATAAAAAGAATACGCAGACCAAGTCGTTTTATTATAAACAGAAATGACCATCATACCTTGCAAACATTATTTTCTGTACCAAATGCACAAATTTGCCCGCTCCCCAATTTTAAAGGAGAAGAATTCAAATTATCACTATCCCGTTTGCAAGAGCTAAGTTTGGAGAGAATAATTGATATTCCTTACTTTTTAGACATTACTAAATAGAAAATAATAAACAATATGAATTACTCATCAATCAGGAACAAAAAGAGCCAAGTGAAAGTTGCACAGCATGATAAAAAAGTCTTTATACAATGTTTATTGAATGGAAAGTAGTGGTTCAGTTTGGGCTGGGGCGAATTCATACCATTCCGAAAGTTCATTAGTACGAGTCACAGATGAGTATGAACACAAGTCGTTGAGTCCATTTACAGCGCTGCTAAGCGTTGGGCTTCCAGAATTTAAATCGAGAGTTATGGTGAATTATATTAAGATAGTATATTATGAAGAAAGCAGGGCCGCTACTAGCCTGAAACTAAGACAAACTTTGAAGAGAATAATTGACATTTTCTATATTTTTTTTTGGACATATACGTATCACTTACATGCACAACACTTATCATTCAGGATCAAAAAAATGCTCCCCCCCAAGTTACACTGTGTAATAGTATAATATAGTTTATATAATTATGTTGAATGGAAAGTAAGGGGTCAGTTTCGCATTTACATGTAAATAGACCTCTCTAAACCCCCTTGTAGATGTGTTTTCCGAAAAATCAATTCGACCAATTTCTTTCTACTGTCTCACTAATTATGAATATCAAATTTGGTTGTGCCGCTCATATGCTCCATCATCATCATCATTAGTCTTTTAACGTCCGTCATTAAACATAGACCTTCCCCAGGATTCGACACACTTCTCATTAATGGGCGTCGCAGAGCCAGTACTCTCTGAATTTGTCATGATGTCCATCGGTTGTTTGCCATTCTTGCAACATAGCCAGCCCACTGCCATTTGAGATTTTTAATGGATTCTGTGATGTCCCTGACTCTTGTCTTTTCTCGTATGTACTGTGCTGTCTTGCTGTCTCTCCATGTGAAGCCCTGCATAATTTTTTCATGTGCACGTTGCATAATTCTTAATTTGCGGATCTGTCTCTTGGTGAGGTTCCATGTTTCTGCTCCATAAGTGACTATTGGGAGGATGCATTGGTTATACACCTTTCTTTTTTTTAAAGGATTAATGGGATCTCAACCAATGTTTGACATGGAAGAAAGACAGACGAACATCATCAGTCGTTTTATATAAATTGATATAAATACATTTTTTAATATTCCACAGCTCAGATGAATTCACGAATCAGAAAAAAATCTTCAAAGTATAACAGTTTCCGACAGAAGCAGTTGTTTGTGTCTGTGAGTGTGTGTGTGTGTGTGTGTGAGAGAGAGAGAGAGAGAGAGAGAGAGAGACGAGGGGACAATCAGTTGTTTATTTGGACCTGTAAAAATAAAACACTCCACCTTTCGAGTAAAATATCTCCACGAGCCTGTGCACAAAATTTCATTGGAATATATCAAGGAATAAAGGAGTTATTCAATCGAGAGAAAAAAAAAGGCATGGAAAAAGAAACCCACAGCGAATAATAGTCTCCAGTGGCTTTTTCCGCCGGGGACAAATATGTTGGAGATAAGGAATTATTGCAAGCATTCCTCTCTGGATTTGGCTTTTCTTCCTCTTGTTTCCATAGTAATATTCTGAACTGAACATTGGAAGGGGAACAGTGGATAGACAAAGATTACATGAAAAGGTCAATTGTAAAAACAAAAGAATTGGGAAACGTTCAAAAAAATTGTTTTTTTTCCCTTTGTTTTTTACAACACTGTTCAAGGTCATATCATCGAGGCCTATTACACAAAAGAGAATGATAATCGAGAAATATATGATGACATTGCGTGAAAGTTGAGAAATACATGATGAGACTGCGTGAAAGTCGAGAAATATATGATGAGACTGCATGAATGTCGAGAAATATATGATGAGACTGCGTGAAAGTTGAGAAATATATGATAAGACTGCTGGCAGGTGACGAGACATCTGGCATATCCACACTGTGACAGAAAACGAGCGAAGTCTGGTGGTATTCTGACGTACTCCTGGGGCACTCTGGGTTATTTCTAAGATGCCTCTTCCCTAAAATCATGCTTGATCACAGAATCATAATCTGATGTAGGCTTCGTTAGTTGCAGAGCTGTGGTTTTTTGCATTATCATGCGGATGAAATTATGATTTTTTTGTATTACACTGGATCACCTATTCGACGAGCTTTTGAATTTATTTTTACAAGAAATGAACACGTAGTTTCAAAATGAAATCAAAATTTAATGTAATCAAAATGAAACATTTTTGTACAAAAATGGTTAAATAATCTGTTTTTGCTTTTTTTTTTTTTTTTTTTAACCAAAAATGAATTCTGAATTTTAATTTCATCGATAGTTCAATCGGTCGATTTGGCAAAAAGATGCTCCAAATTGTCCAATATCTATTTTAACCGCCGGGCTGTCGACGAGGCCATAACACTATTTAAAAGCACTCAGGAGAGGGGATCAAGCATTTTGCAACTGTTAATATCTCAAATTACCCGCCATATACAGTCTTCGTCGACGACATAAGGATTTTCTCTGTCGTGATTCTAAAATGGATGAAAAATCAAGTTCAGTCAAAATATGGACGACTTGAAACAATCTCTTGGCGCCAAAACCATTACTCCCGGCTATTCTTACCAGAAACAGCAGCAGCCATCTTGATTAGGAATGTCGACTGTTTACAAAAAGTCCTGTAATCATCAAATCGATATTTTAAATTCTCGGCGGTAAGTATTCAATCGTCGTTGAATAATGTCTGCTGACACGTCACGCATTTTACTTCCCCTTTCGGAACACGATCATCCTATCATAAAGACCCATCTAAATGTGAAGTCACAGGGAAATTGTCCCATTAGAGTTACAACTTGGAAGAGAAAGGAACATGATGAGACCGGGCCTGTCGTTGATGTCGTCTCCTGATAAACTAGTTATTTGACATCAATCAAGGAGACTATCAAGAATGGGAAACTGGGAGCAGCACGTACGGCGACGCAACGGTGAATTCGGTCGAACGGATTTAAATACTATTCTCCGCCTGGGGCACTCCTTTCGTTGGTTTGCGTTTTTGTTTGGTTTTAGAAGCGGTTAATCGGTTCATTCTCCTGAGATATCACACAACCGGACAAAGATAAAGTACATTCCAGTTGAAAACCTATTGAAATTATTCTGACGAGTTTACACATACCGTCAAAAATGATGGCAGTACTTAAATATATTTACAACTACATCGCACATGATAAATATCAAAAACATTATGCTTCTCCGTATTTTCTTGTTTATGTTCAACAAGAATGGAAGGGGATTTTTTTTGTAAAACGAACAAACAAATATACACCATGATGTATCCTGTATACACAATAGATTACATTTAATAGTTATCTCCTTGGAAAATTTTACGGACAGAAATACTAACCATCACGTGACATTTTAGATCAGTGAACAGGCTTTTTTTCGTCTGATTATTTCAGTAAAAGCTTTTTCTGCCGAGGACATTTAGAATAAAAAATGAAATAATTTTTATGTATCCTCCCGAAGGAACATTTTTCCATCAATCCAAAACTTTGAGAAAATTCAGTACAGCCTATTTTTATTTTTCAAAGTATATTTTATATACATGTTTACCTCGCTATCCAAAAGTAGTCTGAGTTGTTGGAGTAAGATTATACCATCCTGAATACGGAATGGACCATCAAGGCAATCTAAGACCCTACACCCACACCACGTATTACGATAAGGGCGATTACGGTTATTATGATGCCGTAAGAACCAAGTGTGTGACAAACTTATAACAGTAGGTCCCAGGATCAAACCCTAGCCACTGTAATACGTTTTTTTTATACGTGTCTGCTCTGGTGGTTGAAAAGAAAAAGCGTGTTTATTATCAACGCTACGGATCAGTGTTGAGTTGAGTTAAAATCCAGGGTTTCGATTACTGATTTTCAAGGCAAAGAGGCTCTTCCTTCGTGAGAGATTACTGCAGTACAATATCACCATTCCCATTCTCCACAATTGGCCTGGTGACATACATGTTAACCTTAAAAAATACCAATGCAAGTCCATCCAGCCATCAAAAAGAGAAAAAAAAAATAATTTGGAAGCCAAATTAGCATGAAACGAATAATGGATTAGCATTAATTTATATGAGAAGACGATTTCAAAAGCCGTTATAATGTTTTAGAAAAACGTTGTATTAAAACCTGTAAACATTACATCTCTTTCATTTTTTAAAAATTTGGTCTGGCTGGCCGAATAGCTTATATGTATGTATGTATGTATGTATGTATGTATGTATGTATGTATGTATGTATGTATCATTGATAGAGCTATAGGGCTTGAAACTTAGAAGAAATCAGTCGTTATTATTGTTAAAACGTTTTTTTTCTGAATTCCTCACTTACAAAAAAATTAGTGTGGAGGGGGATGAATTTGTATTGTATGTTTATTCTAAAATGGTCCTTTAGTTTGTACCTGGCAGCATTAACATTTGGTTTAAAACTTTTTCTTGTGATCATTGCCCAACGAAAGCTGTCATTTATTTCAAATTTTGTGAATAATTACTCCCAACACGACATGATGCCAGAAGACCATGGTCACATGGCAATTTTTATTGAATGACTGACCAGGTCTTTTTCGATTTATTCAGGATTAAATTAATTCCGTAGTTTCGTAGATTCTTATTAGTATTTATTAGTATTTGGCGTTGGACATTTTCTACGTTCTTTGCTGGTATTTACTTGCATTTTATTTTATACCATTCTATGGTTTCTTCCTACGTTGACTTTATCTAGGAACTTGGATGTCTTTGACGGCATTGCTCTTGTCCGTTAGGATATAGTTTATTTCGTTCTTTGTGTCGTGGTTGCGGCTTTTCCATTTTCTATTGGGTCCCTTCTTGAAGAAAGCGTTCATGGTTTTAAACCAGTTAGCTGTTGTAAAGTTCACAAGATCTTCTTCTCTTTCGTTCCGGACTTTATATCCGAATTTTCCCATGCAATTTTCACTTACTAGTCCTACCTGCACGTTGAAGTCTCCTATGATGACATTGAAGTATTTTCTGGTGTCTTGGAGTAGGGAGTTCAAGTCCTCATAGAGGTTGTCTGTTTCCTCTTTTGTTGGTTGCAAAGTGGGAGCGTCGACTCGGATAATATTCAGTTTGTACCATTTTGAAAGTTGAATGATTATGCTGGCTATTCTGTTTGTTTTCATCGAGTGATTTTGTGATTCGTTGGTAATTATTTTTGTGAAAAGTTTGTAGATGCAGTTGAGCAAGCTTATAGGTCTGAAGTTGTTGAGGTCTTTCGTGTTTCATTTTCTTTATATAAAAGTATTATGATTGCAGTGTTCTATTCTTCCCGGACATTACTTTGTTTCCTTGTGATGATATTACCAGCTTTTTTCAAGTAGATCGATGGTGATGTTATCTGGTACTGGAGCTTTCCATCTCAGTGTTTGTTTGATGGCTCTTTTCACCTCCCTTGAGGTCACTTCTGTGAAATCTTCGAGCTGATTACTCGCTCTTTGCGTATCCTGTTTGTTATTTTGTAGTCCGTATTTAGCAGAATAACATCCTTTTGTAGAATTTTTTTTTTGTGTCTTCAACAATCCTGTTTGTGTCTGTTGTTAGGTATAATCCATTTTCCTCAAGTATGCTAGTTTTTTTCCCGTCCTAAATTGAAACGTTTGTTATGGTACAGCTTTGAAGACTCTACCTTTTTCGAAAGTTGATTCGACGAATGCTGTCGTGTATCTTCTCCAGTCTTCTCATTATTTCTCTTTGATTGTATTATTCAGTTCGGTTTCTTCAATTTTCTCTCGCGTTGTTGTCGATGGCTTGAGGTTTGTGCATTTTTCAGAGTGATTCCTGGTTTCATCTGAGACTTTACTAATGGTTTGTGTGCTCCTTGATTCAAATATAGTGGCAACCTCTATTAGAGAGGCACTTATTTTTTTGTTGATTTCGTTGATGTTAGTTTCCTTCTTTTGTTCAGTAAAAATTTAAAATCGGTTTTTCACTTCAAGCTTGAAAGATTGGGCGAGATCTTTTTCTACGTTCAGTGGTTGCAAATTGCCACGGAACATTTTTCTACGTTCAGTGGTTGCAAATTGCCACGGAACATTTTTCAACGTTCTTAGTTGATGTTTCCTAGCATCTTACCATTTCGTGGTCACTTCCTTCGTTGACTTGCTTGACAGTATCGCTTTTGTTCGTGAGGATGTAGTCTATTTCGTTCTTGGTTTCGTAGTTGGGGCTCTTCTAGGGCCATTCATCATGAGCTCCCGCCTCGGAGAAGGTATGGATGATTTTGAATTTATTGGTGTTCTCAAAGTTGACAAGATCTTCTCTTCTCTTGTTCCGTACTTTATATGTAGATTTGCTGACCAAACTTTTATTTCCTTGTCCTAATTGTGCGTTGAAGTATCTCATGATAACATTGAAGCATTTCTGATATCTTGAATTTGGAAGTTCAAGTCATAAAAAAAAATTGTTCAAGTCTCCATGGATTGATTGCAAAGGGGGGGGGGGGAGACTTGGATGATTTTCAGTTTGTACCTCTTTGAAAGTTGAATACTTATGCAGGCTATTCGTTCCGAGGCGGCCATGAAGCCAGCCAAGTTTGTGGTCCTTATTGATGAGACAGCCTATTCCACTTTTTAAAAAAGTTTATCTCTTCCGTAGTCGTAAAGTAGATGTTTGCTCTTTAGTTTGATTAGTTCTTTTTCGGGTCTCCTCATTCCGCCAATGCCAATATTATTCCATTTGATGTTTTTCATTCCATTTTCAAGAACAGGTCAGTGTATGTCCGTTGAGAGTGTTTTGACGTTGTATGTGCCAATGTATAATATTGTTCTGTTGATGATAGTTTTCTGGCTTTGTTTGGTGTAATGGACTTTTTTGGACCAAAGACCCAGCAGAAAAGGCTAAAAGGATTTTCAATGTGTGAAACATGGAAAATGTTGGGCCATGTCCTACCACCCTGGCTCATGACCAGAAAAAATGAGAAAAATACACAAAAATGAAAACAAAACCAAGCAGTACTGATCTGAGCAATTTCTGGGATATCTAGTGAAGGGGGTGATTTTTAACAGTGACAGTTTATAGTTTTGAAGAACATAACCATGTATCGTTTTTTTGCGGATGTCTTCTCAACTATTATCTCTTTGCAAATGCCGATGCATACATTAATAATCCAGTCATTTTTTTCTGGTCTTATTCTAGTATGATAAGTAAATCTAGAACTACATTTGAGATGACAAAAGAAACACAAAAAATAAACAGAATGTTTCGAGAATTTTAAAAAGGAACTCCACACAGAGAGGGTCGAAAAATATAACTGGATACAATCACACTGCAAAACTCTAGCAAACTAGAAAGCACGAGGACCTGATGGAATCCACAGATATTTGTTTGAGAATTCACCACATTACATCCTGGACTGACCCATCAACTTTGAATTTGCTTACATAAAAACGAGTTCCAAGAATGGATGACCAGAAGCAATACAACCGCATTCTTAAAGTACACTGTTAAGGGTAAACAAGAATGCAACTATAGATCTATCACGTGCCTACCACTAATGTAGAAAACTCTGACCGGAGAGATAACAAAAGGACAGAACGGATGCAGAAAATGAGCGAAATTGACCAGATGATTCCGAAAAAAAAAAAAAAAAAAAGGAATGAAGATATGAAAAAGTTCATGCGATAGGTTGGATTGATAACAAAACAGCATAGAAAGCATAAAAAATGATACCACATGGTTGGATAATGGGACACTTTAGAGTATTTAATATCAGCAAATCAGTGGTGAGATTTACAGCCAACTCTATAAAAAACTGAAAAGTAGACTCGATAGCCATAGGAGAAGGTTACCAGAGGTTATTATAGAAAGGTAAATGTTTCACTACTATTTGTACTAACCATTATACTACTATACGGACTAGAATAGCACCAAAGGATACCAATAGTCTCAAACAAAGGGAAAAGCCAACCAATTCATAAAGCTACTTGCAAAGAAATGGAAAGTGACCGAAATGTTGTTCAATAAAGATAAATAATACAGCAATGACATTGGAATGGGATTCGGGATTGAAAAATGATCATAACGCATTTGGCGAGAAAGAGCAGCGCACTGCAATGCTGGGGACTGCGAGAATGCTGAGTGGAGGGCTGAAAACTTGAGGAGACTAGCTGTCACTCAGTCTCCAGCAATGAATACCAGTCATCTGGTTATGGACATGCAATAATAATAATAATAATAATAATAATAATAATAATAATAATAATAATAATAATAATAATCTTAGCTGCACCAATGTCAAACTCTCTTGCTTCATTGAGGCAAACAAAACAGAATTCACTCCTCCATACAATATAATTCAGAAACTACGTATCTTATTCTAACTTCTTTATTAGTTGTTTGTAAACTTCAGCAAAACAAGTGTGTTCGGCTTTAGAAGTTGGAGTGAATTTGGTCTGGGATTGTCATCCGTCGTGGTTGAACTAAAGTGGAAAGTAGGAGCTTGACAAAAAAAGAAGCCTGTTCAGCCGAATGGATGAACTGCTTTCTT
This sequence comes from Thysanoteuthis rhombus, assembly GCA_963457665.1. Classification (NCBI taxonomy): domain Eukaryota; kingdom Metazoa; phylum Mollusca; class Cephalopoda; order Oegopsida; family Thysanoteuthidae; genus Thysanoteuthis; species Thysanoteuthis major. The sequence goes on along the minus strand of OY735199.1, from coordinate 46,110,222 downwards.
CGGAAGCAAGGAAAAGAAAAAAAAAGAAAGGAAAAATTTACTCAGCCTCATGGTTTATACGCCATTGGCCCGGAGAGCACGAAAAAAAGGGAGGTAGAAGAAGCCTATTCAACCAAATCATTAATCTGCCACTGGCCTCAAAAACAAGGCAGAAAAATAGGAAAAAAAAGTCGAATCAGCCTAATCTTTAATCCCCACTGACTTCCGAGGCAAGGAAGGAGGAAAGAAACAAAAGCCCGACTCATTCCGATGATTAATTCGCCACTTATCCGGGTTGATTCAATCTGTAGATCTACTCATGTACAGCTGGATGCCTTAAACCATTGTACCACAGAACCACGGAACCATTACCGGAAATTTGAGATTAGCTCAAGTTTGTTCTCTGGAATAGGTTTTATGGTGAATCCTCTTCTCAAGAGTCCTGTAATTATTTTAGATTTTCTCATAGCTTCCAGATAATTTGTAGTGAGCTTGTAGTTATATAGAATCTCCTGTTTATCACAATATTTATCTAGTCTGTTTTTGGAAGAATTCAAATTGTTAAAGTACACTATTCCTTAAGTGGACCATTCCATATCCATACTATACGGACGTTGAAAATATATTTCTGCATATCCAGTCTTGCTCTTTTTTGGCAAAGTTTCCTGTCGTTTCCCTGTTTCCTGCTAACGGAGTATTTTCTTGTCATTGCTTGATGAAGCTACTAACCCTCTTGTCATAATTTGTCTTTATGATCTCCAATACTTCTATCTTGTCTCCTCCAACTCTTTTGTAGCTAGGAGTTGGCAGCTTCAATTTACGTAAGTCCCTTTCATAAGTTAGAATTGCTATTACAGGCATTTGCTTCGTTTCTCTACTTTGAACTCCTAATAACTCAATGTGCTTTGGTTTTCGTGATACTTTGGCTGAACTTGCATACTCTTCGTGGGTTCGAGCTGAGAATTTGAACAAGGATACGAATCTTTTCTCAACCACGTGCTATATTCTTATAATTCCCATCATTGAAGTGGCTGTTTTTTACTTAAAAAAAATGCTAAAAAATTATAAAAAAAAGTTCATTGTTTATAGTTAGTCCTAAAATACTGTTATCTCCTTCTTTTTACTTCACCATTTTAGTCCCTGCCCAAACGCAAGTACTTTTATTCAATGCCCAGGTTATATTGTCCAAAATACGCATACATTAACATTTATCCAGATGAAATGTGAAAGACCACATTCTATTCCAATAGCGTTAATTTGCCTAGATATCTCCGTAGTGTGTCCATATTTGCCCCTGTCTTGATCAAATCAAATATATTAGAATTGAAAACGACACCAACATCAACGAACTCCACAGCAAAATGACAACCTTTCTAATAGAAATTGCCACAATGTTTAAAGCAAGAAACACACAGACCATTTGAAAAAACTGAGACAAAACCAGGACATTCATTGAAAAGTGCAGAAACTTCAAAACACCACCAGTAACTCTAAAAAGTAAGACAAGGTGAAACCAGCTCATCAAAACTCTTCACAGTCTGCCTCGAGATGATCTATCATAGCCTGGACTGGAATAACAGAGAAATCGAAATGGATGGCGAATATCTGAGCAACCTCAGATTTGCAGACGACATCGTCCTTTTCGCAGAGAACGTACACGACCTCCAACTAATGGTAGTTGAACTAAACGAAGAAAGCAAAAGAGTCGGATTACATATGAACTTCAGTAAAACAAAAGTCTCGTGAAACCATCACATCGAGAATAAGGATATAAAAGTTAAAATCGAAGATACGAAACTGGGGAAACTAAAACACTAAATCTAACAACAAATCTCCATGAAACTCATAAAAGAAAAAGAAATCAAGCAGAGGATCTCTTTAGAATGGCAAGGCTTTGGCAGAGCAAGGTCAACCTTAGAAAACAAGATGATCCCAATAATCCTAGAAATAAGTGTATACAACCAAAGCATCCTCCCGATAGTCACTTACGGAGCTGAAACATTGAACATAACTAAGAGACAGACCTGCAAACTGAGAAGCATGCAGTGTGCATATGAGAAAATCATGCTCAACCTCACATGAAGTGATCACAAGATAGAAAAATAAGAAAATCGGGGTCCGAGACATCATAGAATCTATTTGAAAACTCAAATAGCAATGAGCTGGTCATGTTGCGAGAATGACAGACAATCGATGGACAACATGACTCACAACATGGATCCCAGGAGTTCACATGCAAGGCCAAGGCCGACAAAATAGAAGATGGAGAGATGAACTTGACGAATTCAGAAAATAATGGCTCTGCGACGCCCATAATAGAGAAATGTGGTGGATCCTAGGGAAGGTTTTTGTCCAACGATCGACGTTAAAAGATTGATGATGATGATGATGATGATGATGACACTGTAAATTCCACCATATTCGTTTGATCATTAATAAGTTCAACAATTAAACAGGGACTCAATCAAAGAGCCTTACTCGACTCCGGATATAACTTCATGCCACTTTGATAGTTGATGCATCTTTTCACTGTGAAGAATCCACTCAATAGTCTTTTCACCGATTCTGTGCGATTCCAGTATGTTTTTTAGTGTTTCGTGTGGCACTGTGTCAAAAGAATTTTGCTAATCCATTTATATACAATCTAATCAAATACACGTAGTAATTGTAAAGCTATACACCTGCCTTGACATAAATCCATATTTTCTTTGTAAACATGTTGTTTTTCGTGTATTCAAAAATCTGATCACAGACTATCGTCTCCAATATCTTACTCACTGTTGAGGTTAGAATTAACGGTATATAATTCCCTGCAATAGCCTTTTTTTCTCTTTTTAAATATAGCACTTGTCTTAGCTTTCTTTGATTTCTCTAGTACCTTTCTTTCTTTCTGTGATTGATTGTGAAAGAATTATGACAAGAGCTTTGAAAGCTCATCCGATTGCTCTTTCAAAGAAACGTAGATGAATTTTATCCATCTGAGGAGATGTATCAGCATTAATATTGCGCAGAAGCTTTTGTATCTTTCATTCTTTGATCGCAATTTCCTTCCATTCTTTGTACGCTTTTCTTGGTTCCAGAGTTGGAGTATATTCGTCTGGCTCAACTATGTAAACGATACTAAAAAAAAAAGTCTGCCGAGACGTTAGCTTTTTTTCGCCATCATTATTCTTCTCAGATGTGGGGTTATTTGGGTCGATGAATGATTCGATTATCCCTTGTCTAGCTTTACTCTAAGAGTTTATATATATTGCCGAATCCGTTTTCGGTTAGTTTTTGCCTCACGAGAGAGAATCTTCTCGTGTTTTTTTTCCTACGTTACGCACAAACTTCGTTATTTGATTTCTTACTCTGTTATATTTCACTATGATAGATGGATCTTTGTGGTTCACTAGTTTCCTTGATAATGATTTTTTCTCCTTAATCTTACTGATTGTTTCTTTACACAGCGATATCTGCTTGCCTCTTTGTCGTCCTCTCATTCATTTCTTGTGGAACATGCTTTCTCTCTATGACGAAATTTTTTCCTGTTATTATCCATACTGCTATCTGCTAGATATCTCTTCCATGTAGGATTCTTAAGCTCTTTTCAGATTTCCTTGAAGTTTGCCTCATTGTATAATCTTCTTATTTTGACCATTGGTCTTGGTGACACAAAGCATATATAAATTTACCTTTGGCTAAAAATGGCATTATATTAGTGAGATGATACTGGTGTATCAACCGTTTTGATGACATCCTTACTTGCACTGTCATTCCTGCCGAAAAGAAAAACGAATATATGTACTTGTTATTGCTATCGTTGCCAAGACGCATCATGTGGACATTTTGACATGAGACATTTTTATGTGGGCTATTATAAAAGGGTAAATGTGGCGAGACTTGAAGAAAAATGCATATTGGGTAGATTGTAAGGTATATGTGTAGATTTCATTTACTCTGTATTAAGGTTAATTTTGAATTTTAGAAGTGACGAATATAATTATCTCAGGGTCACATCTATAATGAACTGATTATCCGAATTCCTTCCATGCACGAATTCTTCTTCTTCTTCTTCTTCTTGTTCTTCTTCTTCTTCTTCTTCTTCTTCATCATCATTATCATTATCATCATTATTATCATCATCATCATCAGTCTCACAATGCCCGTCGTTGGACGTAGAGCTTCCCCAGGATTCGCCACACTACTTTACCATGAGAGTTGCAAAGCCAGTACCTCCTTAATTTGCGTAACTCGTCTCTCGATCAAGTACTCTGTCGGCTTTAGTATTCTGCCAGCTTCAGTTGTGCATGTGATCTCTGGATATCCATATCATGAGTCGTAATGCTCACCGGCTGTATGCCATTCTTGCGACATGAGCAGCTGAGTTGCCATTTGAGTTTTTCAATGGATTCCATGATGTCTTGGACTACTGTCTTCTCCCGGATGTATTTTGCTATCTAGTGGTCTCTCCATATGAGTTTGAGCATAATTCTTTCATGTACACCCTGCATGGTTCTCAATTTTATGGGTGCTCACATCGATTTAATTAAAATGTCAGTTTGGAACGTCGGGTAAAATATTTTAATCGTATCTTGAAGAATTTATGGCGTGGAGATTTGTAGAAAACAGTTTATTATCTTGTAACTTCCTTTATCGGTATACTTTCAGATTAATATGTTCTTTTATTGGGATTCCATTATACGTGGTTGTTCAAAATTGAACATTTCTTGGGGAGCCTCCCAGTCATCCGTCACTACACTGTATTCAACTGATTTCCTATTTTACAATAAAATAAAACTAGAATAATGAAAAACAAATTAATGGCTTTTATTTCTCATTATTCATTTTCAATCCCAAATTGTCAAGTACTTTTTCAGGTCGAAAATAACATTTGAATAATGGTAAAAATCTAGTCAGTTCAAGCCATTTAAAATTATCAATATAAAAATGACCCATATCAAAATGACTAATGATGCGTCTTCGCAAAGATAGCCACTCGTGATTATATGAAAATAATATTTTTTAAATCAGAAATTCAATGTTTACTGAAAAACTAAAACAGCCTTTAACTTTAACAAAAAAAAGAAAAAAAGAAAAAGTAGTGCCCATTCTGAATTTCGTTTTATTCAATCACAATATTCTGATTTTTAATCTAGGCAACCGAACGCAACTTTTGAAATTTCCGGTACCCCTTATCAAAACGTAAATAAGATTTTAAAAAATGATTTCAGATGTTTGTTTTTTTTGCGAAGAAGAGAAACGTCTAAAAAATTGATATGTAATAAAAAAAACAAGCAAATAATAAGTCGCAGAATGTATTAGGAAAATGCCATAAAAATATAACAACGTAATTTTTTTTTGTATGCGACTAGGAGTGACTTATATGTCACAGCAATATTTTGTTAACTTTTTTCATGTCAGTTGGTTACAAAATAGCGAGAATAGGCTACATGTAATATTTGACATTATTAGAATCGGAAAATCGGTTAAAACTCAAAACAGTGACACAAGCATGCATTTTGAAAGTAGCTATTTCTCTCCCACGTGCTGTGTAGTGCTTTGCAGGAAATTAATAATAAATCTCAGGAACACATGGAAGAACAACTATCTAAATTTCTGCTTTGCGATTAAAGAAATATTCAAATAAATTATATACTTTTTATATGTATTGTCAAGTGAAAATGAGTATTTGGACATTAATATCCAGAATACACTATGCAACAATAACTTTGTGGTAACATCTGGGATGGGCAGCCAGTTAGGGTCAAAAAACGATTGCAATGTTACAGAACGTTCCCCCAAACAAAATGCAACCTGTCTACGACGTTGCAAGAGCGTTCCCTTTAGTTTGGCCAGCAATATGATTGGTAACATCGAGGCCAGTAGGCGAATGTCAATCAGATCGACCATTAAGGGAGAATTGCTTTTAAGGTGACTGTGGGTCAAGTGAGGTAGCGCTACTGGGATACAAGTTAGGGCTTTATCATCCTTGGTTAGGTCAACTGGGTAAAGGTGTCTGTTGAAAGACCCCAAACACCCAATAACCCAAGAAGATATCACTGATGTCTTATCCAGGTGAACCACATGGCCGTGCATGATGAATACCCAACGAGCGACTTGAAGGAAAGTGGAGAGAATCAGATTCGAAACTCGACGAAATTTCACTCGTAATATTTTCGTTATTTTTAGGGGTACAATGCTCACTTTTTGCTTTTGCTGAAACACTTTGCATTGTGATTCTTTGAATTCGATTCTCAAACTTTTTTTGAAAATAGCTCGTTGCATGTCCACTTACGTGTTCCCATATATTCCGACAAATTAGTTATCAACTCTTTCAGACCAAATATAGGCATGAAGACGGTCTGGACTATTTTCTGATATTTTACATTTATTTTGTTGATATTCAATCATTGTCATCTTAAAGGAATTCAAGTCGCCCTCAGGATTGAAAGCATAAAAACCTATCCTCAAATCAGAAGATTGAACTATTGTGTCTCCATACTTATGTAGTACCACTTAAAATTTTGGATATAAATGCTCCCTCGCTTACACAATGAATGGTATTTTTCTATCGTTTAGTATGGACATTCAAAAAAATCTTTAAGCGTTTCCACCTCTAAAATGCAATAATCCTTGCTTATACTGAGGTAAAATAACGCTGTTTGTAGTCTGTGCCCAGCTATCCCATTCACGTCTGCATAAGCAAGGATTACCAGATATGTTTGCCCAAGGAAAAAACATCTGAATCCCCGAACCATTAAAAAAACACAACGCTCGTCGCACACACGATAAATCTTTTGATGAAAACCTCACGTTTCTATCTTCATGAGTTTCCAAATGATTAAGCTTGTCAAACGGGTAGGCCCCGTTGGGATCAGGTCGTTTTTTTGGAATACAAATGGATTTTCAAAATACATGCTTTGGAATAGAGAAAAATGAATGTTTTTGCCTTTAATAGATTTAGAGATATGAGAGAATTCTGTGCCCAATACGTTTGATAAGATCGATCTTAAATACAGCCGGTAAAAAATAGTTTGTGTGATATTGTTACGTCACATTTCTCTCATTTATAAATGCAGAGGGACAAGTTTTCTCCGTACAATGATATCCAGAGACAAGACGCATAAAAAAAAATCCACGGAAGATGATAAGAATAATAAGCATAATAAATTGATGGTATGGTATTAAAGGTATCAAATTACAATATGCTTGGCACTCTTCAGTCGGCGAATATTATCCACCCTGTCCGGTTTCGAAACCGTAGGTGCCTAAAAATGTTGTAGCTGTATTTATTAGAATCTGATATTGTAAAAAAATACTTGGTTGATACAAAAGTTTTCAATGTCAATATCTTCTACTCATAAAGGAATTTCAGAAGTGCACTGAGCTCTTTATTGCTTGTGTTAGCAACCAACCTAGAATATCGTTTACAAGCTAGGAAACCAGCTTCCCCTGGGACTTACGAAAACGAGCATTGATCTGCATTTAAATGTTCGTTTTTATCTTTAAATAATTGTTGTGAATGGAATAGATTTTTTGTTTTAGTCTAAAAATTCTGGCTCTTGATATCATCAATATTTATGATATTCATCTTTATAGTTAATAAGTTTAAAAGTCAACATTGCAGCCTTAAATAAGACAATTTGTACAATTACTCTTAAATAGACGATTCAAACATTTCAAACTTATTTTCCAACACTACCAGGTGAAGTGAATATAAATTAGATTTGTTCTAGCACTTTTGAGAACTGAATGGTTCATTATTGAGAGGAACGCAATGGTCTTTGATTGCAAATGAACACCTGACATTAGATAAATATATCGTGCAAACATACTGACGATTCTGTTTTCAAATTATAGATGATCATTGACTGAAGATCTATTTTCCTTTAACATCAGATGACCTCTAAGCAAAGTCTCTCCAGAAACGATGCAGACATACAATATGAACGAGAGAATCGCTTATTTTAGTCAATGGTACTTTATTCCCCTTCCAAGTAATTTCCTTTGGGACCTTATACGATTATCCCAGTGTTCATTCTAATTTTCAAAACAGCCAGTAAAGTCCTCAACACATTGTTCTTAATATCAGCCACAGTTCATAATCTCTTTCCTTTCAATGGCAAAAGGCTAGAAGTTGCGGGGAAGATAATACGAAGTTTATGTTTGAGGAAGCTGACTGATCTCATTATGGGATGCTTTGCCATAAAACCCTACACAAGGCGTAAAGAATTGGTCAGCTTGATCATTGTGAACATGACGGTAACAATACACAAACTCAGTAAGTGCTGTTTCCCTGGAGACTGAATAACCCCATTGGATACTGTCTGTCAACGAATGCGCATTAACCTCCCGTCTGATTGGTTACTGGATACGTATGGGCGTTGATATATCAGGAAATGACGTTATTGATTTCGATCTTATCTCTGTCTCCAATGCTTTAGAGATCCACCGAATAATTTCTCAATTGGAAAGAATTATGATTTGAAAGTGTATTCTAGTGGCCGGTGGATACTTGTCAATCATCATGTACTTTCTTGCCAAAGTGTGATTTAATGGCTTCTACATGTATAAACATGCACATGTTCACACGAAACTGATCTTCTAATTTCCCAAGCTGATACAAAGACAGTACTTATATGGTTTCACCCCTCTTCTTTTCACATTTCTCCCCTTTTCCTTTATGGTCTCACATTTCACTGTGTCAGCGTGAACACCCGTAAGTGAGTGACTGAATGGCTAGTTGCATTGTCAATTGGTCCGATGGTTGAATGGTATTCACCATCCAGGAGAAATAGGGTGGTAATGGTAGGTAGCCAGGCAGCGGTGTTATTCAAGCTGTAACATTTTGAATGTTTAAATGTCATTTGATATCGAATTTGGCCGCAGCGCAAGCACTCATCGTTAATGAACGTTTAAGCCTGCAGGCATGAATTCTATGTCCAAGTCTGAGTACTTAGGAGACGAAGATTAAAATTGAAGTCTATGCTAACGTTTACAGTTAATGGACAAGTAACTTTAGATTAGATCAGGGTTACGAAAATACGGCTCATGAGTCACGTACGGCTCACTGACATTTAATGTGAGTCTCGTGGATGTATGTTAGTTCATCTCTTTTTCCCACCACAATTAATATAAAAGGTAAGAAAATATTTCAAGTTTTATAATAACTAGTTGAGAATCCGACCTACGGGCGAGATTATGGTAAATGTCAATTTATCTGGTTCAACTAAAACATAGATCCAGTCTGGCTAACCTGACAGGCATTAAATAAGTCTCAGTTCAGCATTATTATTCTGATACCAAAATGCGATTTCTTGGTACGTTCGTCATCAAACGACTAATGTCTTCACTTGACTAGAGCGAAATGGACTATCAGATAAGTCCTCAGTTCTTCATCACCAACAATACTTCGTAGTCGCCGTTGTCGTAATTGAAATCGATTACAACCATAGTGTTAATTGGGTGAAACGGAAAATAACAGCGATTGAAAAGATAATTCAAAGTATTCAAGAGTTCAAATGATTGATGATAAATAGTTTTTATCGCTTTCAGAAGCAGAGCAGTCTAACATGAGTGTTTGTGATCACTGAATTAGGTTCAAATGTCTTTTTGTAGGAATGACTTTTCTGAATGAAAAGATGTTTTATACTTTTGCCAAGGTTGGACCAACGGTTGGAGATTTGGAAAGTGTATTATTCCGATAACCCGTTCCTTCCTCGTTGCTGTCATTTTCTGCTTTGGTGTGAGGACTTCAAGACTCTACCCCCATCTGATTGCGTTCGAATCGGCATATATATTCATCTGTTTCTGATCGGTTCTCACCATCTACTAGGCTTCAAGGAAAAAAAAACTAATAGTTGACCTTTGAGCCATCTTGCTTGGGGAAGGGTTTCGTGTTTCCATTTCCGTTTCGTACGAGCAGTAAATATTGTTATATCTCATTCAGCTGATGAAGCAATCACTTAGTGACCGACCCTCAGTGTCGATACACACGTATTGGTGAACCTACGGGAAATTTATTTCTTTTTATAGTGTATACATTACCAAAATACTATGCATGTAACATCATAATCATACTTAATAAAAGATCTCAGAGGTAATGAGTAGGAGGGAAAAGAACGAAGGGAAATTTGCCACATCAAACTGCAACCACTAAACATATCAAAAGAACTCAACCGACTCTTCAAACCCGAATTGATATGAACTTCTCAACGAAACAGAAGAGAACAGCACCAACACCAACGAGTGCAACAACGATATAACTACCTTTCTAATAGAAGTCATCAAAATGTTCAAACGAAAGAGCAAAAAAAAACCATCAGTAAAATTTTTGAAGAAGCCACGCATCTCATCGAAAAACGCAGTAAATCCAAAACCACCGACAACAAGAGAAAAAATTGGAGCAATTGACAACTGAACTAAATATAAAACTATCCAAAAGAAACAGAGATAAGATATTAGAAGATTCACAATAGTAGTCGTCAAATAAAAATTATCGAAAAATGCAGGGAGATTGAATTTACAAACAAAACTCTCGGTACAAGAAGGAGACAAATAGCCAGTGTAATCGGGGACAATAGAGATATAAGAAAGGACAGGGACCGGATTGTTGATCGTGCCCCAGAACTGTACAAAAACTCTAGAAATACAGATACAAAAGAAACAAAATATACAAGTAACAAACTACCAGTTCTCAGGTTTCACAAACATAGGTCCATGGGAAGTGAAACAAGCCATCAAACAAACAAAAAATGGAGTAGTCCTTGGACTGGATACCATCACCATTGACTTCTCAAAAAAGCTAGTAACTAGCCATCCAAATCAAACATTCAAAGAACTATTCAAATTCCTCGATTCAAATAATCACCAACCACAGGAACAAGTTGGCTACAGAAGAAGCTACTCAACCATTGACTATTACCATTCGATAAATCAGCTAAAAGAGAAACAGGCAGAATATATAATGCCACTTGCTATAGCATTTGCTGAACGCCTCTGACTCGGTGGAAATCCGTGACGCTATCGATGCTATCGTTCAACGATTTGTACACAGCAGTTCTTTCATCAAACTGACAGACGACTAGGACCCATTCCAGCTAGGAGAAAGGGCTAGACAAAGTGATACTAAATAACCCAAACTCTCCAGAACCTACATTTAGATGATTTCCCGAGACGGCGGACACGTAAACGATCTCAGATTTGCAAACGACATCGTCGTATTTGCTGAGAACCTTCATGACCTCTGAATGTTGCTAGACAAACTGAATAAAGAAAGAAATTAAGTCGGTAACAACCTGAATAGAAAAAGAGAAATAAAGTTGGCCTCCACATGAACTTAAAAGAAATACCATAGACAACAGATACGTTGAAGACAAAGACATAACCAAAAAAAAAAAAAAATGCAGAACGGAAGAAGGCATAACACTACATCTACCTAGACCCGTGCACACTCCCAATTACAGTTAAGCATTATTTCCCCACGAATATTGCGAAATTAGAAGTTTGTTTTCCCTGTCAACGCCAGGATTCACTGCTCGTACTTTTGAATAAACCTTTGCTGTTGGCACGCAGCTGAACACGCGTGTAAAATATACATTAAACAGAAAAGTTAAAATAACACACTAATTAACAGACACAAAAATTCCACTTATTGAGCCAAAGTAAAACCATAATTTTGTTAAACTTTTTCTGTCAGCATTCATAACTTAATCAAGATACTGGTACTATACAATCTCAACAACCAATACATCTTGATGCTTCTAAAATCTGGAATACCCACGGGATACATGATATATAGCTTGCTAGCAATCTGCAAATATTGTTGACAGTCACTTTCATCGTTTTTCTCTCACTGTTTTACTTGGCTCTTTGGCACAACTTTGATATTTTGGATGATTGGTTAAAGTTCAGGGCCTAAACATTATCAAATATCTGAAAATATCAATACTTTGCCAAAAAATCAAAATATATCGAGAAAAAAACATCTAAGCATATTTTAGCCTCATTAAAAAATTATTTTTGCTGATATTCGACGTCTGAAAATGATTTTCAATATCTGAATGCAAGAAAAAACCCAATGAGATATCTAAGTTGGCGACTCCCATGTGCACATAAATGCGTAATCAAAGCGTCCGCTAAATCCAAAACAGTTATATCTGAGGCTTTACTGTACTTCATTGTCCTCAAAATCTACTCAGAATAACGATCCCCTTGCTATCAAACTAAGTGTAACCAGGCCGATTGGCCTGCCTGTCGGGTATATCTTTTTTGTTCCTTCCCTTATTAAAGGACCCAGCCAGCACTTTACAGTATCCCTCAGATGCCGACGCAGCATACGAAAATTCCCCCCTATAACACCTATAGTGAAGACAAATATAATAGTTTTTGATAGCTGAAACTATGTTCAAAAATGACTAAACTTGTTATATTCATCAATTTCCTGCTAATTAAATATTAAGAATTCAAAACATGATCAATTTTAAAACACTCATCTTATCAAAAGATATAATTGATCTTCATGAATTTTTTGATGAATTGTAAAAATCTGCCTAGATCAAGTTGAAAAATGGCTGATCTAGCCGATTTGCTTTTTACTTAAAACCTCATCAATGTTGCCACCCAGGTGTACCAGGCCATCTCCCTTTTTTGTCCCCTCTCTCTCTCCCTTAAAAATAAAACAAAATAAAATAGAACAATATTTACTGTACCTTTTTTTTGCATAGGTATAAAACATACATATATAGAAGCAACTGTATACATACATATATACATACATACATAGATACATACTACCAACAACAAATTTAGGACATTAGGATGATTGTGGGTATAATTTTGCTGTTTATTTTCAGTTTGTTTCTAGATTGTAGTATATGTAATATGGATGTTCTTTTTGCTCCAAAGGGTCATTCAATTGGATTGCAAGCTCTCTCGGCTAATCTAGCGCTGCTTTAATAGAGATGACGGGAGCATAATGAGGAGTTGCATTATCATCATTGCAGCTGAGGGATGATTATGCAGTCCATAATATCTCGAATGTAAGACTGGTCAATGATGATTCCATTAACGATGATCAGGCGTGTTTTCCTGTTGCTGGTTACTCCTCTCCTTTGACACGATGGTTTGGGACCATGTTGACCGTACCACAAGGTCCGAGTCTCCATATCCGTTGACAACCATAGTTTTGGTACTGAGTGATTCAGCAAACATCAATGAACGAAACCGTCCACTATTGATGCAATGTCCACTTCACATGGGCTCGGCTCACTGCTGGCATGCTTGACCTTCATGGGCGTCTGTTATATGCGCTCTACACAACAGCTGCTCACTATGCAGTCCAAAATAGTGAAACCGGTTGCGTATTGTCTAACGAGTAACGAGATACTCTTACCCCACCTGACCGCTTCAATATGTGTTTGGAGCCTGGTTGCAGTTGTATGGCAATAGCGCAGGGCATAGATCCTGATCTACCGATCATCATTACAGCCAGTAGCACCTGGGGCACCGAAACGTGACTATTCACCGATTATTCCCATTGTCTGATACCCGGAAAGAAGTAGACTGATACAAGAGGCTCCTGCATGTCATCAACTATTGTAATTCCTGTCTGAATGTGGGGAAGTGCCGGGGGCGTGTTGTTTTTCACTGAACTTACGATGGTATGTTCTGGACATTCAGATTAGGACTAACAGCCTTCTAAAGATTATTTTGCCTTTTCAACCCTGAAATATATCCATATACAATGATCTCTACGAACACTAGTTTGTGATTTTGTTGACATGAGGATTATGGAGGTTAATTTAATTGCATTGCACAAAATCGAGGCAAATAAAAGAAGTACTGTATTTCCCCTGTGTACATACACGCGTGACTACTCGAGAATGAGGCCATTAATGATAAACAAACACTGCGAGCAAAAACAAACACACCTTGATTCCGATATGTCTAACTTATTGTAAGTACTATTTGTATAACTGCACACACACACACACATATATATATATATATATATATATATATATATATATACATATACATATATATATACACACACACACACCACAACTTTATATATATATATATATATATATATATATATATATATATATATATATATATATATATATATATGTTTAATTATATAAATAATTGTGAAATGCTTATGCATATTTGCATCTATGTAAGTATATTTATGGACACACGAGTGATTTTTCAATATGTTTTGAGAGAGAGAGTGGGGAGAGATGGAAGCGAGAGAGTGGAAAGAGATGGAAGGGAAGATAGAAAAAGAGAGAGAGCGGATGAGAGAGACATGGAGGGAGGATGAGATAGATAGAGAGAGAGAAAGAGAGAGAGAGAGAGAGAGAAGAAATATTCAGCCTACGACCACATTTAAAACACGTCGTCAGACTATTTTTATCACAAAGCTCTAATTGAAGGAATGAATCTTCTGTTCCTAATAAGTTCCAGTTAGTCCTAATTGATGCAAATTGCTCCAAGCGGCAATCAATTAATCAAAAGCAAAGCTGAAACATCCAATTTATTGGAAAGGAGACAAAAAAAGCAAAACGGACCAAAATTAAACTTTCAAAATTAAACACAAAATAGCTAAAATTAAAAATTATTTAACCATGAATACGAACACGCCGATCACAGTGGCCCAGTGGTAGAGTTCTTTCTTTCAATCCAGTAGGTCATGTTTCAATCGACCACGGAGTCATACCAGAGACTTTGAAAATTTTATTCGATCAAGTAACCTATCCTTGAGGCTAAGATTTTACAGCCAAACAGGTTGGATACACTGGTTTTCGTAAGATTACCGGAGTTGAGCACCGTTAAGTCTTGTCAGTTATTTGGGATTTTGAAAATTACAGTCTCCATAACGAAGCTCTGACAAAACTGTGAGTGGGACTTATTAACAACTTGACACGTGCGTTTGTATGCATGAACCTCCGTTCGTTCATTTGTTCGTTTATTCTTTGGTTTGAATTTTCAAGGAGGTGCAAGGGATGTAATGGTTATTGGTATCAGCGAACTGTATTCAAATACCAACCGAAGCAATTTGTATTCAATTTGCATCGATTCGTTTGGGAAAGACATGAATCCGTATGTTTTATTCCTTCCGTCTAGCTATGGAATAAATAATTGGGCAAACTGAGCTTTTTATCATTGTGAAAAAGAAACCAGTTTAGGATGATATTTGCGAATTCAAAACCGAGGGCTTGTGTCTCTAAGGCGATCCAGAGTAGGTCCACTGTTCTCACAATACTGGTGGCAAGCAGTATCGACCATTGCCCTTCCTTTGAACAACCAGTGCGTGGAGAGGAGAGAGTTGTCAAATGAAAAGCTGCCTATCTTCCATACAGCTCTGCCGAGGCCTATTATCCAGACTCTCCGGAGAGAGATCTATTTTCTGCCCAGACTCACAGATGCCAAGACTTTCCAGAGGGTTAAATGAATGACCGTATTTTTCGGCCAAAAAGCACACCCCTGTATAAAATGCACTCTTATTTTAAAGCGATAATACATGGAAAATATAATTTTATTTTTCCTTGCACATTTATTGAAGTTACATAAAAGTAATGTAGAAGAAAACACATCAGTTAGGGCATATAAATACAATACTTACAAGAGTCAAGGAGATAATAGTGTACATGATTGCATACATTTACTCTGAAAGTTAAAATAGATTAAATATTGTAAATATGGAGAGAATTGCTGGTACTTTGGTATCAATTAACGGTAATACATAAAAACAGCCAATATGTAATTTGGAACTATTGGAAATCTAGCAGTAAAGTACCAAGAGGTGTGGCTGAGGGTAGGATGAGGAGAGCTATTAAAAAACGCAAACAGTTCCCATCGGAGCTTTATAAAACTGCATTTCACCTGAAGGATTTCTATGTACATTATGCAACAATAGCAATGCATTTGTTCATACATGAATTGCAAAAATACTAGTTAAGCCCTTGAAGTCGCTTTCATCAATCAAAGTTCCTTACTCCGAATTTTGTCTTTTCTGATGATGTATAATTATGCCAAAAGAAACATATCTGAAATATATCTGGTGCATTCTGGACTCGCAGTAAGTTCGTACGTGTTTAAAATCAGCATATTGTTCTCTGTGATGAAGGTGTGCTTACCAATGTTCCCAAACCGTCACAAAGAGCTAGACCAATGAAATAACTGAATGACAGTAGCTAAAGTAATCACCAATACTATAATTTCAGCGTTTTCCAATTTCTACTCTGCGATAAAGTTATGCTGAGTAGTGCCACCGAACCTACTGAAAGAACTAGTTCAACAGTTCACTCTGGGGTAACTTCTAATGGCATATGTGACACTGAATCAAAGCAAGCTGAATCTAGGGTGAATACAATAGGTTATCAGATTTTCTAATTTTGCTGCACAAACTTTCTCTGGGGAATCACCTGATCATGATATTCAATTCAAGATCCTTTGGTATTTATCTATTATTGGTGTGAATGTTTTTTTCTTTTTTAATCGCTGTACTCTATTCGTACTAGTACATCAAAAGATTCTACAAGGCGGAAATTAAGGCGAAAATGGAGCAACGAATGCGATTGTTCAGGAATTTTGCTGCGAGATCAGCAACTTTTTCGCAATTTGAGGACAATTGTGTTTTTTTCAAAGCCAAAGCTGCAGAAAAAAAATCGTGTGATTTGATTCTTTGCACGAATCCTACTTTTTTCTGGGCGTCGAATGTATTAGATGAAGAATGTACGACAACGTACTGAGTTATGAATGTAATTTATGCGTGTAAGAGGTCTGGGTCGCCTAATGGTTAGCAGCAAGACGATGCTATCGACGATCTTTGTTCAACATCTGGCCGGGACGTATTCTACTAATGCCCTTGGGAAAATCATGAATTCATCTTACACCCCTAGCTATAGGTAAATAGCAACGAAAACTGGACTTCTGACTTGGTTGGCAATTAATCTAGGTGACAGACATGTCTCCAAACCAGAGAGTGGAGCCAACTTTGACTTTCTTCCGGCAACTTCTGCAGCCAAATATAGCCCCATTTTATTTTGGACTACATCAATGAGGCCAAGAAGGTTACTTCGCTGAGTGGACGTCCCTGTATTTTAATGCTATTCGCGCAAGCCTAGACCCTGTGGAAGTCACTTCACTGTCGTTCCCTTGCCTGCCGAGACAGAGAGAGGTTCCTGTAGCATGATGGTCTCCTATCCCACTTAGCTAGTATAGTGAAATCTATCTTTACTAAATGTAGTACTGCAGCCTTGTATCGTGACTAAGCTAAGCTTAGTAAATAATTACTGTGCCAGCATTATGAGTTCGACTCTCAAAAAGGACTTGAATACTATGTTCTTGTCCAATACTAAGCAAAGATTAGTAAATATCTATCCTATATGATTAACAGTGTGGCTTTTTCTGTTGGTGTATCTGTCCGTCACCAAAAGATCTTCCATTACAGAACTCAAATGGCAATGGGTTGGTCTTGTTGCAAGAATGTCAGTCAAAAAATGAACATAACGACTCACAACGTGGATCCTCAGAAATCACAAGCAAAACCAAGGTCGACAGATCATAAGATGGAGAGTCAAAATAGAAAAATTCAGAAAGTGCTGGCTCCCCAACACCAGCGATAAAGATGTCTGGAATATCTAAGGGAAGATCTATATCTAATGACGGACGCTAAAAGTCTGCTGATGATTATGAATCAAAAGCTCTCCCACTTGAATGTAACATTTTTTTCTAAAAAAAAATATCATGATGAAATTCAAATTTCTTTCGGAGGATATATATATATATATATATATATATATATATATATATATATATATACAATTCTTGGCCTTTTAAACTTTTGAATAAACCTGAGAATCTTTTAACATGACGAATATTCCAAAATGAAAAAGAAAAGCTGATTAATAAAAGATTTGTTGCAAGAAATCCGATGGTGTTTAATTAGTTTTAAAAAAGTGATATTTTGGCTTTTAGAGTTTTCTTACGATCTCGGGAAAAATTGAGTGTATATAAACACCGCTTAGGTTATACATGGTTATTGTCCCTCTTACTCTCAACCCATCTAACCGATAGACAGTCATTATCCCTCTCGCTCTATTCTCCCCTTATTGAACAATGGAAAGTCCTCACTCTAATCAGTGAACATTCTTTCTCTACTCTCAGATAGATACGAAGTCCAAACTGCTCATTTTCAGCAGCACAATATCATGCAGCTGAAAAAGGGCACCACTAAAATGTTTCCATTTTTACATGAATTTATATTTTATACCCGCACCGAACATGCTTTGGGGGCTCATCTTCTAAAAACCTTTTCCTGGGTCACGTTGGTACCGAACATTCCATAGGGTTATGTTGTGTGGTCTTCCCGTTGTGCGGTCGCATACAGACGGAGAATTATAATGAGATTTCAAAATCTAAGAGATTCCTACACACCTTCGTTGTGATAATGAAAAAGCTGGCGTCTCCAGTGCAATAATGTCTTGTGTAATTTAGTTTTGGTAAGTCGATATAAAGTCGTCAATCTGGCCAGCATAGGCTTGGGTTTCCACGTTGGACATTTGCCACAATGCTTTATATTTATTTACGTAAGCTCTAGGTGAAGAGTCAGCGAGAGATCTTCTTTTTACGAGACAGATGAGGCACTATGTTCAGACGAAACTATTGTCGACTCACAGACCTGAAATATCTCCCTTACGCCTGTCTGGCCAGGCATTATCACTGTCCAGGGTGTAAAACACTTATTTAAAAAGTGAAGATGGAACGTGGGGAGTTGCGATAGCAAATCTAGTTGGTATTCAATTCTGTGCTAATACTGGTAGTCAGCTCTTAAACAAAACAAAAAAAAAAACAAAAAAAAAAACGATGGGCCGACCTCACGACTATTTGTTACGCAAACAATACTGTCTACAACGGTTTTATTTATAAAGAGAAGGGAAAGTAGAAAGAAGTTTGAAGTTCTTTGAATAGTAGTCAGTTAATGTACACCGTACTACATTTCTTTTTTTTCTTCATGTTATATTTGCATTGAAGGTACAATTTTATATTTAATTAGCGAAAATTACTTCTATGATTTGTCATGGAATACAGGGTGGACAATAATGTCCATATTTTTTCTCATTGTGTTTATTACAGAGTTTAAATTACAATATAAAATTTGAAGTTTTTGTAAATTTTCTCTGATTAAATTTTCTCAAACTGAAATGTAAAACTCTAAGAGTGATTAGTCACAAATTAACTGATTTTCTAAACTGATATATAACTTATAACCCAACCAGTACAATAGAAATATCCACATACATAAAACGCTGTATATTTCATATATATATATATATATATATATATATATATATATATATATATATATATATATATATATATATATAAATGAAATGATATCTCGGTATTACACTGTGAATGTATCACTTGGCCTAGATAACGTAAATAAAACAGGCATTATGCCAGTATTGATGTAAATGAGCATATATACTGTTATTTTTTACTTAGCTCAGCTTAGTACGTCACCGGGGCACAAGCCAAGATCGAAATCACTGCAGAGCTGGTTCTTGTTACGGAAGAGGGGCTTGAATAATTTGTTTTCCAATCGAACTGGCTTGTGTCGACCGCGAGGGTGACTCTCCAAGTAATGTTCCTGCAGAGCTGTAGCTTAGTCTAGCTGAAGGTCACACAAGTGAGACAACTAGAAATGATCGGGGTCGCCACACTTGTTAATCATCATATCACCGGAGGCGTTGGAAGAACGCTTAAAAAAACTTCATTTGGTATACAAACAATAGTGTCTGCACCAGTTTTATTTATAAAGAGGAGAAAGAAAATACAAAGAAGTTTGGAGTTCTGGGAATTCAGTTGGTCAATGTTTCTGTCAAACTGGCTTTTTTTTCTACTGCGACGTTCGTTGTTTTTTCTCCTAATTTCCATATTCACATCGATGAAATTAGAAACAATCAACCGAAACTACCATCAAATTTTTATCTTTAGATTTCCTCAGTTTCTCAGGCTTGCTGGCTGACTGGTTATATGTGTATATATCATGCGTACAGGCTACAGCAATGGAGCTAGAGCGCTGAAAATTTCAACATTTACTCCTCTCTACGACTACAAAAATTTTTTTTGTCTCCTGAGGATTTCCCGTGAATTTGTTTTTAGCAGGGGGTTCATTTTGCAATCTATGTTAATGCTTAATTGATCCCTTATAGTGTGCCCAGCAGCATTCTAGCTTGTTTTCTTTAGAAAATTTAGGAATTTTTTTTTCTGATCACTCCCCAAAAAGAGGCGAGAGGAGTAACTCATTAATTGATCACACTTTTTCCAATTTGGAAATTGATCTCCCCCAATGTGGTACGCTGTAAAAAGATGCTGCTCATGAGCGGGTTCCTATTGAATGACTAACTGGACCTGTTTTATATCTAATTTGCCAATTCGATAAGTTTGTTCATGGAACAATTTTGATCAGCAAAATATGTTTTATGGAAAAGCGGAGACGCCCATTTTACAGACAGAGAAACAAAATATCACATTGTCCGTTGTATTAGTAGGTATACATTTTATACGATTGAATATATAGTAAAACACATAGAAATACAGAAACATGTGGATATACAGTCAGTAAAAAAATCAACAATTATGTATTTGATACTTTAGAACAAGGATATTCAACTTTTTTTCCCCACGCAGCCTCTTTTAAAATATTTTAAAGAAGTTTTTGAGAAAACAACGGCACCCTCAAAAGATAGTACATGTCAAGAATTATCAATTTCAAGAAATAATTCAGCATATATATATATATATATATATATATATATATATATATATATATATATATATATATATAAACAATGTGACTTTTTCTGTTTGTTTCTCTGTGTGTGAAAATTAACTCTTCCATTCAAAAAGGAACAATTTTGCTGATAAAATGATATCCACTATCAACCATGCAAAACAATGGACTCTTCCCATTAAATGACTTCTGTCAATTTTCATTAAGACCTCGGAAAAATAATCAAGCATAAAGACTTATGTATATTATTAAAGATTTCTAGTTTGCAAAAATCAAGTCTCAGAGTACGGGACAGCCTCCAGATTATCATGATCATCATGATCATCATCATTATCATCATCATTATCATCATCATCATCATCATTATTATTATTATTATTATTATTATTATTATTATTATTATTATTATTATTATTATTATTATTTTGGAATCTCACACCAGTTGCCTGGTGGTAACCGCTGGAGTTTGAGTGACAGCAAGTCTCCTCAAGTCTCCAGCCCTCCTCTCCTAGTACTTGTAGGTCGCAGTAATTCTGCGATTTACAGTTTCACATCGATTGCCCAGTGGTTATCGCTGAAGGCTGAGTGACAATAAGTCTCCTCAGGTCTTCAGCTAACGTCTCCTCCCTCTTTCGCATATCATGACAGAGCTACTATTCGTTGCAGTACTTATATCTCTAGCACCTTCCTCAGTATCCGTGCAGTATTCTCCCCCTAATCCCGATCTCCTCCAGTCTCACCCTCAGCGTTTTGGGGACAGCTCCCAGTGCGCCCACTATGACCGGTACTACCATGGTGTTCCTTTTCTTGTCTACAATTACCAAGTCCGGTCTCCTTATCATGATGAGGTGGTCAGTTTGGATGTCAAAGTCCCAGAGTAGTTTGTGGTTGTCATTCTCCAGGACTGCCTCTGGTTTGTGCTGATACCACTTTTCAACATGGTTGAATCCCATTTGTTTACTTAGTTCCCAGTGTATCATTGTTGCTACTCTATATGTCTGTGCTTATACTCCTTCTGGGCGAGTTGATTACATTCACTAGTTATGTGGTTTACGGTTTCATCTCTTTCGCCGCACATTCGGCACTTGCTCTTTGTCTGTGTTCTGTCGATTTTTGTTTTTATGTAGTTTGTCCTGATGCTTTAGTTTTGAGCTGCCATAATAAGCGATTCCATTTCTCTCTTCAGATTTCCTTTTCGTAACCACGTCCATGATTTCTCGTCTTCTACATCTTGTATCTGCCTTTTAAACTCTCCATATATTTTTTTCTTTTCCCATTTTTCTTTTCTTGTTTGCTGTACTGTTCCATTGTTTTCTACTATGTTGTTTGTTGCACTATCTCTCGCACTCTTTATGATTTCTTCACTATTCGTTTGTACATATGTTCCTAGGTCTGCTTTAGCTCTCTGGACACAGTCTTCTATGCTGATGAGCCCCCTGCAACCTTCTTTTCTCTTAACGTATAGTCTGTCTGTGTCATCTCTAGGGTGTAATGCTTTATGCATTGTCATAAGTTTCCTTGTTTGCCTGTCCATTTATTATTATTATCATTATTATTATTTGGAATCTCACACCAGTTGCCCGGTGGTAACCGCTGGAGTTTGAGAGACAGCAAGTCTCCAGCCCTCCTCCCCCAGTACTCATAGGTCGCAGTAATTCTACGATTTGCAGTTTCACACCGGTTGCCCAGTGGTTATCACTAATTATTATTATTATTATTATTATTATTATTATTATTATTATTTGGAATCTCACACCAGTTGCCTGGTGGTAACCGCTGGAGTTTGAGTGACAGCAAGTCTCCTCAAGTCTCTAGCCCTCCTCTCCTAGTACTCATAGGTCGCAGTAATTCTACGATTTACAGTTTCACACCGGTTGCCCAGTGGTTATCGCTGAGGGCTGAGTGACAATAAGTCTCCTCAGGTCCTCAGCTAACGTCTCCTCCCTCTTTCGCATATCATGACAGAGCTACTATTCGTTGCAGTACTTATATCTCTAGCACCTTCCTCAGTATCCGTGCAGTTCCAAGTAGTGCTGTGGTCTGTACGGTCTCTATCCTCCCCCTAATCCCGTTATTATTATTATTATTATTATTATTATTATTATTATTATTATTTGGAATCTCACACCAGTTGCCTGGTGGTAACCGCTGGAGTTTGAGTGACAGCAAGTCTCCTCAAGTCTCCAGCCCTCCTCTCCTAGTACTAGCAGGTCGCAGTAATTCTGCGATTTACAGTTTCACACCGGTTGCCCAGTGGTTATCGCTGAGGGCTGAGTGACAATAAGTCTCCTCAAGTCTTCAGCTAACGTCTCCTCCCTCTTTCGCATATCATGACAGAGCTACAATTCGTTGCAGTACTTATATCTCTAGCACCTTCCTCAGTACCCGTGCAGTTCCCAGTAGTGCTGTGGTCTGTACGGTCTCTATCCTCCCCCTAATCCCGATCTCCTCCAGTCTCTCCCTCAGCGTTCTGGGGACAGTTCCTAGTGCTCCCACTATGACTGGTACTACCCTGGTTTTCATGTTCCACATTTTTTTCAACTCCCTTGCTAGGTCCTGGTATTTTTCCCTTTTTTCAGCCTCCTTCTTTTTTACTCTATGGTCTGCAGGCACAGCCACGTCTACTATTTGGCAGGCCTTCCTTTTTTTTTATTTTTTTATTATTATTATTATTATTATTATTATTATCATTATTATTATCCGTTATAAGTCCACTGCCGGGCAAAAGTCTTTCCCATCTCCTTCCATAACGAGCACGATTGCGGTAATGTCTGCCATATCTTACCGGCAATATTTCTATCTTGTACCTCCATCGTTGTCTCTGGTATCCTCCAACTGCGTTTACTATCCCGTGGTAAGCCTTTAGCTCCATCTATTATCTTTTCTTTCTCGCCATACGCACGGACCGTTTCTAATTTTGCTGTTTATGATATCCTTCACCCTGGTTCTCGGGTCCATGATGATCTTTTTCTATCGCTAAAAGTTATTCCTAAGTTTGCTCTTTCAACATCCACGCCCGCACACGCATACACTCATACGCATATATATATATATATATATATATATATATATATATATATATATATATATATATATATATATATATATATAATACAATGATTCCGTTGATCAATATTCACACTGAATTGAAAGTCTTCCGTTTTGATCTCTCAATTGGATTTTGTCTTTGCATACAATGATAAAAGTATAATTAAAGAGGTGAACATCACCGAAAATACAATAGACAGAACTGAAAAAAAGCGACGACTCCCACTTTTATTCCCATTAGCACCTTTCACCGGCAATAAACCCACGACAAAGTCCCTGATGCAAGTATAGTAGAAATTCTGATCTCATCAAAAACCCATCACATCTGATGATCATTCATCATCAGACCTCCAAGGTTGTGACACTTATGCATATTCCGTTTCCATTGACAGAAGGAAAAAAATAGAATTATTTATTTCTATTTAAATGCTTACACATGAACTATTGGCAATCTCCTTCGCTTTGAAAATCTGTTTGAGATTTCTGAGAGTTTTTCGGACATTTGAACTCATTACACTGTTGTAATTTAGGCTGTACCCTTAAAATCTTTGCCAATCCATTCCACGACCTCCACCAGGAGTTTTATCCATATCAAAAGAGAGGGTTTTTTCTGATCATGCTAATTAACCCCACCGAACAACAAGAAACCATACTCCCTCCATCCCCCATACAGTAGGTAATTTGAACTTTGATAGCATCGATGGTAATATGCTAGGGCAGCTTCTTTAATAATAATTTACAACGTGCAGATAATCTCACTTTCTTTCTTACTTAAATACTGACTTGAAATTCTAACTCGTCTGACTTACACATTTATACACCAAGTTAATGTATATCGTTTCTTTCAATTTTCTTACCTTTCGTTGGTGTAGCGATAACAAGAAAGGCTTTTTCTTAGTTCTCATGAGAGGACTATGTAGATTTTTTCAGCTTATACTTACACCAATTCGAACAGGAATATCTTGACCGTACCACATAAAAGCTACCTATTCAAAATTGCACTGCTGAGACATTCGTACATCATTAAAAGAGGTTGACACCTAAATTAAGGAAAAAAATATGCATTAAGCAACTCTCTTGTAACATGGAAAAACTTGGCAAGTCAAAATTTGGCCCAAAATCAGTTAGACTCATATTCAAGCTTACTTACTTACATGTCAAGGTGTAAAAAACTCTTCATTGAGAGATTTTGCTCTGGAAGAAGTTGATAAGTCTACTACCCCCTAGGATATCACCGCGGTCTACTCGTTTTTCAAATTTGACTCTAATAGATTTCCTTACTTTTACAAACCACTAATGTGTATCAGCGTAAATCTGAATTTGAAGAATCGGCAAAGATCCTTCAGACGCTGAGCCGCCCCCAAAGGATATTGAGAGTCTTTTTATCACTTGATCAGATTGTATTTTATCCAGAATTCTTTTTGATCCAATTATTTTTCACCTATTTTCGAGATAAGAGAGGGGAGAGAGAGAGAAGGAGAAAGAGAAAGAGAGAGAGACAGAGAGAGAGGAAGAGAGAGAGAATGAAAGAAAAGGAAGGAATGAAGGAAGAAAGACAGAAAAAAAGAGGAGAGGGGCAGAGAAAAGGAGAGAAAAAACAAAGAAAAACAGAAAGAAACAAACGAAGGAAGGGAACAAAATAAAGAAATGAAGGCAATAGAAGGAAAGAAAGAGAAATGACGAAAGGGAGAGAGAGATGAACGGAGGAAAAAAAAGAATTAAAGTAAAGGAAAAGAAAGAAAAAGAAGAAACGGAGAGAGAGAGAGAGGGAGAGAGGAAAAAATAAAATATTGAAAGAAAGAATGAAAGAAAAGAAGAAACGAATAAATAATGATCAGTGTTTTCTTGCGCATGCGCAGAGGGTGATGTTTATTTACATTTCAGCGGCATATGAAATTTCTAATACCGAAAGATCTAAAACAATACATGCAAGTTAAATTGCGTTGATGTTCTGTTGAGGATTTGAAATAATCGGACAGGGAGGAATATGCTTAGAAACGAGTGTATAGGTAGAATAGTCCAACAAGGGAGTGAACAGGAGAGAGTAGCAAGAAGGTTGTTAGTAGCCGCTAGAGAACAAAAGAATCCACTAGACGTGGGTCAGTTGATTCGATGCCAGATGCACGACACCACAAAGCGGCCGAGAGAGAAGAAGGAAGAAGCAGTCGCCATGTTGATATCAGTTATGATGTTTCTGACGGTAGCCATCTTGCTTCTGTAAAGAGAGCGTGTTCTATAGAGAGTACGTGCAGCAGCTGTGAATGAATGGGCACGAATAAGAACGTTCAAACAACGAAGAATGAAAACACGCAATTGTTTTTTTTTCGGACAGATAAATAGAACATATCTTGCGGGAAGAGTCAACAAATGAAGCACCGATAAACAATACAATCAAAGGTCAAAAGGGAATACAATCATTCCAAGATCGATCGTGATAGAACACGGCTGTTTAGATAAGACACAGCTTTATAAGGAAGAATACGTGATCGAGAGAGGTATTATCATTATTAGTATACTATTAGATTATTCTCACAAATGAGAATGTGATATAGGAGAGGAAGTTGCGTTACTGAATGGAAACAGGTTACGTAACGGGTCGGATATAGTTTGGTTTATCTATTGAATCGAATAGCAATTCTCTTAATATTGATTGGCATCGTTGACCACGCTGGATTATCGAAAAATGGTTGGTTCAGTTTTATGAGCAAGGAACTAAAAAGGGGCAAACGAAATGAGTAACGTGCGGTATTAGCTTTGAATCGCCAAAAAGCCCTCTCATATCGAGGACGATTATTGACAAAAGACGATAGACATGTTGAAACAATGTAAATAAAATCGGCTGTGATACCGGGAACGCATCAGTCCGCCGCGTGCGAAGTGATAAACGGTTGCTCTGATCAATACGTATGTTCAGAAATAAGTAGAGAAAGATAGAAGGTAACTGGATTAAAAGACAAAAGCAGAAGAGCAATGGTTAACAAAAATTTATGGTCTTATAGACTGAAGCGAAACGAAGTGACGCCAGAAATCACGTTGCTAAATTTTAGGTATCTAAAGCTACATACTTATTGGCATTTATTTTTGTAGTTAATTTCAACGATAAACAAACAAGACAGTACAAATAAAAAAATATATATATTCGGTTTAAGGTACTGAGTTTTATACTTGACATTTCAACCAAAGTAGTATGTTTTTTTCCGTTATTGTTATTCAGCTTATGTGTTTTTATTCAGTCAATGTATCTTTCGGCTATCCCCGTGTTTAAAGGTGTAGTATTGGCATCATCGATTTATTCGAAGTAGTATTCTCATACTTGTAGTAAAAAAAAAAAAAGAAAAAAAAAGTCTCTTCCCTAGCATTTTTAGTGAAACGCTGCAGCATCTTTGAAAATGTAAGCAAGTGCTTTGTCCAACGACGTGCTTGTGGATTTTTATGTGTGTCAGCATGTGTTGTTACTATTACTTCGGTTACTTTGGATCCCATTACCAGGAAAAAGATACGAGCACACTGACCTTCGTTATGGTAAGGTATTTATAAGCCAGTTATTTCTGTAGTACACAATATGGTCTAATGATGACAATTGTCACATGATAAAAAGACACGAAAGATAACATGTTAAAAATTTACCTCTTATACTCCCTTATGTACTTATCCATATATATATATATATATATATATATATATATATATATATATATATATATATGTGTGTGTGTGTGTGTGTGTGTGTGTGTGTGTGTCTCTGTGTGTCTCTGTGTGTGTCTCTGGGTATCTGTGGGTGTTTAGACGCGTGAGCATAGATTAATACAAAACTTTGTTATCTTTTACAAGATGTTGGAGAAATCTTAGAAGTGGTTTCAAAGTTTACTCAGCTCTTCAATACTTGCGCAATAAAAATAAATCGTCGTTTACAAGCTTAGGGTGAAAGAGAGTAATGGGTTGCATATGAGCTTACAGAAAAAAAAAACACTGATCAGCGTTTAACCAATTGTCTTTCTTTCCTTCGACGATATATTCTTCAACAATACTTTCATAGGTGATGAAAAATGGATACATCATCATCATCATCATCATCATCATCATTCAAGTGTCTGTTTTTGGACATAGGCATTTACCAAGCATCTCTGCCGTGGGCATCGCGGAGCCAGTACTTTCTGAATTTACCTACCTCGTAACACCACCTTACTTACAGCCACAATTTTGCGTATGATCTGTGGGAATCCACTTTGCGATTTGTGATGTCCATCGGTTATCTGACATTCCAGCAATATGTTAAACCCATTGCCATTTGGGTTTTCTAAGCGTTTCCGTGATATATCGGACCCCTGTTTTTTTTCCCTAATATAATGTGAAGTTTTATGATCTCTCCATGCGAGGTTGAGGATGATTCTCTCATGTGCACGTTGCATGATTCTCAGTTTGAGGGCCTATTTTTTAGTCAGGTTCCATGCTTCAACTCCATAGATGATTATCGGTAGGATACATTGATTGTATACTCTTTTAAGGACTATTGGGATTTTCTTGTTCTTGAAAGGTAATCTCGCTCTACCGAAAGCTAGCCAATCTAGTGTAATTTTGTGCTTTATTTCTTCTTCTTTTGATGACTTCATAGAGGCTCCCTGTTCTAGGTAGATGTAGTGATCTTCTTCTTTTCTTGGATTTTGATCATTGTGTTTTTGTCCCGAACATTTTTGTTGTAATGGCCATTTGTTTTGGTGAAGTTTATGTGGAGGCCAAATTTCTTGTTTGCTTCATCTAGTCCGTCAAATTTTGGAGATCGTGGAGGTTTTTAGCAAAGAAGACGTCGTCGTTAGCAAATTTTGAGTTACTTAGGTATTTGCTTTTGTGTTCCTATTCTAGATTTCAGATGATCATTTCGAGTCAGACTGTAAAGAGTTAGGTTATGCTGGTATCACCTTGTCTCAATCTTTTTTTTCTATTTAAAAAGGGTAAGAGTCTTTATGTACACTGATGAAGGAACTGCTGTGTCGGTATGTTGCGGTACTCTGACATATACAACGTCCAAACCTTGTATAATTGCGTCAATGACTTAGGGCATTTCCACTGAATTAAAGGCCTTCTTAAAGTCAACAAATGCTCCAGCTAATGGCATTCCATATTCTGCAGCTTTCTCTTATAGTTGCTTTACTGTATGAAGATGGTCGATGATTGAGTAGCTTTTTGAGGCCGGGTTGTTTCTTCGGTTGGTTTTCATTTGTTGTTTTGGTGATTCGGCTGGCGATCTCTTCGGTGAGGAGTTTTTTGATGCATTTGGCTTACTTGCCTGTAGTTGATGTCTTTCGGATTTCCTTTTTGTATAACAACATTATGATTTTGCAATTATTTACCCTAAAAAAAAAACTCACCCGATCATTCAAGCTGGAACTGGAAAACAAATACGAAATCCTCATCAAACCATAACGGAACTTCAACGCGCTCAGTAACAATATAAAAACCCTCCCAAGTTGAAGTCTCTGGTAAGTTTAAGCCAAAAGGCTCACAATCCAGATGAAACCAAGAATCCCATGAAAAAATGCCAACAAAAAAATAGAGGCAACAGAGATGAGCAAAACCATGTATAAGAAACAAAGAAAAAACAAAAGAAGATATACGATAGCAGTCATTGAAAGGATTCTTGGAAAAGGTGAAAGATTCAAAATTATTGGAAAAACTCTCAGCACTAGAAGAAAATAACATGTGTGTTGGATGCAAATAACGATCTGACAACGGATAGGAAGCGAATTATTAGACGTGCCCAGGAAATTTACATAAGCTTCAATTTTGCCAAACAAAGGACGCAGAAAAATAAAGAGAAACCAGAAGTCAAGAGTAATCAATTTGAGGATTTCTAGGAAGTTACTCCACAGGAAGTGATGCAAGCTATCAATCAAACAAAAAAGGAAAGGCCCTTGGACAATAACATCACCATTGACATACTAAAAAAAACTGGAAAAGTCATCACTAGAAAACTACCCACTCTATCCAACTTACACATGAGATAAAAGATTTGATATATTTATAAAAAATGTAGAAAATCACTTCGAGAAGAAGTAGGCTTGTTATATGTTCATTTATTTTCTCCCTCAAAATTAAGGGAAACAGTCTCCCGTATTTTCCTTCTTTTGCCATTGGTTTCTCATAGCATTTCTCTGTTGTAATCAATAGAAATACCTTGCTATGCATTTGAAGCTTCTTGTTAAATTTTAATTCATTTTCATTATACTTAGTGAATTATTTGTGAATTATTGCTTTCATTATTCTTACATTTTCAGTGTAAAACATGTTATGATACGACATATCATAGTATCTGCAATGTTCAAAGTTTCAAAGAGGCTCACCGAAAACGATATTTGACGAAAAGAACGCTCAAAATAATGTAAATATCTTTTTTAAAGTTTTAGTTTTCAGGTTCAACTTCAAGAAAATCGCCTCGCTAGTCGTAAAAAAAGAGAAACATGACATATGTGCAATTAGACAGGTTTATGACGGTCCTTTTTCAAACAAGAACTTCGTGAAAACCAAGATCGATTCCACCACTTGACCAGAATTGAACAACGTTGACAGAAAAAAAAATGAAATCTAAAATCAGTTCGAAGAAAGAAAATGAAAGGAATCTATTGTTCATTTAACAACTTCTGATTCATTAAAAGCTATTAATTATATTTTACATAAAATATAATGGAAAATACATTTATTCACACGAGAGTAATTATTTGATGTAAATTAATTATCAAAAGAAATTTCTACCGGGCCATACTGCTCCGTTCAAACTGGTACGGATGTCCAGAAGAGAAACAAAAACCGAAGAGTTATCTTATCTTTTTTTCTATTTTTATTTCTTTCCTCATCTATCTAACTTTGATATCTAGTTCATATGTTTAAAAATCAATTTGATTTATAATAAATCTTTCCTCTTTTTTCAATTTTCTCTTCATTTCTTCTCAAAATAGTAGAAATGGAGAGCCCTCTATATTGCATAACAATCGCTAATCATCAAACATTAAGACATTTTCCCGTCTTAATATGGATTCTACATTAATCTAATGCTCTAAAAGATTTTTTATAATGACGCAACATCGATGTACCTAATTTTAAGCCATCTTAATGCACATTAATTATTACAAAAGTGATGAAAATGCTTACAAATCTAAAAGGATATGAAAAATCAATTTTTAAGATTAGACTAGAACTTCTCTTCAGACATATAGTTTAAATTTGTATTTGATTTTTGTCGAACTTCAGTCCAAACCTAGAGTTGATTATGTTTTTCTACCTTACAAGAACAAAAAAAAATCATTAGCAAATTTAAGGGAGCAAACATTCCTCTGCCGTTATTTGAAATCACGACCAGCCGGTAGGTAGTACAGTCTTTGATCGACTGAGCCAAACAGACGAATCTTACGTATTCATCAAAATTTCTTCTTAAAATACTTAGGGGATTTAAAAATTATTTTTATAAATACATGCATCAAATAAATGACAAGTCACTATCTTGATTCTAAATCACGAAGAAGTGAGGGGTTGTTGGCTTTCTTACCGACGGAGTCAAACCGCGAAATTTGTGTCACAGATACGCTTTCGAGGGCTTAGTCCATTCTAATTGATAAATACATCTATACTGAAAAATTCACAATATTTTATTCATTACATATAAAATAAAAAAGTTTCGGAAATCATCTTCAATCGAAACAGAAGAAGGGTTTGATCCAGCAGTAGCCAGGCTTGCTGGAATTCCTTTTACTTTTGGGTCATTTGATTCAAATAAGCAAAATAAAACATTATCACTTCGTTCAATAATAATCCGACAAAATATGAAAAATGTGGAAAAATTACAATGAACACAGAAGAAAAAACTTCGTTTAAAATGTTGATTTTGTTTCGGATCAATCTGAATTCAGAGCTGTGAAAACAATTACTAACCAGAAGAAAATTCTCATTATTATACCAGAGATCACAAATGAAAGATAAAATCAGAAATTGACCCGAAATCTCATCTGTTATTTTTTTTTAGCCAAGCAGGGTGATAGAAATATTTTCGTTTATCATTATCTATATCATATTATCTATATCTAAAAAATCGTATTAATTCAATTAAATATCTCCGGTTGATTAGATTTTCTTGATCTGCAATTCTCAATTAATAAAAGACAATTCTTATTAACCTACCGGATGAACCCTTTGTAAAATCTTCGACAAAGTTCAATAATAACTTAATGATTCAGTTCAGGAATTAGTCGATTTTTTTTGTCGACAGAAATCTTCCATTAATTAGATCCCAAAGGAAGAAATCAAGAGAAAAATCGGGCAATCATTGCAAACGTTCGATTGAAGCATGTCATACTAATCAACTCCTTCAGAAGTTGAAACCACACTATTCTCTAGGGGAATGCTCATGGTGAGGTGATGCACAATCCTGTTGGAAATAAGCATCGTAATTTACAACTCTTGTTCATAATCGTGGGAGGTCACTTAACTTCAGAGCGGTGGTAATGATATCAACAAAGTGTTTCATGATCATGTTTTCCGAACATTTTGTTAGCAACTATTCGTGCAAATTGTCTTTGAAATCCATTAAATGATGTGGAGGTCAAAAATTTGCACTAATGATTACATTCATAGTAATGCATCGAACTCCATCGGTAGGGATATAATAAAGCAATATCCAAAGGCGGATTTTAGCACAGACCAGTATCAGTAGACAAATTTTGCAGCTTTTGCTATCGTTGCCCACTGTCTTTACCTATTCTACACCACTCAATGGCCTTACTTTTGTAATTTTCTGTACTAACAAAACATTTAGTTGGAAGAGAGAAGAATGCATAATCAGAACCGAATTTTTTAAATTTTGACTTTGAATTACCTCTAACAAGCTTCAAATTGTACTGCATGCATTGAAAAGAAACAAATTAATCCAAGCATTACTAGTTGATATATTCATATATGCTTGTACATATAATAAAGTTAGAATTTGCTACACAAACACGTTTATGTTTCTGTCATGTTTAGGCTTCTTCAGGCGAATTATTTAATTTATTTCAGATTCCTATAATGGTTTCTTTTTTTAAGGGAATTTTTTTTGTAAGTAGTAGGATTTTCCATTTTTGATATATATATATATATATATATATATATATATATATATATATATATATATATATATATATATATATATATGTATTGTTTTTTTGCTTAGTGGTCAGTCAGTAATTGTTGTGTTTCTGTGTTTTATTTACTAGGGATAAGCTGTGCTTGTCAGTGGTTATAAATCATAAATCATGAGGGTGTAGTGCTGACATTTTCGTTCCATCAGTTCCAGGTGGAATGTTTCCTCTCAGAGAGTACATCATTCTCACTTAAATCTGTTTCCTAATGTCAGGGGTCCCTTGATAAAACCTTGACTGTTAATTCATTTATTCCTGGTTTTATCTGTTTAAAAGATTATTATGGTGATTTGATTGTTTTTTTATTGGCTTGGGTTATAAGATATCTATTGAGGCCAATTCTTAGTATATCTAGGTATTGGTTATTGAGTTATGTCTGTTAATAGAAGTTTTGAGCGATTTTAACGCTAATTCATTTTTCCGGTTTTTGTTTTTGTTCTATTAGCAAAAGTGACGATTTCAAATTTCATGTTTAGACATAACTAACATGAGGTTTTAATACTTCGGCATATGTATATATGTTTCAATATTTTCCATTTTTTGCAATCAGCTAGTCATATATATATATATATATATATATATATATATATATATATATATATATGATCATAGATTGTGTCATATTATATTGGATCTTTTTTTTGAAATAATCATCTTTCATCATGTTTAATATATCACTTGGCGTAGACAGCTTAAATAGAATAAACAATTAATGAAAATGAACCTACTGCGGGAATCGAACCCGGGGCTGATTAGGCTGTTTCAACACTTCAACGTAGCGTTGCACTTATCATTGAGCTAAACGGCCGTTGGTAATGCAAAAGCCCGAATAACTGTTTTCACTCAAAATTCCCATTTCGTTTAGATATCGTTTTAATTATGTATGAACAACATTCGTTCCGATTCCTTTAATAGTTTATTTTATTCACGTTGTCAAAGCCAAGTGATACATTGAGCAGATCATTTCAAATAAGAGTTTCTGTATAATAAAACGCAATTTTCAATCATTCTGACAGATAATATATACATATATATTTAAAAAAAAATACACATATATATGTGAGGAAAATTGACCATTTGGGGTAGAAGAAATGTGGCTGATTAGTAAATCTCAACCTATTTATTGGTTATGACTGCTAAGGTTTCTCCCGAAATTTGGACTTTTTTAAAGACATTTTTGCGAAGAAAGACGTGAGGACACCATGGTAAGTCTACATCAAGCAAAGCCCAGTTTCAAATTGGTGGGTGTAGATTTTGTGATAAGGGTAAGAAAATGAATATCAGGAGCTTAGGTTGAATCAGGAAGGTGGATTACAAATGTAGTAATAAAACTCAAGTGATTTCTCTTTCAAATCGTTCACTTCATCCTGTCATATATATATATATAAATATATATATATATATATATATATATATATATATGTGTGTGTTTATAAATTTCTACTCCAGCGAAGAGAACTTGAGTTTATTTCGCATGAATGACACTGGAAAAATCGTGAAATCATCAATCCACCATTGGATATGGACGTATAGCAGTGTTCTCTTGTTAGGACTTGTAACCGATCTAAGAGACAGACAAAGCAAGAATCGGTGCACGCTTCATATAAAATATCAATATGTGATATTCAAAACATTATATTCCTCATTGTTGTGACTAAAAACATACAAAGTAACGACTTTTTAAGAGAAAATTTGCAGAAACTTTTGGCAAAAAATAGTGTTAATAAATGAAGTATCCTCTTGAGTGGAATTCTTTTCTTCATTTCTGTCACATTTATCATCGTAGTAAAATGGTCCCACTCAGTGTGCATTATCTTTGATTTCTCAAAGTTTCAATTTGGAAATTCAAAAAAGCTGTAAATATATTAAACCCCAATTCAAAATTGATTTAAAGATATTTCGATGGTTCAAAATTATCGAGCTATCACAGATGAACTGTACTGTATCAATACCTCGGATAGAAAGCAACGTAAAGGTTTGACGAACCGACACGTTCGATCCAAGAGTGGACAAATAAGTACACATGTGTAGAGAATTAAGTGAGTTTGCACAGGCAACAAGGGTCAATTGAATACAGAAGGAGTATTGAGAGATCACGTTCAGAGGGTAATAACCAGCAGCTACTTGGGGAAGTCGGATTCTCTAAGTAAATGGCCTGGGTACTTCTCTTCCATCAATTTCTTTTAGCTTGCAGCCAGGCCAGTCTTGGGAGGGGGCTCTACTTCGGGTAGTCTTTTCCTTGAGATGCTCATTGTAGCGCCATGGAAGGCTCTCAACATTACCCTCAACTGATATTCCCAGACAGTCATCCATTTAGGTATTGACCAGGCTCGACGTTGCTTAACTGGTAAGTCCTGCGAGATTAGGCCATGCTAAAAGTGCTGCTAACTGAAAAAGGTTTTCATTCACATAGGCTTCTAAATCTATGATAGCGTCACGAGGATAACTTATCTTCACTTAGAACTGCAAGAGCGAAATTAAGTTTTATCAAATAAACAGCATTCATTTACAGTGTTTCGAAAAGATAATGTCATCAGTATTCAGTTTTTAGACTAGTAACATTTTTCGTCCTAATTTCAGTTGCTTTTCTTCGCAATAACTCAGACCGACAGTCTACAGCACCGAGTGAACAGTGCAGATCAAAATGATTCGGAAAAAAATCTCAGCGAGACTCAAACTCACATTCCTATTACTTGTAAAAGCTTCCCTAGATACGGCAATTGCTCAACGGATGGAAATACAGAAGCTCGTAGCGTGTTGTCACACGTGTATGCTTACATATTAATGCATGTTTTAGGATTGTTGAAGTTTTAAACAGGTTCTGATCATGATCATAATTTCAGACGTACCAGTCTGTTCGTGATATAATAAATGGGAAAAATGAAATCCCCTTTCACTTTTGCCACTTATTATATCATTTGAACACACATACAAAGGTGGCTTTTCAGTTATTTATGTGCATTTGTCCATTTGATGGCTATTTATAATATTACTATAACTACAACTACTGTTGCTACTGTTACTGATGTATCATTCTTGTTTTTTTACTCAGAATCAACACAAGAATTTTCGTTCGAATTACGTTGCATTAACCTTTCAGATTACTGCGTGAACATACTAACACAGTACATAGCTTTAAGTATACCTTTAACAAAGCATCAGTTATTCGCTGGTGATATTACAATGCATTCGAGAAGCCCTAAATCCTTCAAAGGATCGAACAAAAACGCGATAAATTGCTTCAGGATGCTATGCAAGGTAGGTTTGTGCGATGCCCTGCATTTTATAGCGACTCAATCAAACGTATTTACTTCAGAAGAATCAATGAATACTAATGATACTTAGTCTAAAATGCACTTTTCAAATTCACCATTTAGTTCACTTACTGCCAACGTTGAAGAGGTGATTCCTTTTCAAGCGTGTTTTTAACGTTAGACTGCGCCTTAGAAAGGCCAGTGTCTATTAGATCTGCTTGTAATCTTTTATGACAAGAAAAGTGTATTATGAAATGAGAATTGATCATGTTTGGGGAGATTCTATTGACATCCGATTACAGCTCTTCGCTTGGAAATAGTAACATAATGTTATGTCGAATGCGTGTCTCAATTCGTATTAGAGATCTTTGAAAACTAACGCCACAACTGAATTTCTTGCATTCTTGTTTTCTTTGTCATGAACATACGGACACACGTATGTACGAGATTTGTTCGGGAAGTATCTAGCCATTTTGAATACATCGAGGACCAGTTACGCCGCCTCTATGTAAGTCTCACTAGTGCTGTGACTTGGATACTTGTGAGGTGAAACGCTCTTAGGGTTTATTGACGGATCATTTAACTGATGTACTACAAATGCAAGCGAGAGAAATTTATTTCATTCCTAGGAATATCTACTAAGTCCATCTGAAGAGTGTTCAGCCATTTTGAATATATTGAAAACCAGTTTCGCAGCCTTGATGTAACTTTGCCAGCAACAAGTGCAGACCTTACTGCGCATTCATGAACAGACATATTCCCGTGGGATACCTCTTTCAGCATTAGGGCGCCGTTCAGTTAGCTTTGCCACTGTGTAAACACACCATTCACAATGATTGACTAAGTGATTCTTCACACCCTGTGCAAACCGTGCAGATATTGCGTTAACCTAATCTGCCAGCCCCCTGCTCGTATAGTCTAGATTCGGTCAATTACAACTTCTGGCTTCTCTTGAAGAGATTCTGCTGACTGTTATGTACATAGTAGTGAATATATATATATATATATATATATATATATATATACATATATGTACTTTGTATACATGTTTTTGTACAGTGAGTGCATTTGGATACATTCTGAAAAGGTTAACTTGATCATCCTTGTACTCCTTCAAAATTGACAGAATTTGAACCAAAGATATAAAAATACAAAAATACCATAGAAAGAAAAAAATGGACTTAAAAGTCAAGTACAAAAAATTAGAAATCTTTGACCGAATCCTGCCAATTCTAGAGTTTTGGAAGTTTTCTGAAAATGTTATCGAATACCTTGTGACCCCACTGTGTGTGTGAATTTCTGTTTGAATGTTGATCTATAAGCCTTACGCCTATTTTCTTTATTGTAGATTCTTCTTACGTTCTATTGTTTTCTTTCTTTTTACCTAAGAACTATTCTTTTGATATGGAACCCAGGTACAGGATGACGTCTTTAAATATTTGTATTAATGCACTGTTCAGTTCCCACGGCTTGTCGTGACCAGCATTTTCATCGTTAGGTTTGGGCTCGATCAATCACTCACACGGCAAACAAGCGCATAGAACTCGAATTTTGGCTCCGATCAAAGCATCTGCCTTCATTTGACTTCTTTCTTTTGCCTTTTCCATCAATACCTGAACAATGAAAGGGTGACACGTCAGTTTCTACCGGCAACAAGGTAAAAAGAGATGGATATCAGAATTTCCTTGACGTTTCAATAGTTGTGCATTTGACTCTTCATCTAGTTTACACAACAGACGAAAAGTTTTTGAGAAATGAAACATACTTCTTAACAACTGTTAAACTAAGCTAAACTTGGTAAGTATTTAAACTAGTCTCGCACACCATAGGGAGTGTAGTGAGTTCAGACATCGCTAGATGCCTCTCAATTATAGCTCAGTTTTAGATCCTTAGTAAAAATACACATTAATATCTTTATGTGATGATTGGAGAGTTTGTTTCCTAGATAATGTGCGAAATTAAATATACACATTCTCCATCCGACAAACCCTGTTGACTTGTATGATTCATTTGAATATCTTATCGTATTTTGGTCTATATAAACCTTCCATGTATTATCTTTGCTTCGTTGTCTTGTAGAGGTTTAAATTTGTTTAAAGGTTGACATCTAATATCGATTTTGTTTTTTTCTTAAACTCAATCCTATATTTTATTCATCTTTTTTAAAGCTGAAGTTATTACACGTATGTCATAATATGTTTAAGATAGCCCGGTGTAGTGTTTAGAAATTGTGATAAAAACACCAATTATGTAGGAAATGATCTAAAAATATTAATATTAGTGGAGTGAATTATGGAAACACCATGCGCATAATGATAGAAGTATGAAATTTGATGCTTTAGTTCTCTAGAGGTTCCTGGATAGATTTGACCGATTGGTCACTTGAAAATATATATATATATATATATATATATATATATATATATATATATATATATATATATATGGTGGCCATTTCCATAATCTCGGTGTTGACTTGTATGTTTTCAAAACTTGCAGGAATATTCTTTACTAGTTTAACACTGGCATAATGATTGCAGTGATATGATTTGAAATTAACAATGGAAAAGTAACAAAAAATTGCAAGCATAACTTTATTGGAAAAATAAAACATACTGATATAACTGTATAGTGCATATGTGAGTGTCCCTCTAGCTGGTATTGCTCGCATATGCAGCTGCAGAGTGATGAGCACGGCAGACCTTTTCTTACTGGAACACTTGGTCAGTTCCTGACGGATGGTGTCTGGCTTGGTGATACTATCCAGGTCCTAATTGATTCTAACCTGATAGGCTGAACACCTGATGCGCTCTCTGATGGTTGCCCGTATTGGTGGAATCAAGTTGTACGGCTTTTGCTTGCAGGCAATGTTGCTTTGTCCACACCAGTCTGCACTCGATCCATAATAAATGAGTGAGCCGAATCCCCCAAGCCGTTGCAGATCAAAATCACTAACTGATGTTGGATGCTATCAGAGATTGAGTAAATGATTCAGAAATCTCATCACATATATTCTAAGTGTGCCATACAGTCTTCCCTTATTGCATAAGGCGGACACAACATCAAATCAAGTAAACGTATGAAAATATGGCATTCCACTAGCTTTTTCGGAATCTACCTCATGGACTGGATTCTATCATTACATTGGTCCTTCGGCCAAAGGCAATCTATATGTTTTAAAGTTCAGGTTCCTGAGGATAGCAGTCTGGATATCGCCAAGACAGGGCATCACTGTTATTAGTTTTGATGATGAGACACTTTCTGATATCTGTTATTGCAGACACGGCATGAACAAACATTCGCGTGTCAGCTTCTTCATGACAGCACAGAGACACAGCATTCAAGAAACTCCTTGTGTTGCCAATGGCATTTTTTCCTTTTGTGACAATGAGTGTGATTTTCATCTGTGTTCTACACATCTCCGCCAGGAGGTGAAACAGCTCAGTTTTATTACTGACTTCTCAAAGGAAGATGCATCAATGGTTTGGGGTCTTTTTGGACTTGGCTCCAGATCTCAGCATTGACTGTTCCACCCCTTGGTTCTTTGTCTGGATGTTCACTTGTGCTTGCAGAATTTCTGTCAGCAGCGACTTCCGACAATAAAGCTTGCCACTATCACTAAGATATGCAGGGCACGACTGATTTTCATGCTTGAAGAATCCGCAATGCCTGTTCTAGTATGAGGTGAAGAGCCGTGAAAACAATCGACAGTCTTCCCTTAGCACCTTCTCCTTAATTTGCTTTAAGGAAGTGATAGAATGAACATTCATATTTATTTTGTAACCTTTTAATGAAAGACTGGAACTGCTCTTTTCTCAGCCGATGTGTACCAACCATTTTGAGAGGATTTGAGTCTGCAGTATTCTTCATGTTTAGCGTTATGGGAATATTGGCTCTTCTAAGAATAGGTTGCGCCTTCTGCATCACAACAGACGGCTCTTTCACCAGATCAAAAAAAGATCCCTGGGCACTTCGTGTCAGCTCATCATGTCTGCTGCAATTTTTACAACTTTCACACCTGATACAGTCTTGTATCCATGTACTAAACAGTTCACTCTGGATCAAGTTACCATACACTGAAGAAGTGCCACCGGATCTTCTATCAATCCAATTTCTTTTCTATTGCCTTTTTTCGCTGAATCACTTTGTGAATGGGCCTTTTCAAATCGCTGTGCTGGAGTATTCTCTTCTAGACTTGTGAGCAATAACGTTTCCCTAGAGAACATGTGAATTGGAATCCATTGCACATAATTGATATTGTTATTTGCAAAGAAGTTGGCGACCAGTGCTGAGAGTGCTTCACAGTACAATTTGAAATCTGCTTCTCTTAATTACTGGATCAGAGTAAAAATGGTGAGCTCCATGTGAAGTACCTGATTCCAGGATTAGAACTGTAGCCTTCATGATTCTTCAGGGGAAGGTCTGATCGTTCAGACTCAGCAGAACAGCAGCCATGGTATGCTTCATTCTTCAGTTTGTAGGGGTTGTGTGTGTATTCACTCATGATGGTCAGTCTTTGTGGAAGTTTTCCATCAATAACTGGTCATTGACACCTTGGCTGGATAATGATACTGCGATCATTAATTGCCAAACACAATATTTGTATTTCGTTTTTTTCCAACTATGAACGAATCCTCCATGAATTTATTTAATCATTCGATATCTAATTGGCAAATATCGACCGGAGCCAACAGATACATCCGCAAAATCCATTCCAACGGGTTTGAAAACACAAAAACTGACGCCCATGTCATTGGAATCGGCCAACTACACTTGTTCCTATGAAAAAATACATTGTCGGAGGCCAAGTTCCCAGTCATTTTGGAAAATGGTCGCCATCTTTGATTTTCAAGTGGTTAATCGGGTATATTTGTACACCAACCACTGGAGACCAAACACGCTAATTGTCATGCTAATATCTTAATGTACACAATTCCCCGAAGATATGTATTTTAAGCACTTCAAATGATAGTA
Organism: Thysanoteuthis rhombus; assembly: GCA_963457665.1. NCBI lineage: Eukaryota > Metazoa > Mollusca > Cephalopoda > Oegopsida > Thysanoteuthidae > Thysanoteuthis > Thysanoteuthis major. The sequence continues at coordinate 46,069,015 of OY735199.1, read as the reverse complement.
ACAACGCCTTGTTCGAGAAATGAAAGCTAGAGGGTACAGTATTTGTGTATAATTGTAACAACACCTCATCTCAAGACTTCAGAGAAGAGAAAGGCGGGAAGAATAACGCGTGAAATAAACTTAAGCCAAGAAACAAGTTCAAAAGAATCAATGTACACATAATGGAAATAACAAGGCGGTTTAGACATTCGGACAAAAATTGAACCATTTTGACTTATTTAATATCCGATGATCAAATTATAGAACTTCTTTGTGGTCTAATCTGTCAAGACTACTAACATTATGAAAATTTCAGCCTTTTCTGTCAACTAGCGTGTAAAATACCCCAATTACTCTCAAAGCTAATGGAAGCGTTTCTTTTTTTTCCACTAATCTAATGATAATGTCGTCAAAGCTTATTTACTGGTATGAGCCCATTTTTCTTGAAAACTAATCTTGTAAAGTGATAACTATCATTCTCAATAACCGAGTGTGTTTTACGACCAATGTCTAAACGACAAAATTTCTTTCATTGCCATGAATTAAGTTACCAACAAATGGTTAACAACCAACTGTTTAAGCTTCTTTCTGAAATTAGAGTTATTGTGCTGATTCCAAATAAGTATCAGATTTATCAAACCCATCAGTGCCATTTTTTCCGGCTTTTAATGCAATATAATTTATCCAGGAGTAAAGTTAAATTTAACTGTCGTATAACGAGTTATAGCCGATATCGTTGGGAGGGATTTTAGCTGTTTTGCATCCATGGATGAAAAAATTAGAAATGATGTAGCAAAAGATGAGTTGAATTATATAAGTATACTCTTTAAATGTTAACGAGTCTTCTTATAAGAAATTATATAATTCTTCAGTATGTCAATGCAAAGCCAAGAAGAACAAACCTTGGAGATGTTTCAGCTTATTTTCTGTATTCACTGGAGCTAGACCCTTTGAGTCATCATTTGTTTCCCTCAATTAAACATTTTCCTAACGCTGGAGATGTTCGGTAATAAGGAAGATGACTATTCAAGTTTCTCATATTAAATTTTATCAAAAAACTCAGAATTTTACTTTAAGATCGGTTACTCTCATTGATAATGATATCAATTGTGTTTTTGATTAATGGAAAGATAAACCCAATCAAATTTGAACCCGTTATAATTCCTTTTTGAATATGTTATAATCTTTATAGTATATTCATATTATCTATATATTCGTAAGATAATAAATATCAGATACTGTTTGTCTCTATGTGATATCTGAGTAGACGAAACGGTGCTATGTAGCCAGGAGTATTGAATTATGTACCTCCAAAATGTGTTAACTTATTGAAGGCAAAAAATTTCCTGATGATTTTCAACTGAATAATAATACTGTGGGGCCAGCGATCGTTCTCATCCCAATGTATATCGATATGACGGACTTACCAAGTGAAATAACAATTAAAAGCTAATTAATAGTAGTCTCCCATATTTTCTCATTAACTAATGCGTAAAAAATCCAGTTTCATTCTGTTTACACCAGGTAACACTAATTTTTTCTTTCTATTTAGCACACGATAATCCCAAATTTTGCACAAGCATACATTCACAAATACTAACACATAAGAACACACATATCAAGCACGCATACAAAATAACACTACACATACTAAAACCTCCCCTTTGATATTCACATACCTACGTATACATATATTCTTCGGACAATGTGTGTTTTCCTTTTTGATTTCTCATGATTCGTAACTCATTTCTCCTTGCTGATGCAGACGACCGATTTTATATATTTTTTCTCCATTATTATGGTAAAAAATAGGTCCTTTTAATAGTTGATATTAGCAGCTTTCTTTATTCTGTTTCTGTAGAATTTTGAACGCCCAGGAATTAGTGTATATTGTTGTGCTAAGGAGCACAAAAGAGGCAACAATGCTTTGATTGTAACACTTCTCAGCAGAGCGCCAAAATATATTGCACTTTGTTTTTTTTCTCCTTCTCAGACATATTGTTGGCATTGCTATTAAGCAGATGCAAACATAGGCACAAAGATATTTTAGTTAAAAGAATAGAACCATTTGTAAAATACAAGAGAAAAGTCTATGTACTGCATTAAACAAGTCTTTTTTTTTAACCCCTGTCAATGATAACGTTAAAAGTGTCCGTATATACTCCTGTCTGCTGGTCTGCTTGCACAATATCTGCGAAGATTTGTATGAATTTCGATGAAATTTGGTGGAAGGGCTGGCCATAGGGTACAGAAGACTAAATTTGGAGGAGGATTCAGGAGTTTGATTCCCATTGAGAGGTATTTTCATTGTTCTGCAACAAAAGGTAAAAACGGAAAGATGATATCAGGGTAAGCGTCACGTTTTTAGGGAAGCTACTCAATATTTGTAGACTTAAACTTTACTCTTCTCCAATTTTGATTCTGCTTTAATGGCAACAGCGTTGGCAGAAGAATGTGCTCTTGGAGTGCTTTTGTAGTTTTTGTGATTCTCATATATTTACTCGAATCAGCCACAGTTGTGCTCCCGAATGACGTGACAGTTTTAGAAAATACTCTTTGTGAAATCTCTTTGTTTCTGTTGTTCAATAAACACGTTCTTCAGCAGACATAATATTGTTGGATCCTTAAATGCGCTAAAATCGATCAATATGATGGATACAATGTGTGGTCTTAATTGAAAGGATGAACGCAAGTGTCTTTTGACATGAAAAAGTTTTAATTCCTCACTGTGGCAAGCAGGGGGCGTTTAGTGTGAAAGTTCTTATTACGCACATTATGCGTTTTTTTTTTTTTGTAACAGATGTCTGCCATTATAGGCTTCTCCACCATTGAGAAACAAAACCTTACGTGATTTATTGGTACACTCTTGCTCCTCAAACAACCCTATGTCTAAGTATACCTAACGCTGTGTTTTGTGTCAGTATTTCTACGCAGTAACTCGAAATATTGATGCAAGGTATTGTGAACTAAAATTCTTGCATTCATTCTGCAATCAAGTTACAACAGCCAATAACCTTTGACGTGCACTGGCATATCTTTATTGTTGATAGATTGTTTAAAGTGGGTTGGATTATAATCCTGAATAGAGGAGAGTCAGATATGAAATGTTCTTCCATAATATACTAAAGTCAAATGATAAGTTTGATATTTATTGAAAAGTGATGAAGTAAAATGATGTTTTTTTTTAAATATTAAAACAAAATATTTAGACTAATGATTTTAATCATTTTCATGAATGAATTCAATAACTAAAAAAAGTAAATAGCAAATGTTTTATTTTAATTGATTCGGGGTTTGAACAGGGAAACATTTTTGTACAGTTGTCTACCCCGGGCAGTGTGACTGACAGACGGACAGACTAGTAGATAATTATATTATTAGATTAGTGTTTGACTGACAGGCGCTTTGCAAATTATCTTCAACGTAATCATCATCAGCAGTCATAGCCTTTCAATGTCTGTAATTGTTTGAGGGTGTCGCAGAATCAATATTCTCTCACTCTGTCTAGATCGTAAATAAATCGTATTTTTCACCTGTCATGATTTCGCATATGATCTCTGGGTATCCACGTTTCAAGTTGTGATGTCCAGCGGTTATCTCACATCTTTGTTGTGGATTATTTCAGTAATTTTACTTTTGCAAAAAAAAAATTGAAAGTCGAAAGTCGAAAGTATTTAAGAATACTTTTGCTTCATTTTTGTGACTTATTATTGCTATGTTACAGTGCTAGACACGTTTATAAGCGCAAGTACTATCTTTTATTTAAATGTTAGTCTATCAAGAAGGGGAAAGTATACTTTTTGTGATACATTCTTGGCAACAAGGTTGAATATCTAAAAAAACATCCAAATTAGGAAATGAACCGTCGCCAGTTTTTCTGTGAATGTTAAGGGCAGTCATTTTTTATTTAGAAATGACAAACTGATAAAACATTGGTACCCGCCCCCTAAAAAAACTAAAACAATAATTCAAACTTACTTTTTTGCCAAATCTGATATCATATCATCTAAATACTTTTATTGGTAAATGATACAGAAGTAATAGATAAGGATTATTTATACTTTTTTTTTTATTAGACAATAATACAAAATAATAAAATATAAAAAAAATAATGTTTCAAATCTATATGACACATCATTCGATCTATAACCTTGCAAATTTACGTGAGTACTCCACTGAACGTCTTCGAACCACAGTTTTTTTTATAGATTTGGTGAAATTTCTGTGAATTTTTTTCGAATGAATTTTTGTAGGATTTGTCGGGCTTGAAAAAAATACAGTGTCTGCGCAACATGATACAACAGTTGGTTATCAATGAATGTACAGAGACAAAGATAAAAAAGAAGGTGGAGAGATATTAAGTTTATGAATGTAGATAATTAATTACCAGAAAAGAAAAAAGAAAGAATATTCTCAGTTGTGCACTTTGAATTTTTAGCTAAAAAGAATTGCAGAAATGTTTTTCTTAGACTGGATGTTTTTTAAGAGATTGTTGCCAAGATTGTATCCCTGCCCCTTCAACCCGTCCAGAAAAATGATAACTCAAAATGTGTTCCAGAATGCATTATACAACGCATTATAATATTTGGCATTTTCATCAATCCACGATGAAAGACCGATCAATCTTTGGCTGTGCTTTGGTAAAGAATTTTTTTTCAAGTGCCTAGCATTCTCAGAATTTCTGAACCGAACATTTGATGAAATACATTAAGACTGGTCTCATTCCACTTTCTCCGTAATGTTTTATTTCTCCTTATGGTACAGCTTATGCTCGTTTAGGATCACTAGAGCGTATGAATTTCACTACCTGAACAAAGAAATGAACATATAACTTAGCCATTCCTTATATGCACTAAACCATTGTCCTGTAAGAAAACCTCGTGGTGTGATAGTTCTAAGTATTTTACGATAAATTAAAAACGCCAAGGCAATGGCAAACAGGCGATTATCCTTGTTTAACAACCAAATTCAGTACAAATTTCGTAAAATTGTAAAAATGCGGTAATAATGTATACTGTATCCAGCTGGATTTATCACTGACCCCAGTTGTCAGGGTTCGAATCCAAAAAAAAAAAGGGTTTGAAGGCGCTGTTTTTATAGCTTGCACACCTTCCTAACTCAGAATGATCGGAGCTATCAACTTTTCCTTTGTCTAAAACATCAATATATTCAAGACCATATGAAATCTTCGGTAACAGAATATTATGAATACAGGCAGCACTGATTTTGAAAGGAGGGTACATTCTAGAATGAGGCGGTATCCACGAAATCGACGCAAAATGAATACATTAAGTCTGATATTATGAGTATTTTTCCTAAAACAAATGATTTTTTCTCATTTTGATAAACAAATAGATAAGTGATAACTTGATTCATGAATTAACAAGAATAAAATCAAATTTGGACAAATTTCAAAGCTGCATTATTGTAAATCAAACCAGCATGAAATCTGGATACTGTGTATCTATCGATCTTGTCCGCTTGCTTGCAAGTTGCATCTGTCAATTTATCCCTGTCTCCTCGTTGACGTCGATCACCTCATTAATCTTACCACTTCTCAGTTTCTAATTCCCAAACGCGCGCTCATATGACAGGAATGCCGCATGATGTTATTGGAAGACAACTTGAAACTTAACGTTGGATAATCACTGAAGGTCACCCACCAGGTTGCCAAAAGATGAAAATCTGTATCGCAGAATACAATTCTGATTCTATCTGGGGTTTGAGACATATGTTGATCATTTCGGATATATTTTCAAGTTCCTTCATGATGTTATTTCTCAAAATCAATTATTACCATTTTTTAATTTTTTTTGTATGTGTCAGAGAATAAATAGTAAGTTCAATTTACGTGGTGCCAGGGAAAAGGACCATTTTAGCTGAGATTATTCGTGGATCCGGTTTTCATTGGGAGATCAAAAAACATTATCCACCTATGATATTTTCCTAATAACTGAATGTTTGTTGATAAATGGAAAAAATAGTCAGTTTCTATCAATAACAGAGAGAGGGAGAGAGAGAGAGAGAGAGAGAGAGAGAGAGAGAGAGCGGGGAGAATGACGAGAAACAAAAAGAATTGTGGTAGATACGGTAATAAAGAGTGGACATAGAGAAAAGAAAAAAATATAGTGAGAGAAGAAGACGGGGAAATAAGGAAGACGGTGGCAAATGGCGAGAGAAATGTTGCAAGAAGGTAGATACGAGTTTACAAGGTGTGAGATAAAAGGAGATATGGCGAAAGAGGGAGGATGTAGAGAAGAAAGAGTGGGAGATAGAAAGAGATAGTGTAGGAAGAAGGGAGTAAAAGAGAGAATGATGAGAGGGAGAGGTTGAGAAGGATGGTAAGAGATAGAAAAAGTGAGGAGGCTAGGAAGGAGAGGAGTACATGTATTGTTTTGTTTTGCTTTTGAATATCTAAAAATAATAAAAGTTAAAAAAGGGGAGGTAAGTGAATAAATGATCGAATCAAGGGGGTTGCCATTTAAGAGTTTGAAACTTGAGTTAATACACACAAGACCATGATTGCCAACCGGCATAAAATACAGGTAATGAAAGCTATAAAGCTGGAGGAGAAACTTGGGTGAAGAAAGGTATGTAGCGGAAGGGAAAAATGACTTCCGGCTATATAGTGAACATCCAACATGATTCACAATACCTACTTTTTTTTAAGCTATCATCATCATCATCATCATCATCATCATCAGCAGCAGCAGCAGCAGCATCAGCAGCAGCCTTTCAACATCCGTCGTTGAACATTGACTTTCCTAAGACCTCGCGATCGTTGGCGTCGCGGGGCAAGTACATTCTGAACTTGTCCTGATCGTAGCACCATATTCCCAACTTGTTTTTTTTTTGTTTTCCCATGTACTGCACTGTCTTATGATACCTTTGCGTGATGTTAAATATTTCTTGTGCACCTTGCATACATCCTAGTTTTAGGGTAAATCTTTTGTTTAAGGGCCATGTTTCAGTTCTATCGGTAACTATCGAGAGAATGCATTGGTTGTAGACTATTCTTTCTAAGACTATTAGGAGTTTCTTTATCTTGGAGGCTAAACTATTTCTACTGAAAGCTTGCCAACCTAGACTGATTCTCCCCTGGTTTTCTTCTTCTTTTAAGAGTTCCATGTGTTTAGATACTAATCAACCTTAGCTACCTGGTACAAAGTCAAAATGGCTGAGAGCCCTTTGAGTTCTAAACTAAACTCCGTAAACAAGCGATCTGCTAAAGCAACGCCCCGAAACACCACTATATAGATGACGTCCATTTGTATATATTGAAATTTGAACATATTCTAGCAAAAGGCTATGATCGTGGAGCACTCAGTATTGATTGAACTTCTTATATGTCATTACCCACCAGACTAGATCACTAATAATAGCTTTGTGGAAAACGATTCAGAAGATATTGTAGTATAAGCACGTTGAATCGTATTCGTACGTTGCATAAAAATTTAGGAGATGCAATTGTGATTTGAAAAGCTGTTTGAATTCGCAAGAACAGTCTACAAAAATTAAAAACGAAACAACTTATACAATAAAAGCCGGACAAAGATCTGAAAAGGCGAAATGAGGAGATCAAATCAAACAGAAGCAGAGACATTCCATTAAATTTTTCTTTGAGAGAAAATTCCTGCTCATACATTGTTGGACAGTAACCCGCAATCAACTTCATCTAGCGCCCGATCACTCACCAGCCAGCTGCTGGTTGGGCGTCCACCACCTCCAAGTGTCTTTCTGCGACTGAACAACAACAAATTTGATCTCTCTCTCTTGCTTATGCTGTCATCAGTTTGCTTCCAACGGTATTATCATATCTGTATATGTTTTTCAAAAGCTATCCCTTTTCATATATTCTGAGAGCGTCTGCATGTACAAACTTTTATCTTTTTGATGTTACCACAATTAGCCATAAGACCCGTGTCATTGTGCGATAACAGTTAAATTATATCTGTATATTTTTTGCATTATCTATTCCTAGGTACTTGTTCGCTTTGACCTGAATTATCTGCATCTATACAAATGGACCCTCTTATTTCATATAGTTTTCAAGCAACTTGATAAATCAACGATAAAATGTTTCAACCGAAAGTCAGAAAAATATACATCTCTGCAATTACATACGTGACCTGAAGATTTGAAACAAAAAATATTGTTGAGAAGAATAATACAATATCATACAACAGAATGCAATAAAATCACATCAGCGGGACAACAATCTTGTCCTGACCAATATCCTTGGGGAGGGTACCAGAATTTAAAATAAGGCTACAATGCCTTTCAGCCTGTCCAGGAAATTATGACTGACTCGGCGTGCTAATACATAGAAGACCTCATCTGGTCTCACAAATAAAGCAGTGCAGGTCCATTCCGTCGACGCATTTAATCAAAACGTGCATTAATTTAATTGTAAACCATTAACCTTTTTAAAACACTGGAGACAGTTCACTTAAACCCCACAGCCAACCACCTATAACAATAAATAAAGCAATGTCTATTCGATCGTCATCAACTTCTCAGTAAGAAAACCACATTCGGGTTCATATTCCTCACTGGTTCTTTCATTGCTGCAACCAACTTCCAGAAAAAAAAACTTGATATGTTCACACAAATATACATCAAACAAGTGAAAATACTGCTGATAAAATATAGAAAACAAATAGACCCACCGCTTACTGATATGGCTGAAAATACCTAGGCTAGTAAACGGAAAATACTGGCAAAAAATGCCTGCAATTCTCCTTGAAAGAAAAAAATTTTTTCATAGTTCATTAAAAACAAAGTTCGATTATTCCTATAAAAAGGGTACGTTATCGTTTTAAGTCTTCAAAAAATATTCATGTCTTCCCGTGAGACAAAAAAAACTGCAACTCTTTCAAAGAAATGCAATTTCATTTTCCCACGGAAAAAATGTCTACAACTCATTTTTTTCTTGATTTTATTTTGACTTGAAAGAAATTCTCTCTTTTTTGGTTTTAGTTTTTCCTTTCCTTCTTTCCCTGTTTTTCTGTTCTTTTCTCTGTTTCTTCCATGTTGAGGCTTTCTGTCGCTTGTTCTGCCACGACTGTCGTCCATGGTAATATTTTAAAGTGCAGTGGTGTATTCAGGACTTATTCCACGTTGGTAGTTCGCTGGCCGTAGTTCGATTTCGAATTTTTTAAGGTTCAGACTGTTGGCCCAAGCATGGCCGCAGGCATCAAATTGAACTATATGGTATAACCGCTGGTGAAAGTATTTGCACATGGTACGATAATCAAAGAAAGCACATTTTGATTTGAACAATTGCTGATGTCACAAGACAGCTTTCCAAGTAACAAAAAGACGAAAACAGCCCACAAACCCCTACCAAGCTAAGATTTAAAGAAGGAAAATAAAGAATTGAAACGGGATTCTTTCTTCAACTAAGTGTTTAAGTCGGTCTGACACTGACTTCCTTATGTGCACTCCGACTACCTCACCACCCGATAGCTGTATATGTGTCTGAGTCGCTGACTTGATACCTTGTCCATCTTCAATTCTCCCATTCCCAGCCGAGCCGGGCTGAGAAGAAGTCAATGCCCCTAGTGTCTCTATCAAAGTCCTTGCTACAATGTTGATCTTCCTCCTGCTGACGCTGTCATCATGGTGCCTCTGTTAGAAGAGTCAACCATTGAGAAGGAAGAGATACTTTTAAACTGTATAATGATTGACCTGACGAATCGAAGCTCTCCAGTGTATACGGCCGAGAGATCCTATCACTAATTCCTGCTTAAACTAGTGGTTCTTTCTTCTTTGTCTGGTGTGCAAAAAAGTGTATATCCCCAATTTCACTATACTATTTGCTAAATACTGTATCATTTGGGTATATAATCATTTGAGATTGATCTGACTAGAAATGCAGAGGAAGCCGCTTATTGTGATCATTTTGGGACAAGGTCTTTCATATAAGAATAACCAATGATGAAATTAAGTGCATTAGATATGCAGAAATTATGATAACTGTCAATAGTGTAGTTTATGATCGATTGATTTTGATTTCAATAACCGTCTAATAACATCATCTGTTATCATAATGAGAGACTTTCTCTGTGGTTTGCAAGACTATTTTTTTGGAGATTAGTTTATGGTAAACACTCCAAATACTGACGTAGTTATTTGTTTCAATGCTGATAACATGTTAAGAAGAATGTTGTGCAGTAAAAATTGGGGTCACGAAACCGATGTTGCAAAATTCTTCGAAGTCTTAACCATGTTGCTGACGGCACCAGTTAAAACAAAAATAAATGGTAGACCTATTACTGTCCATTCTTTGTATATCAGCTTGCCTTATTCTCGGAGCAGGAGAGAGAGAGAGAGAGAGAGAGAGAGAGAGAGAGAGAGAGAGAGAGAGAGAGAGAGAGAGAGAACGAACAAAGCTTTTCTCATTGTTTTCGTAAAAGTGGAAGTGGTCCCCAAGCTGGGAACAATGCAACGTACACAACAGAGAATCATGCTCAAATCAAATTGAAAGTTCACAAGGCATCATATTATAACAAACGGGGATCAAATATGTCATATAAACCATTAGAAAACTCAAATGACCTTGGACTGGTCAAGTTGCATCTCTTTCTTTCTCTCTCTCTCTGTCTATATATATGTCAGTCGTAACTCTAGCATACGGGCTACTTGGATTGGGACCGAGTACTCCGACTATAGACGATACCTGTCTATCTATTCCAGACCAGCGATAAATTAATCTATTTCAAATCAGCATGGAATGTTCCAGATCAATTTTGTTCTAACTTGACTTCGAATTCTCGTTCGCACTTGAATACATGCCAAAAAGAACCGAAAACCAAAACAAGCACACTATTGTTTCAAATCACATAATATGAATAGATTGACTGATTATGTAGAATTGCATCGAGAAGAAAAATATATGGTTGGCCAAGCTTGTTTTTCCAGTTCAAATCATGCCAATCGTGGACTGATAGCGATTAGAGTAATCATGGAAATCTTCTGAGTGACTGCAAACATCATTCTAAACCAATGAGTCATTCAAATAATGACACATGTTTAAAAACATTCGGTCTGTGTGACATTGTAAATGGTATCAGTGAGTCTGTAAAGCTAAAAAAATAAACGGCATAGCAAACTACCCGTTTAGTAAACGCTGCGTTAGATATTTGCAAGCAAGAACCGCCATTTCAAGGGCATGATGAAGGGAGAAATAGACTTAACAAAGGTAATCATCGGGATAATTATTTTGCTGAAATCAATAGCGTCTTTGCATCAAGACTTACTACCAAAGAAGAATCAAAGCCTTTTTCGAGTGTTTCAAGTATAGTATAGCATGTCATTATATCTGCAATTGATAGCGTAATCGCCAGTGCAATTCGAAGTGGAGTTGATTGCGCTCCGTTTATTTCAGTGCAAGCAGACAAAACTACCAACTCTGCAATACACGCCGAGCATTCTATTATAGGTATTAAACTGACAGCGAAACAAATGGAAGATTTTCAAAAGGATTTTCTGATGTAAGCAATGATAAAGGTGCATCGAGACTGGATGATGTGATGAAAAAAAGTGGAACTCCTTTAGTGATGCTAAAACCAAATTGGTGAGCCAATCATATGATGGAACAGCAGTGATGGCAGTGGATGACGATGCACAAACAGATTTAAAAGAGAAAAGGGTTTAAATACAGTGATTCAATTAATTGTTATGCACATAAACTGAACTTAGCTTCGAGTACGATGCTGGAAAGTTCATGGAGTAAGAATTTTCTTTCAGCATTTTACACAGTTTTAGTAAAAGTACATCTTCGAGTACAGAACAGAAAAGTGTCTTTTAATATCAACATTCCATATCTTTGTTAATCAATTGTTTTCATATCATGCAGCCGCGAGCTTAAAAGCTATTTGACATTCTACAGTGTTAGCATCACGATTTGGAGTAAACGTAGGATTATATAAATAATTCTATTCAATTCGTTGAAAGTCATTGCACCAATGAACACTATAAAAACATTGATGACTCGGAACTTCATCCCACTAGAAAAAGCATGAAAAAGCAAATGAAGCATAAAGCAACATATTTGGAAATATTCCAGAACATTTCACTGATACTGACGAAGCAATTGGCTCACATTATAGAATCTTTATATTTTGAACCACTTGATGTAAAGAAGTTCGAAGTGTTAGCCCATACATTCCCTTATGCAGCCAATAGACACTTTACTGCATAAATATCCAGGTATGTTTGAAAAGAAATCCTCGTTCAACGAACTCGGGTATTTGTATAATGGCAATGACTTCAAAGAGTGCAAGTGAAGTAATGCAATTTTAGAATTACTTCTCAAATCGGATTTTTTGTCCCCTGTGCCTAAACTTTTCCTGACCCTCCCTGCAACTTCGGCTGCGAAAAAAAAAGAAGCTTCTAAACTTTTGACAGAATTCGGGATGCACAATGGCTCGTTTTCACTGGTGTCACTTCCATAGAGAAGCAAATACTCATTAATTTAAAACAAAACGAAGAATTACGCAAGATATTTCTTATGAAACCAAAGCGTTTAGAAATCATGCTAACATGAAGTAAGTTAATGTTTATTTCGTAAATTGATTATTGCAATTTGATTTTTCCATTTTTTTTGACCAAAGAGCTTCTGAAGCCAATCTCACCAGACTCATTATCTTTACTTTAAAAGTGCCCTTATGCCAAATATCAGCTTCTTAGGTGAAGAATTGTGCCTTACGAATGCTCCAATGAGCTACAAATTATTATGAATGACCCCCAGTGACGACCTCGAATGGTTTATGAGTTGAAATCCACATAGTTCATGACCCCCGTATCCCTCTGCTAATTATCATTTTCTTAGTTGCAAATTATTGCCTAAGATTGCTTCAATTGGCTAGAAATGACCAAAAATGACCTCTAATGACCTTGAACAACATCTGAGATCGACCTTACATTGCCACTGTCCTCAGCTGTTAGAGGATGTATCCCTATGGAGAGTTTTTTGTTTAATAAACTATCAGTGGTTAAATCAAAGGGGGAACTTTTTTTGCTTCCACGGATCAAATCGAAAGGAAGATTAGTTTTCACTTTTAGGCCTAAAATCGAAGGGGAGGATTTGTTCACTTCCAGGAATCAAATTGAGTAGAAGATGAGTTTCAATTTCATTTTCCATTTTTTAAGGATCTAACTCGAGGTGGGTGTATTTTCCTTTCTACTCTTTGGAGTCAGAATCGAGAAAAGAATCGTTCATTTCTATTTATAGGATTCAAGATCCAACGGAATATTGTCCCACTTTTAGGGGGTCAAAATTAAGGAGGAATATTTTTTTAGTTTTAGAAGTCAAAATTGTTGTGGAAAATGTTCTTCCTCTTCTAGGGATCTACTGGAGAAGGAATGTTTTTTTCCACTTTCTAGAGGTAAAAATCAATGATGAGTTTGGTTTTCTACTTCTAAGGTTCAAAATTGAAATGGAACGTATATTTTTATCTTTAGGGTTCAAATTCACCAGGAATGTTTTTTTTAGCTTTTAGATGCCAAAAATCGATGGATATGTTTTTCACTTCCAAGTGTCAAAATGGAGGAGGGAATCTTTCTTCTAGGGGAACGAAATCGACATGTACAAATGTAAAATCGAGGCTAGGCTTTTTATTTTTAAAGGTTAAAATCACAGATAAGGAGAATTGTTGCTTTCAAAAGAACGTTTTGCAGACAAGGATTAATTCGATATTTACAATAATAAATGTGTTCGCACGAGTTATTTAGAAATAACGGTTGCATTCTCATTTCCTTTGGTTGTCATTTGGCGGAGAAAAAATTTGCAATTTCAGCTTAATTGATGCAACACATTTCTGTGCCGATCACAGTAGAAGACTTTTATTGTTGAAGAGATACCTTCAACTGAGTGACTTTAATGCAGCGGGGTTACAATTACAAAAGAAAAACATGCAAGAACGAGGTCACTTGTAGATATCAAAGTTCATAACTGCACCAGGAAATTAAAAACATCGTATACACTGAAGTATTAGTATCAGATCTGCCCTGCAAATGTTTTCTTCAACCTCCCCAGATCATTGCTATGTACACAATGTGCACCCTGCATAAGAATGGTTCATAATATCACGAATGTTATCAATCATATTAAATGATTCTGCTTTATGCTGACCGGTGGTTCACCTGCGTCTACCTTAGATATGCAACACGAGTATTATCCTTTCCGTGGCTCCGATGTGATCATATTCTTTGCTATGCATACGCTGTATGATTCCCATGGATCCTGTGAGCGATAATAATGATCAGATTTCTATATATCTATTCAACTAAGTGATACAATAAGTTTGATTCTACTTATGTATATATGACTTTTAGTTGTCAAAATGCAGCATTGTGCCGAATGTTACAGATTTTGGAGAACACAGCTTTCGTCTCTCATTAGGAATAGAGGCCCATTGAGGTATTCCACTGGAAATCTGCGTTTTCAGTTAGTATATATATATATATATATATATATATATATATATATATATATATATATATATACACATATGTATGTATGTATGTATGTATGTATGTATGTATGTATGTATGTATGTATAAGTAAGTGAAACTTGTTTTCAAAGAAAGCCTTTGGAATATACTTTTCCATTTTTGTATATAAGAAATAAATATTTGCCTTTCATAACTCCGACTTGTAGAAAATAACTAAAAAATATGGAACATGTTAAGAATTTACTAGTAAACAAGATGAATTTTTCTCACGAGGAAATAGTGTGTGCCAAATATCTATTTATCCAATAATCTACATAATAAAAATAAGGAGCATATTTTGTCGTTCTCCATTGCGTGCACAGATCTTTTCTGTGTATTTGAATATACAGAAAAGTCAGCTATAAAGCATGCAGTAGCCAGGTTGCACGTTATAACCTTGTCTTAAGAACATTTAGTAGGAAATTGATATCACAATCTTTTCATGTATAACAAAAAAAAATCATTTGATTTGAAAGAATGGAACGTAAACCTAGGGTAGAAATCACCTATCAGATTTTAACTCTCCCCACTTCCCTTTTCATTCTGCATCATCATCATCATCATCATCATCATCATCATCATCATCATCATCTTTTAGCGTCTGTTGTTGGTCGTAGTACTCAAGACTGGCTGGGCTTCTTCATCACCGGCATCATGAAGCCAATGCTTTTGGGACTTGTATAGATTGTCAAGCAATTATATATATTTTTTACTAATGATCTCTGGGGATCGACATTGTGAGTCGTGATGTCAAGCGTCCGTCTGATATTTTTGCATCATGACCAGGTCGTTACTTTTTCAGTTTTTTGCTGATTTTCCTGATATTTCTTACCTTGTTTATTTTCATGATCATCTCGTGATCTCTACATAAGATGCTGATTCTTTCCTATGAACGTTGCAGGATTCTCAGTTTGAGGGTCAAACTTTAGTTACATCCAATATTTCAACCCCATATGCGACTATCGGAGGTATATATTGCAGACCTTTTATCTTTTTATTTTTATTTTTTATAACTGATAGGATTCATTTGTTTTTGAAGGTTGAGCTTTCTTTACTTAAGGCTAGACAATTTAGAAGGATTCTTCGTTAAATTTCTCTTGAGGATTCCATGGGTTTCTTTCGTCGTAGATAGGTGTAGAAGTTTCATTTTCTTTCGCTCTGTTCCTTTCCGATTTTGATCTTTGTGTCTCTGTCTTCAACAAGTTTTTTTTGCATATGATATCTGTTTTACTGGGTTCATCTCAAAGACGTTATATAGCCTGATAAAAGATCTGTTGTATTGATAGATATTTTGCAAAACTCCAACATATATTGGGTCTATGCATGAATGCCTTTCGGCTTTTCCACTGAGTCGATGACCTCTTAGAAGACAACAAATGCTACAGCAAGTGGCATTTTGTATTCTGCTACCTTTTCTTTCAGCTGACTTACAAAATGGAGGTGGTCAATGGTGGGGTAACATCTCTTGAAGCCGGCTTGTTCCTGTGGTTGGTTTTCGTCTAGTGTTTTGGGTGATTCTGTTTGTACCTTTAACTGCTTAAGGATACAATTTAGCAGTCAGGTCAGACAGTATAACTAATATAACTAATATATATATATATATATATATATATATATATATATATATATATATATATATATATATATATATATATATATATATTGCGATAAACACAAGCAATTAAATACCACTGTTGAAATATTGGAAATTCAAGAAAACATAAAACACTTACCACTTCTTAAGTATCTCATACGTTAACAATGGCTGAGACAGAATAGAGAAAAAATGTCTATTTTTCTCAATGCCCTGTTGTGTTCAATTTTTAAGATGGTTTCTAAGATGAAACTTTGTTTAGAGTTATTAATGAAAGATGTCATTTAATCTATGCCCCGATTTGTACAATTTTCAAAATGGCATCCAAGATTTAACTTCGTTTTCAGTTATTAATAAAGGAATAATTGTCATTATAAGTATTTGGCAGCCATCTTGGACGCCATCTTGACAAATGAATACATGCATGTTGTCATGAATATGTATATTAATCTATAAGTAAGAAATACAATGAAAAATATATATACGACATAGATATATTTTAATAGTATATAATATTGATAACTGATCAAATATATAAAAAATTGATATATACGTAAAAAATCAGCATTACCCAAAACCCAATGTAGTGATAAACAATCAGAATGAAAACTTAATCCAATGAAGGGTAGAAATAGCATTTGATATCGCATAAGAGAACTAAATTTATATGAGCTGGTTCGGACGCTAAATAAAAGGCATATATATCAATATCTATAAAGTCATTCACAAGACGACACATCTCCATGAAACCCTCGAAAGGAGAAAAACTGGGTGGCAAGCCTTTTTTCGAACAAGCTCAACCTTCAAAAATAAGAATATTCCATTATTCCTAAGTAGAAGGGTATATAACCAATGCACCCCCCTGATAGTCACCTATGGGGCTGGGACATAGAACTCAACCAAAAGACTGACCTGCAAACTGAGAAACATACAATAAGTGCATGAATCATGCTTAACCCCACATGGAGAGATCACAAGACAGCACAGGATATCATGAAGAAAACAGGGGTCTGAGACATCTTAGAATCCATTAGAGAACTCAAATGTCAATGGGCTGTTCATCTTGCAAGAATGTCAGATAACTGATGGACATCACGATTCACAGCATGGAGTCGTGATCACATGCTCTACCGAGGCTGACTGAATACACGATGGTCAGACGAACTAGACAAATTCACGAAGTATTGGCTCTGTGACGCCCACGACAGAAAGGTGTGGTGAAAACTGGGGAATGTCCATAACCAACGATGGACGTTAATAGAATTATGATGCTGCTGCTGCTGCTGCTGCTGCTGCTGATGATGATGATGATGTTGATGATGATGATATCTCATTATTAATCTCAATCAACAGTACATGTTAGAAAAATCAAATTCAAACAATGGAGAATATTGTATACATTTTCAATACTCTTATGGTATATGTATTCTTAATGTATTTTTTGCTTATTATCTATGAGTTCTCATCAAGTTTTTGAAATTTTATCTTTCCCATTCAATATAATTTTATTTTAAAATTTTTAAAAAGTATTCAATGTTTTTTTTTTTTTACTTTTCAATTTACTTGATTTTATCATTTACACGCTGTCTTATATATTCATAAATTCATGTATCATTAGCTTCACAATCGTTCATATCTTTTTCGTACTCAGCTTTTTAATTAAATGTAATTTTGTACTTATTTCTTTCATTTTCAATCAATACTTATTCGGTAAAATATCTTGGATTTTTCATTGACTTCTTATTTCTTAATACATATAATGGTCATTGTAGTAACATTATTCACATCTTTATATTACTATTAGACCGTTTTCTTCACATATTAAGCGAATAGAAGTTTTAAAACTCATCAGTACATTTTCTACAATCTGAGATATTTTCAACAATTAGTGATTCAAAACATAATCATGTCGTGCTGTGATTGCAATAATTTTAATTAGTATCCAACAATTAACAATTATTAGGAATTTTTTTCCAAGCATACAATGCAGAATATGATTTAAACAAAGGTGACCGTAGAAAAAAAAAACTATTCAGACACGTTGATTCAAAATTTTAATACTGAGTTGCATTGCCTAGGTTTGCAATTACCGCAAGAGACTGTTTTGTAACCCTTTACAAACCCTATGCAGCATTCTTTTGAATCGAGAATAAACATTACCTATCAATAAAATCTAATGTAATAATAAACATTCAGAATGCCCCCCCTCCCTAGCAAAAAACTTCAATTCATCGGTGTTCTTATGGTCCCTCTAATGAATTTGATCTTCCAACAATCACCATGAATTCTCAACTGGATACCGTGATTAACTAAGCCACTGTAGCATCTGATGAGAGTATCTTAGACTGAGCCAAATATGCTGCAAATGGACACATATTGAGTGAATGAAAAGAAGTTACAGTTAAAAGACGATTTTTTAAAAATCTTGTATACATACTTTTGCTGAATAACATACCATTTTGTATCTAAAACTTCCACTATCTTTCTGGCAACTTCATGATTCAATCTTTTCAGAAATTTTTATCTTTTCGAGTTAGAAATAGCTCTCTGTGCTATTATAAGCTCCTTCTGCAGAACCAAACTATTGATTTGACCAAGCACTGCTCACAATTAATCCAATTGAAGACTGACAACCTTATATACTTCTTGTGTATATATTCTATAGGTATATACCCAGACAAGTGCGCACAGAGAAGCACGTGTTCACGAATATACCTGCAGAGACATTCGCTCAGGCTTACATTCTCACACAAACACGAAAACACACGCACACAGACGTACACGAAAACACATGTATATATATATATATATATATATATATGTGTGTGTGTGTGTGTGTGTGTGTCTGTGTGTGCAATATGTGGTTGCATGCATTTTTTTGTGTGCGTATGTAAAATAACCAGGATTCCTTATCGATGTCATTTGCTTGGTTATCCATAATTGAGAATATTTAATCTTCTTCGAGACATAATCGAAATCCTTGAAAAATCTTCTATTTTCGATATCTTTGAAATTATCTACATATTATGAAGATTCATACTTACCCGTCTTCGGGTGGATTCGAGTTTCGATCTCGATGGAATGAGAGCTAACGAGCCAATTTTGATTGCAGTCATAAAAAAGTATCGATCCTAATAATGAAGAGGGGCTTTGAGTGCGTATTCAGATCGAGGGGAAATTGATGGTTGTAGATAGAATGAGTATAAAATAAAATGATGGAGACCAGTTTTATGTTCGTTCTTTATATTCTTGCACAATCTTTGTAAATGCCAGCAATATAATCTTTTGATAGTTTGGATTTGTACGAGCAATATGTATTCTGTTCCTTATATTACGCCAAATCGGTGAAATTGCTTAATTAGTCACTTATGGAGCTAAAACATGGAACCTAACCAAGAGACAGACCCGAACATTGAGAACCATGCAACGTGCACATGAAAGAATAATGCTGGGCCTCACATGGAGACACCACAAGACAGCACAGTACATCCGAGAAAAGACAAGACTTAGGGACATCATAGAATCCATTAAAAATGTCAAATGGCGGTGGGCTAGCCATGTTGCAAGAATGGCAGACAATCGATGGACATCGCGACTCACAACATGGATCCCCCGATACCACATACGCAACCGACGCCGACAAAGTGTTAGATGGAGAGACGAACTAGACAAGTTCAGGAAATACTGGCTCCGTGACGCCCATGATAGGGAAGTGTGGCAAATCCTGGGAAAAGTGTATGTCTAACGACGGACGCTAAAAGACTGATGATGATGATGATGATGATGATGATGACTTATTTTTGAAAAAAAAAGATTTTAATCTGATTATATAAAATTTGTATTGTAATAAATATTTGTTTTATATCCTTGTTTCGATTAGATAAACTAACATTAGCTCTTCGTATATATATATATATATATATATATATATATATATATATATATATATATATTTTTAAAGATTGATTGCCTTTTTGTTTAATTGATTTCACAGACTTTTTGTTCGAAAAAGTTTTTCATCCTTGATGTAATTGAATAAACTTTTGGTCAAATCAAAATTATAGATTTACCAGATTTTTTTCCAAAAGTTGCATTTTCGCCAAATAGGCAATTTTGCTGATTCAGCATAACATATGTAAAGTTTGATAGAGAGCAGAAAGAAATACATTTCGCTCCTGGGATCGACAAAATGCTCGTCCGACTACCCCGTGTAATCATCTTTTCTAAATGTTCACTTTGTGATGTTATCTCATAATCCAGGAGCATCAGGTCAAGACATAAAAATTAATTCTAGCAAGCTGATATTTTCGTCAATTATAGGTAACGGTGTATCGAATAAGACACTGAAAGTCCCTGAAAATCTCAGGGGAACTTCAAGTGATATTTTCGAAACATTGTGATTTGGTAATGGCAGTGTGCACTATAGATTCAGTCAAGTAGTCTATCGGAAAGTGGAAGTTATCATTTTGTGGGCGGGAAGTAAAATGTTGGCAAAATCATATCTAGAGATGATCCAAATCAAGAAAAAAATTGTTAGTAGCTCCTCCATTCCACAAAATTTCATTGAAATTCATTGAGAACCTACGGCTTGCACAGAAACCGGCCAATAGAAAAATAAAAACGAAAATTATCTTCGAATCAAGAAGTGATTCTTTGATCTGTCCCCAAATTTAATCAGATTTTCCTTTAAAGTTCCTGACTCTTCCACAAAAACTTTTGGAGACGGACGTGAGCAAATACAGAAATGTATGAAATATTAAAATGGAGAAGTATCTCGATCACAGACGGATGCTTGTATTCATTCCGGAATTTAATCACTCCCCCTTGTCCTGTAGCTTACCTTTCCACAAAATTTCACCAAAATTGATATCGTGTAAACAGACTGGGCCGAATATAGAATAAAACCTCCAAAAATTTTCAATGAATTTCAGTGTTTGCTCCTATCTTTCCACACGATATCTCTAAATAATCTCTATGAATTTAAACGAAATTTCGTGCGTAGGCTAAATAAAAAAGAGGTGATTATATTGAATATCAAATTATTGATATTGTAGTTCCTGAAAAGCTGTATAACATTGTATATTTATGTGTAGTTTTTGTGATGGACGGATATTTCATCAAATTGTTACCGATGAAGATGGTGAAAATTAACGGTGTCTTCGGGTTTTAATTATGTAATGCTTCTTAATCTATAGTCTGAAGCATTGCCTCTTTTACTAGGTTTTGGAGACTAATCATGGATATGGTCCCGCTATAATAGGTTGAGAACGATCGCCTAACCATTGAAACATAAGAGCTTACTCAAAAATCAACTTTCTATCTGTTTTAGTTGCAAAAGGGTGGCTCTCTAGCCAATATCCCACACTGTGAAATTGAAATTAGGCATAGAGGTAGATTCTTCCACGGCTAAAGCAACGTGATTTTTACATTAGGTTATTAGAGGTCACTATATGTCATTTCTGGTAATGCTTAGCAAATCTTCCAAGTTGCTGGCCACATTATAGCACCTAGGATGTAGAATGTTTGTATCGGAGCATGAAAAAAGGAAAAGTCCCTGGACCAGATAACATCACAGTCGACCTACTAAAAAAGCAGGGAAGGTATTACTAGTCATTGACGCTATCATAAAACAATGTGTTAAGGAGGTAAATGTTAGTTTATTGCAACATATCTATCAACACATCTGTGTCTTCATCAAACTACATTAAGGCTCTGAACATTTTCAATCCTGAAGAGGATTGAGACAACATGATACCAGCTCACCTGAACTCTCCACAACCTGAAATCCTGACTTGAGATGATCTTCTTAGACCTACACAAGAAAGACCAAGGAAGGAAGAAAGTTGATTTTCACATGAACTTCACCGAAACAAATGCCATGTGCAACAATCTTGTTGAGGACAAGGACTCAACAATGAGAATGAAAAAAAAATGTGGGGCTGAAGGAAGTAGACCATTACATCTTCCTAGGACAATATATCTCAACGAAATCCACAAAAAAAAAAGAAATCAGGCGAAAACAAATAGTTGATTGGCAAACTCTATTTTCGAGTACAAGAAAATCCAACGAGTCTAAAGGAAAAGAAACAATGGATTCTCCCAATATTCACCTATGGAGCTGAAACATGGAATCAAACCAGAAGATTAACCCTCACACTGAGAACCATGCATTGGGCACAGGAGAGAATCAGGCTCAACCTCAGATTGAGAGATCATGAGACAGCACGATATATTACGGAAAAGATAAGAATCCGAGCAGAATATAAGATTGCCGAGAATTCAATTGTATCCAAGGTTGTTGATCAGTCTTTTTTTTTAATGTGTCACTGCGGTTGGTTTGGGTATGTATGTGATTATATATGAAAGTTTAAAAAGTAAATTTGGACAACTAGAAAACACCCCAAAATGCTCATACCTCTGCCAACGATGTTTTAACCAAAAATGAATAAAATCAGATCACAAATAATTTTGATGCAGGGAAGGCAATTGGAAGGAATCTTGTTCCTGTGATTTCTCCCTTAGCAGATGAACTACACCACCGAAAATACCATTAGAGTTCATTGAGCACTTTTGGGGATATGTGTGACGTGGATGTGTAGCTAAAATACATGGGAAGAATACATTTCAGGATCCAGCCACTGTTATAACCAGTTTTACATAACCCACTTCCCACACCCCACAAAATGTCATTGCATATCATTGAAAATTTCTGGGGATAAACAGACGAACTGACACGTGGGTAGAGAGACAGAAGTGATTACATATCCATATTTCAATTCTATTGATATAGGTAAACGTGTCAGGGTTTTTTTTCTGGTCAATATTTCCACACCTGAAAGCAAATTGTGGAACTCGTTTAAGGCTGTTAGAAAATGTTTTATTCAATATATTTGTCTCTAGCTGGTTCTTCAATGATATTGTCCTCATTTTTTCCCCTTCATAGTTTCTTTAGATCTAATAATTAATATAGCAGATTCCCACGGCTGAGAAAGAGATAGAGTCGTTGCTCACCAAGATTCTATTCGGCGATAAAAGGTTGGTTGATTTCTACTGAGATCTTCGGTTGGAGATCGATGAAAAAGACCCAGCATGAACTTAGCAGTAGAGGGGAATTGTCAATGTGGTTTATTGCGCCACTCAAAAGTTGGAATCTTCAGTTCTCTTTATCTCGCTTTTAGTCCTGGTTCAGAGCAAGAAAAGCTCGACATATCAATATGACCAACGTAGATTGAAATGTATCTAGATTTAGGTTAAGTTCCATAAGTGGGAAGTGTCTGGCCATTTCCTCCCGCGAACATGACTGGAAAAACTGGGAAATGGACAAGGAGTTGGATGTTTCGATAGCCAACGTTAAGAAGTAAAGTTTTCGAATAACACAAAGGAGTAAAAATAAACCCAAACAAAAAAAAAAGAACAAAACAAAACAAAAAACAGAAATTCCAATCTCATGATTTAATGGGAAGAAGGATTCTGACGAAAGGAGACGGAAGTCATCAGGGTCAGTGAAAGATAAGGAATAAAATAGAAGAACGGGGAATAAAATTGGATTGAAGAGACAGAGAAAAAAAAACTGAAAGAGAAAACGTGTCTGGTCAGACACTAAATAGTGACCTTCACCAAATGTCTTTGGCAGCATTCTAAGTTGAGTGGGATCAATTTAAAAAAAAAAGATGAACAATGAATAAGTTACAATTCTCACCTTCTGTTAGCTGTGATCACTAGAAAAATTCATTTTTCTAAATATCAAGATGAACCATGCAGAAGACAATTTACGGAACCGATTTGATATTTATTTGCAAATTGAACCCTAAACTAAAAAAAAAAAAAAACTATTTATGTCCGATTAAAAAATCTAAAAAATCGTCTATTTTAACACAAGGGATAAAAATTTGAATTTTCAACCCTCTAGCTCATTTGGTACGACCTGTTCACTGCGATACATTGCTAGACCGCTAGCCAGCCCACCAGTTTTGGTTGACTGATTTTGATACAAAGCACTCAAAGAAAGACCATCTCTGGCAAAGACTAATACGGAAATACTATGAAAACAACTAGATGGGGTCAAAGTGAAGAGAAAGTGATGGCTTGAGCACACAAAAAGTGCATAAGCGAAACAGTAGGTGTGTGTATGCAAATGCGTATGTGTGTATCTGCTTTTCTACGGGATTGGAAGTGAATACCTTTGTGTACTTGTCGGTCACGTAGTATATGAACTGTTATGAATAATTTGCGAGTAAACATTTGTGGTAACGTGAAGTGTGTTCAGGACAGAATTCGGTGAATATTTCATCGTATTTTTGAATATTCAATTTCAGGTTAAAATAATACCTTGAAAATACGATGCGAGCGTGTGTGAATGTACTCATATACAAGTGTGTGATTGTATCATTGTATCTCTTTTCATCTGATAACAGTTTTGGGGAACATTTCAATGTGGGTGACTAGATTATTTGACAATAGTACGGTAACAATTCTCAGATTGGGAAAGATGAAGGACTTGCTATTCGAAGCCACGTCTCAACCACTTGAAGATGGTGACTATCAATGAAAAAAAAATCAAGGATTAAGGCATTCTCTGAGAAAGGAACTGAAAGTCATTAGGACATATACAGAGGGTTTACCTAAGAGAGGGAGGTGAATAAATAAAGATAGAGAGTGATAATATGTGAATTTGACCTCCTGGGAAGAATTACATAGGGACTAACCGTAACCAAGAGGAGGTAGATAGGGTAAAGGGAGAGGAGAGGGCGATGTGTATATCTGAGTGGAAAGTCAAGATGTTATCCACTATTTGTTGGGGAGAGTTGAAGAAGAAGAAGAAGAAGAAGAAGAAGAAGAAGAAGAAGAAGAAGAAGAAGAAGAAGAAGAAGAAGAAGAGTATGATTAAAACAGCCGTCAACATAGACCTTCACCAGGATTTCCGAGACTTCTCTATCGTGGGCATCGCAAAGCCAGTACTTTCTGAATTTGTCAAGTTCATCTCTCCATCGCGTATTTTGTCGGCCTTGATTTCGCATGTGATCTCAGGGGATCCATGTTGTGAGTCGTGATGTCCATCGGTTGTCTGTCATTCTTGTGACATGGCGTGCCCATTGCCATATAAATTTTATGATAGATTCTATGAAGTTTTGGACTCCCGTTTTCTTCCTCATATACTTTCAGTGAAATAATATTCAGTACTTCAATTTATCTTCAAACTTATTCTTCATCGCTGATATTTCGGAGTTTTCGAAAGAATTAAAAAAAACAACAAAACAACTATTTCCTGAAAACGGCTGAGCGTTGTCAAATTTCCCTCACCAATGAGATCTACTGTTTCATGAATATTTGCATTCTTACTTCTCCTCTTTCTCCCGTAATTTCCGTTGAAGATTCCTATCACCATTGGAGCGAAATTCTAGATGTCTTCGGTAGAAAATGCAGTTATGTATTTTGGTAATATGCGCCTTGTGTGTCTCATACATAGTTGCTTGTGCACCAGCTGTGATAGTATTCGAAAAGCATGGTACTTAGCAAAAGTATGAAGATGATTCCAACTGAAAAGTGTGTACAATCCAATTTAGCACCAAAACGGTAAGGTTTTTCGAAGTATCACTAAAAAGATTTGATCTTATTATGATTGAGGAAAACTACAAATCAATAATCCAAGAGTTGATCGAACTACTGATCTTATTCTTAAGATTATAGGATATGCATTAATCTTTTAGATTAAAGTTATCCTAAATAAATGTCCCATTTGTAGTGCATTATGTCTAAAATATTTCCCTTTGAGTTTGAATAGTCTTACCAGTAACATCATTTGATGGACCATTTTCATGACAACTGAACTAGATGAAAAATCCACGTAGAAGTCTCAATAAAGTTAAAGAAATCAGGTAAGGAATCGGTGTTAAATCTAGTGTGCTTGAGCTCGCGACCGGTCACAGTTGTCCAGTGGTAGTACTTGCCTCAGGTTTGCTAGTTCTCACTAAGGACTTGCAACTCGATACTTCGGATACACCTATTCTCATAAGATCACTGACGTTAAGTAATTCAAACCTGGTCAGTCTTTTGATAGGTGACCATTGGGGAAAACCAAGTGCAGTCAGCAGAGCGAGGCTTCAATATGCCCGACAAGCCAGAAGTTGGTCTTCCTATCAGATGGCTGTGTATCTGAAAAACCTTCAATGAGGGTACTAGCAGAGAACGATGATACATACACACGCATGTTCGTGGACAATCTACGGTGGAAATTTGCATATTACTGAAACCAAGTTTACACTAGTGGCTTGCTCCTCAGCTGAAATAGTTACGAGTAACCCACAAGGGCTTATAGAAGGTGTTTGGACCCAAGTAATAGCCAACATTTAGAATATTGATTATCTAGGCTGACAGACTCTCACCTAAAGGTAGGCGTGACAGAAAATTCCCATAAAAAGTGCCAAAATGACCTTGCACTGGAGGTATGGTGGGGTGTTGTTAACAGCAATTACGTTATTTATTATCCTTTATATTACGTTAGCGATTCATTATGATTTATTTCCGGTTTGCTAAGCCTGTGAAAGCTTTGTCAGAGCCCCGTCAACTGAAAGTTACGGGTAGATATATCCTGCTCAAACCGTTGGCAGTATCTCAAGAAGCTTTACAATGGGTTGAACTTTTCGGGTTTTGAATAATAGTTGTTCGTCCTCTCGACTGCTTACCCATCAGTATCGAAGAGCCAATCTTATTTATCCTTAGCCTTGGGGGAAATTTATGCCTCTCCCAACGTTAATAGTGTGAAAGGAACACATACGGTTTCCACCACACTCATCATTTTTTTATGTAAATCCTGAGATTTTCGAATGTCTGGTTTTGTATTTTGTCGTCATTAAGTCCAACAAATTTCCTCAGACGATCAATAGTATCATGTATGTATATAAAAATCATCAATACGCCCAACAGCTTCCAGAACATTTGAACATTTTCCACAAAATTGAAATAGATTTCGAATTTTTTCGGGAGCTATTACAACGAATCTCTTGACAATTGATAATCTTTTTCAGGAAAGTATTTTGTCTTGCACACAAGAACGTAATCATTCTCTTAATCGTCCATGTCTACCTTTGATATGTAATTGTCAGAGCAATGGAAAATACTAGCATCTCATCTTCATAATTCTTTGAAGACGATTAGTCAAAACTGTCAACAAAGGTTTTTTCGATTTTTGAGTCATTCTTGCTGGCTGACAACTTACGCAGCTTAAGCTCCATCGGTGCAGTATTTGTCGACCATAATGGAACTAAAGGACTGGACATTTAGGCTTTTACTCTTTATTATGTCTAAAAAAATTGTTTTAAAAAAATTCCCCTAATAGTTTTTTGCAGGGAATCAATTTGCAATGTAAATTAGTGTTGGATCATTTCGTATCCAGTAGTGACCATGCTTATCCTTTCAAGAATACGGATTTTTTCAGTAATTACTGGCCAACAAAAGAAGTACGAGATAATGTACAGTGTATTATCTTATTATTTGATCGTCCCTTTCCTAATCTTTTAATTGATCATCCTAGCACCGCACGCTGACAAAAGACATTGGTCACGTGACGGCTTCTATTGAGTGAGTAACCAGACCCGTTTGTTTAGATATATTACTGCACACGTAAATACCAGCCCTGAAGGGTTAGAAAAGACGTTAGTATTATATGCTAGGTCTGATTGATCTTACTTCAATCGTCTAGATTATATATATATATCATAGGAAGGTTATGATCTAAAAATCCCCCAGAGAGACTTGGAACAGTGTGAGATTGTCTAACAATTGTAGGAAATTATTTGGAGTTGCTGTTAACGACGAAAACCATGAATTTTAATTATTTAGGTATGATCAATATAGGCGCGGTTTCACTGGCAAATCGACACCCAAGAAATCTAAAAATCTGGTAAAAATCAGAGTATCATTCGATTTCAATAGATTTTTCGATATTTGTTCATTAAAGGACAAATTTGAAAAAAACGAACTTCTTTCTGAATATTGGAAAATATTTTTTTCATATAATTCTTACCATTTTGATGATTTATCTCATCTATATATGACTGTTTCCATTGATTTTCCACATTTAACCGACAAATCCCTCGAGATATTGATTATATCTACTTCTTTTAGCCTTTAGGAATTTCTTTAACTTTGAGTCTTACCTTGGGAATTAGACAACAAGAAAAATTGGCTAAACTATTTTTATTCTCAGCAATTTTTTAGTTTTATTTGATTAATCACAAGTTAGGTGTTTAATCTGGAAAGAGATTTTTGACTCAATATAAAAAAAATGTACATTATTTTTAGAGATTACACTCAATTCGAGCAGTTCCCTAACGCTTTTCCGTAGAAAGTAAACATAATTAACACCTCGATGGATTTATCTGTTAGATGTGTGAAAATCGATGAAAACATTGATGTATAAAAAAACAAAAACAAAACAAATCATGAAAATGCTAAAATGTGGGATTGGAATCATACGAAAATTGTTCTTTTCCGATATTTGGAATAGAAACATCATTCTCAAAAATTCGCCTTTGAAAAAGTAAGTATTGAAAATTTCATCAAAATATTATGAAAAACATATGCTGACTTTTGCCATATTTTTAATTTTCTCGAATGTCGATTTGCCCGTGAAAATTCTTTCCATAATGTTCATACCTAAACTTCAAAATTTTCTGATATATTTTCGAGCAGCATTGACATTTAACCGAAAAAAAGTTTTTTCACTGCAAATAAACTTTGAGAAAATATTACAAAGAGTTAGAACTAATCAACATACCCTCACAATAATTATGATCAATTGTATATATTGGTTGGACCCATGGAAATGCAGCGGGTGTTGACAAGTAAGATTATGTATTATCTCATGCTTTTGCTCTTCTCTCACCATAAGCCTGTTTCTTCTTGTTTTCTCCTTTATCCATTCCAATCATCGTTGCTCGTTCATGTTTTTTTATCAATGCTGTAAATCATACATTAGTTTGATACGTGGGAATCTTGCTACAACCTCTGGAAAGTATCTTACTTTTCCTCACCTCCTCCCAACCTCTTATCAAGCTACCTATATGCATTTTCTACCTTCTCCCTTTCTACCCTTTTTATTAAACTGCCCAACTTTTCTACGTTATTACTGAAAACTTATTATTCGAACGTAGCTAAGATCAATAATAATAATAATCATGTAGGAGGTGGTACCCAGAACACCCTTGTTGTGAGCTGGGGACAATATGAGAGGAAGGCTTGAAACATTTGGAGACTTTCACTCAGCTTTCTGCGATAATCTCCAGGCAACTGGTTTTGAATCTTCATCCACAGCACTGCTGTGGACTGTAAGAGTTTGAAGAGAAGGGCTGGAGAATTGAGGAAACTTGCTGTCATCCACTTTCCAGCAGTGACCACTGGACAACTGCAGTTGAAATGCAGATAACAATGATAATAATGATATTATTATTATTATTATTATTATTATTATTATTATTATTATTATTATTATTATTATTATTATTATTATTATTATTATTATTATTATTATCATTAATGGTTACACACCGTTTCACAACACAAGAAATAACCTCAAATAATAATAGGAAGGAGAAACCCAACTGGGAAAGAAGGTTAGAGAGACAGATCTCACAACTCCAGGGAGATGAAGCACTACTGAGAAAAGCACTGCGTACGAAAAGATCACGAGTAAGATTTTGGGACAAATATAAGATAACACAAAAAAGGTGTCCCTGCGGCATCGGAAGAGATACTTCATAGAAGATTAACCAAGGTTGCAAGGCTGAAGAGATACAGGCAAAGAATTGCCAAATACTCACAAAACCGCTCATTCCAAACAACGATAGAAAGTTTTACCAAGATCTGAACGGAGAAAGAAGACAGAATATGAAGCTTGGTGTCACAGAGACCCAAAACTACTGGATCAGCATTTGGGGGTACCCCAAAAGACATAACAAAACCCTGCAATGGTCAGAGAACATGGAAAAAGAACTCAGAGATATGACAATGGAGAACCAATAGTATCGAATGAAATCATATGGAAACACGCTCTCAGGAAAATAGGAGACTGGAGAGCGCCAGGACTTGGCAGGATCCACAGATATTGGTCAAAGAAATTCACCGCACTACATGATAGGCTCACCCACCGACTCTAGAGTTGCACAAATGAAGGTGAGGCGCCAGAATTGATGACCACAGATAGAACTAACTTCATTCAAAAAGACCCCGATAAGGGGAAGGCGACAAGCAATTATAGAACATTCACGTGCTTACCTCTCATGTAAAAAATCCTGAACAGACAAATAGTGGAGAAAATGTACATATCCATGGAAAGAAAGGGACTATTACAAGAAGAACAGAAAGGATGTAGGAAAGGGACCAATGGGCGAATTACTTACTCTACATCGAACAGATGATCTTAAAAGAAGTAAAGAAAAGGAATAAAAATAATGCCATGGGATGGAAAGACTACAAAAAAAAAAAAAAAAGGATACGACATGGTTCTACACAACTGGATACTCAAATTCCTCATAATATTCAATTATATTCGATAATATTATTTGTTTTAACTATGAGACCGCTCAATAGAATCCTGAAAAACAGCAAAAGATACTATTTCTCCAAAACAAAAGCAAAAGTCAACCAGCTAATATACATGGACGATTTGGAATTATTTGTAAAAAACAGGGGGAGAGCTCGAGATGCCTTTCAACAAAGTGAAAGAATACAGTTATACATTGGGATAGAATTTTGAATGAAAATAATGTGCAATCATAGTAATCCACAAAGGAAAGCTCGCAACGGCAGAAGGGATTGAACTTCCAGACAACAGGTAGATCAAAGCAAAGACTGCATTAGACCGATTCAAATACCTGGGAGTTCTTGAATGTGACTCGATAAAACGGGGAGAAATGAAGGAAAAAATTAATGAGCAATACCTCAGGAAGATAAGGAAAATATTAAAGATCAAATCAAACAGCAGGAATCTGATATAAGGAACCAAAACGTGGGCTGTATCGGTAGTAAATATACCCAGGACCATTCCTTGGATGGACAAAGAAAGAACTCTAATCAATGGACCGGCGAACAAGGAAGTTTATGACGATGTATAAAGCCTTACACCCGTGATATGACACTGATAGACTAAATGTAAAAGAGAAAAGAAGGTGGCTGGTAGCTCATCAGCATAGAAGACTGTGTCCAGTGAGCTAAAACAGATCTAGAAAAATACGTGCAAACAAACAGTGAGGACATCATAAAGAGTGCACGAAGCAGCGCAACGAACAACTAAAAAGTAGAAAACAATTGAACAGCGCAGCAAACAAGGAAAGAAAAATGGGAAAAGAAAAAGTTAGAAGAGAATTTAAAAGACTGATACAGGATGTAGCAGACGAGAGATCATGGTCATGGCTACAAAAAAGAAACTTGATGAGAGAAACAGAATCGCTCATCGTGGCAGCTCAAAACAAGTACATCAGAACGAATATCAAGCAAAAATTGATAGAACACATCAATAGAGAATGTAAACCAGGGACTTTGGCACCCAAAAAGACCACCTCAACCAGGCTAGAAGACCGGACATGGTAATCGTGGACAAAAAGAGGAAAATCTACCAAATAATAGACATAGCCGTGCCTGGAGACCATAGAGTGGAGAGGAAGAAGAGTGAAAAACTGGAAAAATACCAAGACCTGGCAGGAGAACTGAAGAAGATGTAGAACATGAAAGTCATGGTAGTACCAGTAATAATATGCGCACTAAGAACTGTCCCCCAAAACTGTGGGTGAGACTGGCGGAGCTCGGGATGAAAGGAAGGATTGGAACTATACAGACTATAGCACTGCTAGGAACTGCCCGGATACTGAGGAAAATACAAGAAATATAAGGTTTACAAGACTAAATATTAGGAGTGGCCTAAGAGAGGAGGAAGGAAAATAAAAGCAGAGATGTGAACCACAGCACTGGTTTGATAAGCAAGGGAGAGATGAGATGTGGGCTGAAGACCTGAGGAGACTTACTGGCACTCATCCTTTAGCGATGACCACCGGAAAACTGGTGTGAAACTGTGAAACACTGAATTACTGTGTTCTGTGAGAATGTGGAGAGGAGGGCTGGAGACTTGAGGAGACTTGCTGTCATTTAACCTCAGCAGTAACCACCCGGCAACTGGTGTGAAATTGCAACAACAACAACAACAACAACAACAACAACAACAACAACAACAGCAACAACAACAACAACAACAGCAACAACAACAACAGCAACAACAACAACAACAACAACAACAATAATAATAATAATAATAATAATAATAATAATAATATCTATATTTATATCTATAACCCAATATCCGTCCGTCTGTTCCACTTTGTAAGACACAATTATTCTTGCAGGAAGCTGAAATTTTGCATTGCGGTACATCTTTCCATGTTGGAGGACATAGACTATGTGATCTCTCAAAGGCAGACAAGTTCACAAATGTTCGATTTTGTTGAATATTCGAAACAACTATAATTTCATTTCGAAATTAACTTCCGTGCTCTCGATCCACGAGACTGTGTGTGTGTGTGTGTGTGTGTGTCTGTGTGTGTTTGTGTGTGTTTGTGTGTGTGTCTGTGTGTATTTGTATGTGTATAAGTTTGTCATGGTGTATCAATGTGTTTACTTGCATGTGTCACGTACATGAATGCAACTTATCTGCTGTTTCTATACAACGCCATTTTTTAAAATGTATTTTCATTTTCTTGCGTATACTGCAATAATCCTCTTCTGCGGATTCCCGTCTCCAGTTGGGTTTGTAATGATTTCTAATTTCTTCGCGGATTATTTTATGTCATTTGTCTTCACCATGACGTAACAGAAAAATTGAGTAGGCGGTCCCAACGACGTAGTCGTTTCTAGCGATTATTTCCATTTCTTCCTTCTTTCCTTCATTTGATTTTTCCTTCCTTCCTTTAAACCTTCCATGTTTCAGCTATAATTTAACTTTTTCGTCTTCACTTTTTTCTCTTTCATTCAGGTTTCCTCAAATTTTTTTAACTCTTCCTCTTTTACCCTTCCTCAGTCATTTTAACCACTCTTCCTTTCTTTTTTCTTTGTTCCATGTTTTCCCTATAATTAAACCTTTTCTTCTTTGATTTCTTTCTTTCTTCCGTTCTTTCGTCCAGGTATTCTCGAAGAACCTTCTTCTTCTCTTACTTATTTACAGACTTTCTTTCTTTTTCCCACCTTTTTTCTATAATTTGACCCTTTTCTTTCTTTCTTCCTTTCTTTTTTTTTCATCCATACTTTCTGTATATCTGAATCATATTTTCATCACATTCATTCTTTCGTTCTCTCCTTCTTTTGTCCCTGCTTTCTCTATAATTAAAATCTTTCTACATTTTCTTCCTTTTCCACCCTTCCATGCTTTCTGTATGACTTAAACCTTTTTTCTTCACTTTCACTCATTCAACCTTCCATCCATGCTGGCTTTATAGTTTAACCTCTCTTTTAGTTTCTTTCCGTTTCATTTTCTCTTACATGCTCTCCCTATAATTCAACCCTTACTTCTCCACTTTCTTTCTTCCTTTCTTTCTTTCTTCCTTTCTTTCTTTCTTTCTTTCTTTCTTTCTTTCTTTCGTCAATTTTTCTCTATTATGTAGCTCTTTCCCTTTACTTTCACATACTTTTTTCTTTCTTTCTTCGTCCTAGCTTCCTCTGCAATATAATTTTTTTCTTCGTCATTTCTTCTCTTTCTTATTTTCCTACTTTTTTTAAATTTCTTTTTATCTCCTTTGTTCTATGTGTAACTACCCTCTCATTCTTGTCTTTTTCTTTCATTCACGTTTTCTGTATAATTCAACTCATTCATCCTTCTTTATTTCACGTTTTTCTGCAATTTAATCTTTTCTTATTTACTTCTTTTTCTTCTCACTTTCTTCCGTTCTTTCTAATTACGAAAAGAAAAATTATTACGCCTTCTCCTGAATATGCCAAGTTGTGCATTAAGTTTACGAATTGAAAGATCTACTTGAATATTGCTAATGCACGTCACCAAATAATCAATCTTCGATAGTTTCTTTTTTTTCTGGGCCAATTAAACGAATTGAATTCTGAATAGATGAAAGCAGATTCTACACAACTGCCACGTTATTTCGTCAATATCCCTTGAAGCGCTTCGATTCGGTGCAAGCTCCTTCAACATTTCGTTTACTGAAACAATATCAAGAGCCCCATGCTGTCACTGGTATCATCTTTTAAGAAAACGGCAACCGAAAGAAGAGAGAGAGAGAGAGAGATAGAGAGAGTGGTAGAGGGAGAGAGAGAATGTGAGAGGGAGAGTATAAATATTAGATGGACATACCAGAGAGGGAACTTTCTGGAGAGAGAGAGAATGAGAAGAAAACAAAATGTAAAAAAAATGTGCATGAGAGGGAGTGCAAGAGTCAGTGGAGAGAGAGAGAGAGAAAGAAAGAGGGAGAGAGAGTGCAAGAAGGAGGGAGAGAGAGTGCAAGAACGAGGGAGAGGGATAGAGGGAAAGGTAATGGGGAGGTAGGGGATGAGACGAAGTGAGAACACAAAAGCCGAATGTCAAGATATTGCAACGAACGAAACTATTGCTACAATGAATAAAAATGAAGCAAAAGATTGTATGCATGTGAGTGTACTGGTACCATCACCATCAGCCTTATAGCATCTATCATTGGACATAGACATTCCTCAAGATTCATCAAATTTTTCTATCATGGTCGTTGTGGAGCCAATACTTTTTTAACTTGTCCATTACGTCACGTCATCTTATATTTTGCCGGCCACACTTCTGCAACTAGTCTCTTGGAACCACGTTGTGAATCGTAATGTTCAACTGTTGTCTGACATTCTTGTGACGGGACCAGCCTATTGCCATTTGAGTTTTTAAATGGATTTTATGATATCTGACTCCTGCAATTTCTATGATATACTGTTCTGAGATCTCTCTACGTGATATTGAGCATGATTCTCTCATGTGCACGTTCCATGGTTCTCATCTTTTGCTTACGTTCCATGTGTCAGTTCCATAGTTGACAACTGGGAGAATGCATTGGTTGTTAACTCTTCTTTTCATAACTAATAAAAAGAAGAGTCAGGTGAGTTGCTAGAGACAGTGGGATCCAGGAGTTCCTGGCTCCTTGTGAGGCAACCTCTGGTTTAAGTGAGATAGTTTTGAATAATATCAGTAGAAATACAGAAAGTGAATAGATATTTATGAAAAAAAAAAAAAAAACAAAAAAACAAAAAACAAAAACAAAACTGTCCCCACCCCATTTAGGCCCTGAGAGCATGTTCAAGTATTCCCCAATCACCTTGCAAAGCACGCCTCTGGGGAGATATTTTTAAAAATTTTAGAATATCAATTGACAGGTCATGAATTGGTTTCCCTCGATAATTTGAACTGTATAAACCAACCTTTATTTGCACGTTAGAAAATTATAATAATCATCTCGGATATGAATAACGAAAAACGGCTATGTAAAATTTTATCATATCGTTTTCGAGACATATCTTCAAAATACACAATTATATGCAATTAATTGCAGTTTACTAACCCTGAAACGACGACTTGAACAATACATTAATGTTTTGCTGATTATTCTTTGATTGATATTTCAGATGGATAATGATCGAAATGCAGCATAAAAAAGCAATAACTGCGATTACATAATTTTTTTTTTCAAAATTAAAGACTTGGTATAACTTGCATATGTAATTGGATTTTATTTGTAAAGTGTGAATTTTTAAATGCTAAGGACTGGTCTAGGCGGGAAAATAGGAGGTGACATGATTGGGATTTTCTGAAATCTTCACGCAATTTCTCAAATATCTTTTCAACACATTCATTTCTTATTTCCCATAACATATTTTCCTCTTTCTCTCCCTAATAATTTGAAAATTTATTCGTGCCGTCAAAAATGACAGCATATATGAAATGTATGCATAAACATTGTAATTTATGTGCGAGGTTGATAGATATTTTCAATGCAGAGAAATTTGAGAATGGCGCTCTCTTGACTACAAACGGATTTTTCATTTTTTGTCTTTTGTTTTTTTTTTTACTTTTTGATATTTATCTTTTTATGAAACGTTACGAAATATCTATCCATCTGTCTGCCTGTATAGAAAGCCTACCGTAAAAATCACTCGACGTATCACCATGAACCTTTGTGGGTTCTAGGCATGGTTTTTAGCCCTCCAGATTTTGAAAGTCACCCATCCAATATGTTTAAGAAGTTGGGCTTTGATTTCCAATTTGAACCTACTGACTATTTTTGTGACCGCTACATTGTTTGTTAGCTGGCTGATATTTGAAATTTAGTCTGACTTGAAGAGGAGATCGTGTTTCAATCTTTCTATCTCTCTTTTTTACCCCTCTTTCCCCAAAGACGTTTACACTCCCCTTCTATCTCTATCGATGATACAAGGACGTAAACACTTGTATTTCAAATACTGGCTCTTACTTCCCAATCATAATTAGATACAAAGCTGTAAAGGTGTTTATTGCACGCATTGTGAAGAAACAAAAACTAGAAAATATCAATTTCTTGAAAAATCAAATTAGACAATATCTGATTTCCATGTATCTTCCAATCCATTCAATCAATTTTGCGGCTTTAAAAAAAAAGAAAAAAAAGATAGTTTGTTACAGAGTTAATAAACATATTTCTGTACGTAGAAGGAAAGTGGTCCCGATTGTTATTTCTATTTAGTGTCACCACCACCACATTTACCTCGGACAACGAATCTCTATGGAACCTACAAAAGGAGAAGAAATCTAGCAAAGAATCGCTCTAGGGTAGCAAGCCTCCGACGGAGCAAGTTCAACCCTTAAAAACAAGAAAGTCCCATTAATCCTAGAATGAGGAGTATACAACCAATGTATCCTCCCGATAGTCACCTATGGAGCTGAAACATACGACATTATCAAGAGATAAGCATGTAACGTATGCATGATAGAATCATGCTTAACCCATATGGAGAAATCAAAAGACAGTACAGTATATTAGGGATAAAACTGGAGTCCGAAGCATCAGATAATATGCTGGAAAACCCAAATGACAATGGGCTGGTCATGTCGCAAGAATGTCAGACAACCAATGGACATCATGACTCACAACATAGATCCCAAGGGATCACATACGAAACCAAGACTGAATACAAGATAGAGAGACGAATTAGACAAATCCAGAGAGCACTGGTTCCGCGACGCCCACATAAATAGATGTGGCGAATCCTGGGGAGCAACGGACGTTAAAAGACTGATGATGATGATGATGATGATGATGATGATGATGATGATGATGATGATGATGATGATTCTGCTCACTCAATCTTGAAAAACGGCACACACACACTGAGTAACGAAAAGAAAACAGTAAGATAGATATATCAAAATTGCGATTTGGCACTGTTTTTTCATAAGATAACCTTTTTTCTACAGCTAAAAATACCTGCCCCCCCCCGGGCTGGTTTTCAACCAGTTCTTCACATTCAACATTCTCATTACGTCATTAGGACATTGATGAAATTCTATTCCACTGCGTCTGTCGCACGAATGAAATTCTACTCTATTAATTGCGTCCCTTACGTTACAGATGGCATCTGCACCTTGCTAATCAATATATGCATGAATATGTACCTTGACACGCCACCATTTTCATCTTCTAAACTAGTAGTATTAGTAGTGATCTTATTTTGAATTTAGTAGATGGACGATCGCATATTATCGTTGCTTTATTTCTCTCAATTTCTTTCATCTTAATTTCATTTGCCTTTTATCGCATCTTGCACAAAACTATTTTACGAACATTAATCTGCCGCGAGGGTCAAAAATGAAAAGCAATCTGCCAGAGTGATTAAAATTTGTATCCCTTATGGTGATTTGTATTCGTGGGAGCCTAGACAAATAGATATATTTCAATCCTTATCATTTTGTTTGACAAGGTACAATACTTGTCATCAAAGTTATGAAAACTGTTTTCAAATGACTGAACTTTTGAGTTATCCAAGTGCCCCCCCCGAATTGGTCATTGATTTCAAAGCAGGTCAAGAATCACTTCTTTTCCGGCTATTTTCGTGCGTATAATTTTCGTTGTATCTCTTTACTATTGATATCAGCCGAACAGATGAATTAGACTTGAACAAATAAACAAATTTTCATTAGTTTTTAATTTCCGTGTATTGTTAATACATCAGGTGGACACTATTTATAAGAACCCATCAACCCAAACAATAAAAATCAACATAGCCAACATCAACATCTTCCTCTCTTTTCTTTTTTTGGACCGTCTGTCTGGTCATGTATGTATCACGCGTGCAGGGTGCACAAATGGAGCTAGATGGCCGACAATTCAAATATTCACTCTTTGATACATCTAGAAAAACATCTTTGTTTGTTTTTTTTTCATCACGAAATATTTTTTCTTTAAAGGTGATTCAATTTGCAATGAAAATATATGCTAAATTGACACCTTTAATTTTTTCGGTAGCATTTCACTTTTTTTTTAGTGATCATTGCCTAACAAAAGGCGAAAAAAAACAACTTATTCCTTAATTCCCCTTCTTTCCAATTTTTAATGGATCATCCTCGACACGGGTAGTTGCTAAAATACGTCGGTTACACGATAGTTTTAGTTGGATGATTAACCAGACCAGTTCCATTTTTTTTTTCAATTTTTCTGACACAGAAGTGTTATCAGAATATTTATCCTGTTTTCTAAGCATAATATATTGGTTGCATGGACTAATGCAATCTCTGGTCCACTTTTGTGTCGAAAAGGAAGAAAGTCTGTAATAGATTAGCCATTTCAATGAAGAAGCCGGAAAATGTAAGCAATAAGTAATTGATTTCTCTCCACTGATATATGGGACTGGGATATAGTCGGTATCAGCTGAGGATATAATTGAATTCCATGTCTCCCTTAAGGCTAGAAAGTTGCTTAAATGGAAACATATTCTAAACAGACCAAAGAAAATCGGACAGCGAGTTTACCGCGCTGTCAGTAATAAGAGTAAATTGAGTTTTTACACGAATCGACGAATTTACTTTTGTAAAACTCAACCAATTTTAATAGAGTTTATATTGACTAGTAGAGACTTTTATTGTGAGTAAGTTTTTTCATGACTCCGACTCACAAAAATGCTCTGAAAAAAGCTACATGCAATATTTTAGAGATTTTCTTATTCGAATTTCATGTAGTGCAGTACACTCCTAAACCATCGAAGTGAATTACACAAAATTTTCCATATGCACTTAATTTAACTCGTTGCATGATTTTTTTCTAAAACGAATAATAGGGTTCTCAAATTTGTAAACATATGACAAGAGTAGTAGTGTTAGAAATGAGAAAAAATTTGGAAGTCCGTCACAAATGATGAATATTCATTTTGTAATCAAGAGATTGGATTTTCGAATCCAGTTGGGATCTACTTTGAGAAAAAATGAAAATAAAAAAAGACAATTATAGGTATAGTCAAGTACGTCATTTGTAAATCTTAATATCGAAGAAAACAGGACCAGTAAGAAAGATGAATACTAGCACAGCATAATAAAATAAAGGCAAAAGACTCAAAAATACTATGCAAGAATATTTTAACACGAAATAGATGGGAAAATATTGATTCAGTGGCAAAATTGAACACATTTTATTTTAAAAAGTGTTGTTACATGTAGGTACATGCACTGTAAATAATCATAAAATTTAGGAGATATCTGAGTCATTTTATATATTTTAGATCATGGTGAAACGAACACTAACATCTAAAAGAAGATGTAGTGATTATTTCATCACTATATAGGGAGAAAACAAAAGTAAATGCAAATAGGAAGATAGATAATTTACTATATGACATTGTGTCCGTGGCAAAACAATAATGCCTGATACAAAGGCAATCAAAATATTGTGAGGAGGGTGATTGAAAAGGTATCCGAAAACTAAAAGATAATAAATATATGCAATGAATTCTAAAGGGTAGATGAATGATAAAGAAAAGTAGAGACCGTAATATAATGAGAGGACATGTTCCTGATCATGTTCGGAAGTCTACGAATTTAAATGACAGCATTAAAATCTATCTGAACTCTACTCAAAGAGACTGTTGGAACTAGTGTAGCCTCTCATTGTTCAGCAAGTTCTTTTCATTCAGAATTTGCTGAGTCATGCTGTACACATCAAAAAACAGCATGTGGTCTACGCCACTCTCATGAAGGATGCATACATTGTCCACAGGGAAGAGACAACTGACAACACTGATATCAGTTTTGAAAATTGGTGCACAGAACGGAAGAAGCCACGATTCAAGTTCTGTTTTTTTTTTCGATTTATAGGATGTAGCTTACCATTCTCATAAGACCCTCACGGAATCTGTTATGGC
Organism: Thysanoteuthis rhombus; assembly: GCA_963457665.1. Taxonomy (NCBI): domain Eukaryota; kingdom Metazoa; phylum Mollusca; class Cephalopoda; order Oegopsida; family Thysanoteuthidae; genus Thysanoteuthis; species Thysanoteuthis major. Next base: position 46,028,556 of record OY735199.1, on the reverse strand, counting down.
TCAGCTCGAAAAACCTTCCGGGTTTGTGCGCTATGGATGAATACTGGAATTAATTGATCGAAACAATAATTTAACATATTTGCAGTTTGATATGTAACTTTATTCATTTGAAACCATTTTGTATTAACTTGAGATGAATTTTAAGCATTTTTGTGATTCCTGTAGCACAGATTGTAATTTGTTGACCGAAAAGATTTATTCAAAATTTATGCTATATCTATTTATGTGTTGATTCTAAAGAGAGTCTGGAATCACAATTTGCTAGACTTGTATTTTTTCAAGTCACAATTTTCTTGAGTTATGATGTCATAATGACGTCATGGATGCGTTGGGTTATGAAAAGTGCTCCGTTGTGTAGATCCTAATACTATACTCCTGTGTACCAAGTCTTTATCTTTTTACCATATCTGTACTGTTGACGATTTAATGAAGGAGAACTTTGTGCTCCTCCGTGGTACCATAAAAATCCAAAAAACCCAGTTTCAGAAATGGGCACAGTAAAGACGAACATTTTCTGAAAAACTGCTTCACCTGTGTCAGATACAACATTGGTAGGTCTATATTGCAGCAATGTCAAATTTTCTCCATGTTTTGGATGATACGGATACTATGAACAGGGCCTATGCAGAATACAACTCCCAGTTATGCTGTCAAAGTGACGTCATGGATGTAATGGATTATTAGTAATTCATTCTGTGAATCGTATCACTACCATCATTGTAACAAGTTTTGGCCCCATGTTTGTACTATTGACCATTTAACGAAGGAGAACCTTCTGCTCCTCCATGGTACCACAAAGTTTTAAAAAGATCCAATCAGCCTTTCGAAGATAACCATTATCTGAAAAACTGCAGCATTTCCAAGAACTACACCCACATGTTCCGAATACTGAATAGGTAGGTCTATAGAGCAACTGTTTCGGAATTCTCCACCTCTCAGGCTATACAGAAACTATAAATTAGGCCCTCACTGTTTCTACATTCAAATATTTTGACCGTTTACTCCCTGGCCTCCATATTCAGCAAAACTCTCAGAATCTCGATCTGAGACTCCAGTGCAATCCTTTAGGTAGTTCTCATGACCGTGTATATGCCCGGACTCATTTTGAACGTTGTGAATACAGAAACACCCGAGAGTACAAATGTCTATGCATTTTTATTATAATCTATGATGTGTCAGTTTGTCTGTGATATAAACAGACAAAAAGGAGAAAAGGAATGCAAATACACAAACATTGGCTGTTCTAACGTGTGTGTTTGTTTGCTGATGCTGATAACATAACTACAATTACTGCTACTGCTGTTACTGTTGTAGTAAAGTCAATCTCGTTATTCATCCACAATAGATATAAGATATAACAAAGCCTGGCTTTAACCTTTCAAATTAATATGTATAAATACTAACCGATAACCTAGCTTTAGATATACCGCTACTATAGCAACGGACATTAATGATAATTCCTCATTTCCAAAAATCCAGACAGAAACTAAATACCAGTCATGAAAAAAATTAAGTCGTCGGTCACTAGCTTTCTTGGTTGAAATTCAATTAAACAAAGAATGTCTCGATGAAACCATAACCGCAGGTCAAATGCTTAATTTCATTTTCATTTTGATAGTTTAAAAAAAATGAATTCATAAATAATGTCTAAGGCTTCTTCATAATTGAACTTGTTAGTCTGCACTAAAGCAAAATTTTCAATCAATATTCGGTTTCGAAGTTAAAGTAATTAGCAGTTTTTCATTGCAATATGTATTGATTTCAACAGTGGTTTTGAATTTACTAATATAGCTATATATATTTACTTGTGTGCGTATGCTTGTATGTATAGGTTTTTGTGTATATGTATGTGCAAGAGAGAGAGAGAGAGAGAGAGAGAGAGAGAAAGAGCAAGAGAGAGAGAGAGTATATATGTATATGTGTTCATTCACACATATATAATGAATCGTTTTTGATAAGAGAGAAATGCTCTGTGTTTTATTCGAAAGCGTTTGGTCTAATTTTGTCACTTTGCAACTTGTTGCGATTTCAGGAGCGGTTCGAATCACACAAACACACACTCACATACATACACACACACATACATACACATACATACACACATACATACACACACACATATATATATATATATATGTGTGTGTGTGTGTGTGTGTGTGTGTGTAATACAAAGAGAAGGCGTGTGCTTATCAGCAGGTGTATTCATGCATTTATACCTAATTGTCTTTGATCAGTTTTACCGAAGCAAAGTCTTGAATGCAAAGTTAACTTAATTCAGCAACAACTAGAAAGCATTCAGAGAGCGCATATCATCATTGTCAGGGGGAATTAATTGCACACGGATTCGATCAAAATTCGATCATTACTTCTGTATCCTTCTGATAAAATTCATCCCCTTATTGTCTACTCTATTGTCTACCATTCAAGAAAATTCAAGAAAGTTCCATCGACAACCTCAACCAGAAACCACGTAAAAAGTCATGAGCAGAGTCATAAATGTATGCTCAAAAGCAGTAAAAAGACCCCTCAATCGAGAAACAAATTCTTGGGTCCGCTCCAAAATGTAACCAACACTCACCTTTTCCCACTTTCGGATACATCGTTTAGAGAGATGAGGAGACACGACCGATACTCATATAGCTCTCCTGTTTCGTTGACTGCATTAATAAAGGGTCACTCCTGTTGAACACCCAAACTTACGCGAAGTTCAAAAGGCTTATGATAGGATTTTTTTTATTCGAAAGAACCCTACGTCCGATAATTTGTGGGATGAAAATTTCCATAGTATCTTCAACGTAACAGAGATAATTTATCGTACCTAACACCATGCACAAATGTAATATGTACGATGTATACTGGCATTTACAGATCACAAGACAGCACAGTATATAAGGAGGAAAACGGGTGTCCGTGACATCATAGACACTATTAAAAAACTCGAATGGCAATGGGCAGGCCATGTTGCAAGAATGAAAGACAACTGATGGATATCACGTCTCACAACATGGATCCCCAGGGATCACATAAGAAACCAAGGCCGACAGAACACAAGATCGAGAGATGAACTGGACAGATTCAGGAAATAGTGGCTCCGCGATACCCATGATAAAGAATTGTGGTGAATCCTGGGGAAGGTCAATGTCCAACGGCGGACGTTAAAAGAATGATGATGATGGTGATGATGATGAGGCATAAGATATGAGTTACATCAATTGAAAATAAAACTAAGCGTTAAGTGGGTCATACATGGAATATTTGAAAGTGACATTGATCAAACTGACTGAATTTTTTGCATAATTCGTCACGGAAATAAAGGCAGTAATGGTGAATTCGTATGTTATTAGCAGTGACCCGGAGGAATTCTTCGTTTTGATTGGAAACAGTCATCAAAGAATAAAGATCAATATGACGCGTTTAATGCTTCATCTGAGTTGAAAAAATACACAATAAAACAAAATAAATCTAACAAAGTGACCAAATGAATCAAACCACTTTTTGAATGTTTGCTTTTTTCTTTCATTCTTTCTCTATTTCTTTCATTCTTTCTCTTTTCCCCTACTCCCTTATCTAGAAAGCATGATCATCTCCCTTCACCCACTCTGTTTGTGAAGTCTCTGTGTTATTGTGACATAATTTTATTTGGTGGTAGCAGTTCCGCATTTTTATCATTAAGATTGGCCACAGCACGAGGTGAAGTGTAAAAATATCATAATAAAAGAATGACACCGGAGTGAAAAAATGTTTCGAAATGGATATTATTAAGTTACGATGCTTGCAAAATCTTTAATCGAGGCTGCGTGCCAATGATTGACTTGTCAAACGAATGATGATTGGCCGTGAAAATACAAAGATTCTGATTTTGTGTATCTGTACGTCACCTCTGAGTTTCCATAACATTACATTGGAGTCGGAGGAATTGGATAAACTAACTCTAACTCTAAGAGAGATAATTATCAAATCATAATGTTATCTCCCTTTATTATCTATTTTCAAATGTGTAAAATCAGGTTTCATCCCAGTCACATTAGATTGTACTAATTTTTTTTTCGAAAAGTGACCGGAGGGCTCTTTGTTTTATCAAATACAATTTTTAAATTATCTGGTTCTTTGTTAAAAAAATACAACCCTGGACCTTATATATGGATGGAATGTCTTTAATATTTGTTTTAATGTTTTGTCATTCAAATATAATAGTTTGAGCTTCTGACTCTTTTTACAGGAATACCTATATAGTGTGATCAGTGCAGGTTTACATTTTCGTTCAAGGTATTGCTATCCACAGTGATGCAACTACGAAAATGCTGACTAAAAACGCATGATAAATGATAACAATACTTTGAACAGAGCAGTTTTGAACAGAATGGACAATTTTGGAACGCACTAATCAAGGTATACCTGTACGTCTTTCATCTGTGTAGACAGACAATTTTTTAATGGTAATTCACAGATTTTATCAAATAAAAACAGAATAATTTACCATGTCTTATTTTTTGACAGCCCGAGATGAACTGTGATAAAAAATATAAGATGAAGAGGAATAGTAGTCAAAGTTATTAACGGAATAATTTATTACATTTGAACATTACCAGAAAACTCCTTGGGGGACTATTATCTTTGGAATTGAAAGAGCAGATATTTCAATGAAAACCTTCGGAATATTCACAATTTGCTCTAACTTCCGAGACTAAAAGTTTCGACTAATTCAAATTTAGGTAATTTTGAGAGGTTTTAATCGGTACTATAACGCTTTCAATTCCTATTATATAATTTGCAAGTTCATTTGAGGCCATTGTGGTTCTTAAATTGTTATTATAGTTGGCTATTAGGTTGGTTATTCGTATCACGAGAAGGAATTGCTGAAAAGTGATGAGGAGGGGGAGGGGGGAGGATAGTAAATGGGGGTAAAATAGGCTGTGAAGGTGTAAAGAAAGTAGGAAACTAGAGAAGCTGAGGGGGAAAAATTAGAAGAGCGGGAAAATAGATAGGAGAGGTGAGTAGGAGTAAAAGGTATGTAAAGATTATTCGGGGGGGAATGAAAAGAAAATAATGGAAAAGGTACGAAGGGTGAAAAGAAATACAAGGAGGAGTAGAAAGAGTAGCTAAGTGAGTAGGAGTGTTGAAGGAGAAAGGGTAACTGGGATAAGAGGGGGATGAAAGACGGTCTATGAATAGTAAAAGAAATAGAAAAGTGAATCGGTGAAGAGGAGAAAGAGGAAACAACTAGAAGAGTCCTAAAGATTAAAAAAATAAGAAGACAGTCGAGGAGGAGGAGAAAAAGGAAGAGGAGAAAATTGGAGGATGAGGAAGATTTAATTGGAGTGGCAACAGAAAGAGAAAAGAAAAAAGTAAAAAACGAAGTATGGAAAGGAAAAAAGGCATAAGTAGAAGGGAAAAACGAAATGACAGTTTAACATGTTATGAGGAGAGTCTCACAAAAGAGAGGATGAGACGGAGAAAAGAGATAGAAAAGACGAAATCTCAGAATGGACACAAGTAGCTATACTGATGTGGGCATCCAGTAACTAAAATCTGTAAATAAAAACTGTCACCTTAATTGTAAATATATGTTTCCACGGTTTTCAAATTGGTCTAACTGGCTGGTGAAGTGTCGTGCGTGAATACTGCACATAAGAGCAAGAAAGATCCAAATTTCAACATTTACACCATATTGCACACACACACACACACACACAAATAACTTTTTAACTCCCTTACCCCAACAGGGCTTTTTAGTGGGGAATTCAACTAAAAATGTAAGTTTATGCTAAATTGGTCTTTTGATTCAATGATGCTTTTTGGAAAAAAAAACAAAACTTGTTCGGTGATATCAGGAGACGTGGAAATGACCTCTTTCATTGATCACCCTTTTGTGACGGTCTCTATTAAGTGACTAACCAGACCTGTTTTCTTCTTCATTTTTCCTCTGTCTGTTCATTCCAAACTGAATTCTATTCCCTGTTTCTCTCGTGCATTCTTTATCTTTCATTGACCTTGATGGCTTTCATCTCTCTCCGTCAGTCTCTCATTAAGTCTTGAGATAGTTGTTTTTTCTTTGCTCGAAGACTCTACTTCTTATTACCTCTTACTGTAAGCTGTATAGCCTTCAACTTTCTTATTCATTTCGCCAGCTCTACGAGTCATGCTGCCAAAAAATGTTGGTCATGTGACTGTTTCTATTGAGTAACTAACCAGACCAGTTTTTTTTACGTTTTCAAAATAGAATCGACAAAATTTGGATAAAGATTCATCGTTTTTGAGTGAAATTATAGTATATTGTAATAAAAAGATTATTAACTTTCCATCTCTTTGGAAACTTCTGGAACAAATCATACTGACAGATAAATAATTGATCTGTCCGGGAAGTATCCACCCATTTCGGATGTCTCGTGAAATGGTTGCATAGTCTTGATGTAATATATAACAAATCACAAGGGATATTACTGCGCATATGTGAATGTACAATAACACAGACGTCAGAGCGGTGCTATCGAGTGAGCTTATGTACTGCATGATCGTCGCAGTTGCACTGCACGAACTTCAGTGAAACAAATACCAGGTAAAAGGAACATGATGAGGATAAAGACTCAAAAATCCAAATAAAAAAAGTAGACCTGAAAGAAGTAGACAACTACATCTATCCAAGACAACAAATCTTTGAGAAACCATAAAAGAATTAAAAACAAAAAACAAACGAAGAACCCCTCTATGACCGCGAGCTTTCGGTAGAGCAAGCTCAACCTCAAACAAGAAAGAGAAGAATCCCATTGCTCTTTAAAAGAAGGGTCTACGACCAATGCATACACTCCGAAGTCACTTATGGAGCTGAAACATGGAAATTAACAAAATGATTGACAACGTAACATTTTATGATTACCAAGCTATGTCAGCATACGTCACAACGTCACGGATGTCAGAAGCATGACAGGGCACAAAAATAAATTGCTAATTATTCCTACATTTCTATAGAAGCTATCCATGTAAAATACGAGGAGAAACAGAAATCAAAACAAAACGAAATCATTATGTAGAATTTTGTTGTTATTAATCAACTGATTCAGAATCAGGGTTACAGCCTGGGGTAGGGTAATTCATTAAATCCATGAATTTTCACTGGTAATAAATGATATCATTGTTTTACTTTTCGGTGCTCCCTAGCGCTGCTTGTATTTTACCATCACCCACCACAGACGGATTTTTTCCTCCTCAAATGTCTTATTTGTGAACTCTAGACAAAGTGCAAATCCATCAACGTATTACTCATCGATTAGCTTATCAGCATCATCCACACATGAAATAATGCTGCTCATGACATAATCACCATAATGAAAATAATAAGATGATTGTGAGCAAACGCACACTCATATTCCCACATATGATAAATCTAAGAAATAACCATGGTATAGAGCACATTCATCGAATATACCACACGACCTTAGAATCTCAAAATTTATTGGGAGATTCAGCTTTTAGCTATTCAAACTATCTATTCATATATCTATCTGTTCAAACATGTCAATTTGCAAATATCTATCTATTTATCTATCTATCTGTTCATATATGTCAGTTTGCTCATATCTATCTATTTACCTATCTGTTCATATATGTCAATTTCTTAATATCTATCTATTTTCCTATCTATCTGAATATATGTGTCAGTGTGTTCATATCTATCTATTTATCTATCTATTTGCTCTTATATGTCAATTTGTTCATAACAATCTATTCATATATCTATCTATCTGTTCATATATGTCAGTTTGTTCATTTCTATCTCTTTACCTACATCGGGTCATATCTGTCAGTTTGTTCATATCTATCTATCCCATTCAGTTCGTATTTATCTATCCATCTCAGTCTGTTTATTTTTATCTATCTATGAATAAAAGTCCAATCTTATCCATAAATCTATCTATGTATCTATTGAATATATGAAATCACGTAGTTACAGGCGTATTGAAAACCGACGCGAACAAATTATGCGAAATAACAAAACGTTGAGGCTATGTCTTCAAAGATATATTTATATATATATATAGACAGAGAGAGATGCGCATACATTTTTTTAAAAACTGAGATGCAATTTAGGTGCAAGACAAAATTGGGGCCATTTCTACAGTTCTCTGGGTATTCGCCCGGAAAATTGCTAGCTTTAGATTTCCCTCTTAACGTTACTGCTAAAATCAAGGCATTATCAGCAAATATCGGATACCGTGGGAAACGATTAGCAAAAATCAATGTAAAGGCATAGAATGCCAACCTTTGCCAATAAAGAAAAAAAAAACGAAGTGAATGCCCGGATTATCTTGTCAACTATGAGAATTGTTTTATGTTATTTCGTATAGCAAAAAATAAGTCAAACACTTTTCAGATAACGGTAATGCCGGTTCCAATATTTCTGGCAGACAAAAGGAAAAATGCATCTGAGCGGGAGAATAACTAAACTGTTATCGGCTCAGAGGAGCAAGCCATTTGATTGATCAATCTCACGAAGGCTTTCTATCTAAACAAAAGAAAGCAATGATGTAAAAGAGAAAAATCAAAGTTCTTTTTTGGATTATATTTTCGATACGAAAACAGGAATTGCGATGTCAGAATGGAAATAAAAAAAACAAAAAAAAACAAAACAAAACAATATAAGTCGGAAAATTTATTCATAGGTTTGTCTTATAAAAAAGATATGAAATATAAATATGTGAGACAATTGATAAACGGAGACTCATATACATATACTAGTCCAAGCAAGCTGGGGCTAAAATTGGGAGGGAAAGAAGAAGAAAATTAAAACATATTTCTTTTCTTCACAATGCATTTTTAGGAGGTCTCCAGAAAACCCCACTAAAGGTCCCAAGAAATCCTACTTGAAAACCCAAGATGACGGTCATTTTTCAAGATGGCCGCTAATTTGAGGTCCTTACTTTGTTGGGGGCAAAGATATCCCGTTTGCACCGATTACATGATACATTCTTGAAGAAGAGGTATTGTCGGCTTTCAAACGTAGTATATTGTCAATTCGTACCTGATGCACAAAAGAAGTTAGAAACTAAGACGTGAAGGTAGCTATTCTAGCAGATGCTAATTCAGTTCACTTAACATTGCAACGAAGTTATCATTTTGAAATTTAAAATAGACGACTATGAATGTAAATTCCTTTCAATTTCGACTTGGTCATTTGTCATGGATCAATTGGAAGAAATGTACATTTAGAGTCGTCCATTTTAAATGTGAAAGTGATAACTTCCACTTTCCGATTGACTAATAAGAGTGTATGCTAGAATACGTACCTTTATCTTTATAACTCCTCGGATTTCAAGATGACTGTATTCAGAGTTCAAAGAAAAATGGCCACATGTTTCTGTGAAGTCCTCTTTTGAGATCACAATCTGGTGGCTAGTTACATGCTCCTTATTCTCTTTGAAATCACTTTGCAAAAGGTAAAAGTTCCAGGGAGCAAGATCTGGACGGGCTGGAGTGGGGGATTGAAAGATACGAAAAATGCAATGTTTTGCCAAAAAAAAAAAAAAAAAAAATGGACCCACCCAAACAAACTGCAAGGGACGTGAAGGATGGCTATTATCATCTCAGAGGATGAGGGGATTTGCATGACTGAACAAAAGAAAGAGAACAACGATGGAACAAAGGATCAAAGTCACATTTTTATTCTTGATAACAAAACATGAATTGCGATGGCTGGATTAAATAAAGAAGGAAAAATGTAAAGTAAAAACTAAAATAAAGTAACGAAGGATATTCATGAATGACAGACTGAATGAAATTTATTCATAGGAATTTCTAATCAAAAATTGGAGTATAAATCTTTGAGAGGATCGGTAAATGCAAAACTATATACGTTTACACAGTATGTCCAGAAAGTATCCTGTCATTTGATATGAACGAGAATATAGCCTATCTAAGGCAATGCCACTTTAAATCGGTTAAAAAAGTACAAAGTGCTCTCAAGGAATCACCATCACCTATCTTGCTCGGTATCAATAATCTTGTGCATTGTCAGAAATCTCTTTGAGGAAAGGCAGAAGTTGCTGGGAGCAAACCCGAGCTTGGGTTTGGGGAACTGACAAACCTTGATGATGCGATGTTTAATCAAAAAAAAAAAAAAAGGTAACATGAGGTGCCAAAACTGTCTTGCTTCATCCCTGTGAATGCCTTTCAGTACACAAAGAAGAAGAGTAATGCTGTAAGAGAAGCAATGACTTTTTGTCTCTTGGATTGAATTATATTGTCAATAATGAAACAGGAATCGTGATGGAAAGACTAAATTGAAATATAAAAATGTCTGCACCTAGCATAAATGAATAATAATATTGGAACTCCGTGACGCCCATGAAAGAGAAATCCCGAGGAAAGTCTATGTCCAACGACTTATGATGATATAAAAAATACCTAAGATTATCTAAACAAATAGATCTATCATCTAAAATCATATAAAGGAGATTTGGGCATTACTGGTCCGACCATAGTGACCTAGAAAATCCTTTCTTTGCAAAAATAAATTAACTGTTTTATAAAAGGTGACCTATGGCTATGATTTCAAATCACAGCACGGGGATGTTAATTTTTAAGTCCCTAAATTTGGTGAGGATTGTTCTTGAAAACAAGGTCAACTTTAGAAAAGCATCTAACCATTTGATATTAACAAAAATAGCTTTCTTCGAATAATAATACTTTGGTCCCATTCAAAGTCATCAATATTTTGCAGTACAAAACAAAAGAAGGAGATGAACGATGTCGCACGAAGGGGCAAAGTCTATCTTGTTTTTGTCAAACTCCCGTACTGAATCTCGAGCTTACTTTATTTTCCTACCGTAATAAGAACAAAAACTATCGCCAACATGAGCGGTGTAAACAGATCTATAAAATCTAATGTTTTGCTGATTGAACTAGATTGACAAATTTCAGATAGCAAAGGAAATTTATCATACAGATAGACAAAGACTCATTTCAAATAAATAAATACGCTAACACACACACGCCAACGCATGCTCACACTCACATACACATACAAAGACAACAGACACAGACACAAACACACATTCGTTTTTATATATATATATATATATATATATATATATATATAAATTTATATATATATATATACACACACACACACAAATATATATATATATATACACACAAATAAATATATATATATATGTGTGTGTGTGTGCATGTGTGTGTGTGTGTGTGTATATATATATATATATATATATATATATAAATATGTATATACATATATATATTATACAAAAGTTGCTGTAATCATCTTTACTTGGAATAGAAGTTGAAGTGGAGTTTACCCCTGCAGCAGCCAGTCTTGTTTTATCATATTATCAATAAGGAAACAGGAATTGTGATGGCTGGACAGAAATAGAAAATAAATGAATAAATGAAGCAAATACCGTCTTCAAACAAATCTCAAGAACAACAGACCGAGCAATATTTATTCATAGGATTGTCTTATCGAAAAAAATGACATACAAATGTATGAGACAATCAGTAAACACAACGAATCCTCCCCAAACATGTAGGTATGAATATACATTAACATATTGGTATATCTAATCATCATCATCATCATCATCATCATCATCATCATCATCATCATCATAATCATCAGTTTTTGATTCACCGTTGTTAGACCTTCCTCAGGATTCGCCACAACTCTCCATCGTGGGTATTGCAGCGCCAATATTTTCTGAACCAGTCCAGTTTGTCTCTCCATCTTGTATCGTGTCGGCTTAGGTTCCACATTCGATCACTGGGGATCCATGTTCTGAGTCATGGTGTCCATTGGTTGTTTGCCATTCTTGTGTCATGACAAACACATTGCCATTTTCCAACGAACTATTTTCCTTGTATACTGTCTCTCTTATGATCTCTCCATGTGATACTGAGTATGGTTCTCTTATGTGCATATCAAAAAAAAAAAGGGAGAAATCTTTGCATGTGACTAAACAATAGGATTGTGCAACTCATGTACGCAAGGAGGCCAGCCTAAAACAATAACCATCAGTGAAACAGGCACCAGTCTAAAACATTATAAATGCAACCTAAAAAAATCCCCAAAGAGAATCAGGACATTGATAATGGCATGAAAAATTATACCATGTACATCAATGAAGCAAGTGGTATCCTATATTCTACAGCTTCTTCTTCAATTGATTAAGTGAATGCAGATAGTTTTTGTGATTCAGTCGGTGATCACTTCGATGGAAAGCTAGAACATACTGCTGATTTGGCTTATTAGCCTGTAGTTTCAGTCTTTAGGGTTCCCCATTTTATGTAAAACTTTATGATTGCAGTGTTCCGATCTTATGGGACTTAAAATTTAAAATAAGGTAAAAAAGAATGGCTAGTTTCTTATCGATGGAATTAGCAACTTTTTGTTATCTGATCCGAAGGCCTTCCTTTTTTTTTAAATAATTTGTTTTGTCTGCTTTAACTCCCATAAAGTAAATTTTCAGAAATCTTCGACCTAGTTACTAGAATTTAGTCTCTCGTTTCATGAAATACACTTTTTTTTTGTAAAATTTTTTGAGTTGGACATTCTGGTCTTATCTATTGTTAGGTATCTATTTTCTTCGAGCCCAGTAGTTATTTGCATTTTTCCTGAATAGAGATGTTTTCAATAGTTATAGAAACCCTAGCATTTTCGAAACTTTTTCGATGACAGTTGTTGTGTATTTTCTTTCAATATCTTTTCGTTTCTCTCGGATGTTTTTTTTAGTTCGGTTACTACGATCTTTTCATTTGTTGTTGCCTGTTGCTTGAAATAGCTCCGTTTTTCTATGAGATTTTTGGTTCCAGCTGTCAGTTTACTAATGGTTTTATTACTCTTTGGCTTAAACATATTGGCAACTTCTATCAGAGAAGTTGTTTTTTTTTTATTGTTTAGCTCGTTGATGTTCTGTTTGGCTTGGTGAAAAGTCCATATCACTTTTTCAGTTCGAGTTTGAAGGATCAAGTGAACACTTTTTGTGAATGGTTGCAGATTGGTTGATAACATTTACCTGTGTTCTCTCTCGATGTTGATTCGAATTTTACATTTTATCATTCAGTGGTCGTTTTTTTAAATACTACATAGACTTGATCTAGAAATCTCTTTAACTACTATGATGTACTCAATTTTATTTTTTGCTTCAAGATCAATTATCTTGGCTACTTCAAGTCAATTATCTACTAGGTTCCTTCTTAAAAAAGGTATTTATGATTTAGCACCCATTTGTTGCTCCAAGATTACCATGATCTTCTGTTCTGTATCTTGGATCCTCAGTTGCCGACACAAACTTTATAACCCTCACTACCCAAGTGTTGAAGTTCCCCCATGAGAATGTGGAAGTATTTTTGGCATCTTGGAGTATAGTGTTCAATTTGTCGCTGAAGTTGTCTGTCTCCATCATTGTTGACAGTGATATGGGAGCTTAGACTTGAATTATGTTCAGTGTCTATCTTTTTGAGAGCTGTACGGTGGCACTGGCTACGTGAATCCTACAATGTTGTCTCTGAGTTTTTATATGAATAAGAAGGCTAACCCTGCTTTGTTTTCCTTTGTCTTTTCGGCCGTTGTGAAAGAAGATGTTTGCTGTTGAGTTTGATTAGTTCTTCTTCAGGTCTTCTCCCTTTGCTAATATCCATACCATCCCATTTGATGTTTTTTTTTAAATTTCATTTTCAAGATAAGTTGAATGCATGGCAGCAGAGTATATTCTGACGCTGTGCGTACCAATGTATAATGTTGTATTCTTGGTGAGGTTTTTCGGGTTGTGCTCGGGTAGTCGCATATCACCACAACGCAAAATAAGTTATGTTAGCCTTTTGGAAAACTCTGACTGAGCTGGAGCAGTTGTTTTCTTGATGACGTTCTTGGTGGCCACGAAGGGGAGCACATCACCCCTGCTTAAAGCAAGTGATGTAGTTGGGCCTTTTAGGACCGTGGTTGGATCTGATGGGTTGGCCACAACTGGTTTTAAACAGAGTAACAGTAGCAACAGAAACTAAAAAAGGAGCGGGCTGGACATGTTGCAAGAATGTCAGACTACTGTTTGACATTACGACTCACGTAGATCCCCATGGATCATATGTGGTATTGTAGCCGACAGAAAGTGAGATGGCATGACATTTTACTCGTTAAAAAGGTCGGTAAGTTTTCATACGTAGCTACGGTTCCCTTTCTGAATAAACTCGTGTTCTTATTAACTTATCGAAACAATAAGTAGTAATTCAACGAACAGGAAAGTTAATAAACATTAGTATATTTGAGTTTTTACCAGGGACACATATATTTGTCTTGCTGAGAATCTTTTGTCTCTGTTCAAACTCTGAATTGCTTAGTTCGGTTAGGCAAAAATGACTGGCATGATGGCAGGCTGGCAGGCTACTGTTAATAACAGCCAGCAAGATTTACGAAAAAGTTCAGTATAAAAAATGTATTCAAAGAAACTCAATTTCATTTAATGATTATATACATACTAGCACTTAAAAGTCCTTCATCTATTTTTGAATGAGTGTCTATCTATATCTATTTTGTAGGCTTAAGTTACCAACCTATAAGACGTCAGTCTTAGAGCACCAACCGGAACTCAAATGTACTGCAAGATAAGATTGCTAAATACAGAACTACAATACACACTATGAGTCAGTCAATGATTGATTCATTGTTGTTACAATCATGACCTTTCGGCTGCTGTAACCTCTGGTCCTCTTCAGGTGTCTATTGCACACGGTAACGTTCTCAAGATTTCAAACCAGAATGCAAGGTAATATCTAATGTCATTTCACCCTTTTTGTTGATCTGTTCATGTAGTTTCTGCTTGGAACGCTCGGTGCTTTTATCAGACCAACAAAATAGACTCAGGACTAATAGGTAAACTGCGACGCTAACACCCACTAAGTCATAGTCTAAAGAACTTCAAATCCATTGGAGCAAACGCAAGTGACGTGGACGAATCAACGAAAAGGACTACACACACACACACACACACACACACACATATATATATATATATATATATATATATATATATATATATATATATATATATATATATATATATACTATTAGATTACTCACGATAAATCTGATCAAACTCAAGTACACTTAATTATCTCAGAGAAGTATGGAACGAATCCGTCGTGATTAGTCTATTATTGTATTGTATTAGCTCTATTTCGTGAATATTGAGCATCTTTATTATCAATATATATATATATATATATATATATATATATATATATATATAGAGAGAGAGAGAGAGAGAGAGAGAGAGAAAGAGAGAGACTGAGACAGAGACAGAGAGACAGAGTGACAGAGTTGACAAAATGAAATAAACATTGCCTTTTTTGCATAAATGTAAACAATTCATATATATATATATATATATATATATATATATATATATATATATATATATATATATATATATATATATACTGATAGTACAACTAAATAAGGCCATTGAATAGACTGGCTGAAATATTACAACAGCAAAAACAACGAGGAGATGTTCAATCGTCCAAAAAACTCTTGAGAACTCAAGATCCAATGCAAAATATCCTTTAACATAGGTTAGCAGAATGAAATCAGTCCAGCCCAGCGTATTGAATTATCTGTTCAGTTCAAACCTTTCTGGGCTATCATAAATTCTAGGATCATTAAATAAGGGAAATGTCCAAGAGACCATACACAAAATAATAACTTTTGTTGTCTGGATGCAGACAGAACAGAAGATTGTAGATCTGATAAATTCAGTGCCTTAAGGAATGAAGTCTCTAAAATATGATAATGGGAAATCGAACAACGTTATAAACCAAATATTTCTGAATTGTTGAATGAAGGATCTTTACAAAAAATGCTGTCTATTCAAAATTTTCATCTCTGTCTCCGTCTCTGTCTTTCTCTCTCTCTCAATATTGTTCTCTCCATCCATCTCCTCGTCTCTCTATCTGTGTCTCTCCCTGTCTGTTTATCGGTTTCTCTCCGTACAATATATATATATATATATATATATATATATATATATATATATATATATATATATATATATACATATGTGTGTGTGTGTGTGTGTGTGTGTATGTGTACAGACAGTGCAACTCAAAATTCGGGAACGTGAACAGATTGATCGATATGTTTATCTGTCAAGTTACCCAAGTTCACACATCTCTCAAAATTCCTCCACTAGGAAATGAAAACCTATTTTCTGTCAATGTTTTTTCCTTTGAGGGAACCATTCTCGGCCTTGCATTCGCATAAAATTAGGTAACACGTTTCAGATACACGCATACACACACACACACACACACACACACACACATACACACACACATACACACACACACGCGTATATGAAAATAGACATCCTTTGTTTTGTAGCTTGTTAACTGTTTGCATCTTCAGTCCATCATATCACATTTCTTCTTCCCGAAAGTTTTGTTTAGCAAGAATGATTTCCCTCCTCGACACATTTCCTTGTCAATCAATCATTTAAACATAGACTTGGGAATTGAAAGAAATTGTCAATTGCTTCTAAACAAGCATCGTACTATGTTCCAGACTAGCACCAAAAACACATTGTTTTCAAGTTTACATAGCGCGTCTCTAAGTGATATTACATTAGGATCGTGAAACTAGTGATTTCGTGATATCCCTAGGGAGTAAGTGAAATCTTTGAACGTTTCAGTAATTTCATGAATTCTATACTTCCTCAATCAGTGAAGAAATATCAGCAGGCTTGTGATGAAGACCATCGCAACTGTAATAGGTAAAACCCTCACTAGGTGCACCACCAATACTGAAGCAGACTATAAATGATATTTACTAAGTTTAGCTGAGCAACTACTTGGGCACTCTGTGTGGATTAGACACAGTGCAGTCATAATGGTCAGCATCAAAAGTTTGCTAACCATTTCTATTCTGATTGCAAAACTGACCATTTCATGAAATTTCTAAATTGTCCACAGATTTCACGAAATCACCATTTTCATAATCTTACTGTAACAGTGAAAAAATGCAGTTTATTTTGTTGAAACGACGATAGTGATTCTATTAGAATGTCTTTCTTTCGCCAAGATGTCAAACTTTGCTACACTGTTGTAATATAGTTTCACCCCGAAGAAAATCAGATCCACATTTTATGTAGTCATACTGAAAAATCAATAACGGATAAACACAAACATGTTTACTCATCATTCAGACATTCAAAAAATTCACCTGGAAACCTAAATATCATATATCATATAAATACGAATTGCAAATTATCACTTTTACAGTTAAGCAAAAAGCAACTGTAAATGTGTGATACATCAAGCAAACATTTAGTTTGACTCTAATGTTAGCTTCAGACCTTCACTCCGATGGACTTTAATCATTTAAAGCAATTTGACAACCCTGTTACAATAACGAGTTTTAAATTAAAATAGCTGCAAAAGACTTTTAAAAAAAAATCAACAATTGTAGGAAGGATGATTTCAATTGTTTATACGTAAATGTCATTGTTACACGTTCGCAGATGCGTGCTGAATCTCATGGGACTCACTTCCATTAAAACATGAATAGTCGAACAACCCATCCATTTTACGAAAAGATAATTAGTATTGATGATTTAGTTCGTTTGTTGTTTTACACATTGCGTACTGGACAGCAGAATTTTTTTTAAGCAAAGAAAGAGTGTTGTTCTACCTTGAAATATCAGTTTGTCCAGAAAGCGCTTTCCTGAAAAATAATATTTATACTCAAAACAAACAGTGCAGTTTCATGAATATATTGCACGAGATATCATTTTATCGACTAGGTCTTGATTCATAAATTGTAATTTCCTGATCCACTGCGCTGTACTAGTTGGTGTTTTTAATCAACATCTAGAAAAATTGAATGAAAAATGAATTAGGCTGAGTGGCATGCAAACAAACCCAGAGTGTGCATAACTCTGTCGATACCAAAGGTAACTGTGCATGGATCCGCCAGAAATTCAATTATTTTCCCAGAAGCCCATTTTCCATCCTTCCACAATATTTCATTGCAATTAATTCACAGCTTTTGGGTCATGGACTTTTGGCAATATTGTATGGTATATACATCTAGCTACTAGATGATAGAGATAACTGTGCATTGAATCATTTCTTTCGTAATCGATTATCTATCATCAATTAAACTTCGTTGAGAAGTTTTGAGGAAAGACATGAAATATTGGTGATATTATGTATTGTGGATAAGCAAATACGACGTAGAGGGGCAGTTGTCAATAGATTTGCGTTGAAATACAAGCATTGCATCCTCAGCCAAATATTCACCTTCCCATGCAAAGAAATTCATAAAGAACTTTTCAAATATCGTGTAGAGAGACATGAGACGTCGAATCCATTCAGCACTTTCGGAGGCACTGTGTGATCAGACAGACGGACGGAAAGACAAATGAAAAGACACATGGAAAGACATATGGAAAGACAGACAGAAAGACGCGACCAAGGATATATCTATCATTGAGTTCGGTCGGAGAGGTGATAAAATGTCGATATCAAGTTTAATTTTTTGCTAATGGGACACTGAACAGAATCCCAAGAACGTCATCAAGAAAACATCATACATAAGTACTTACAACGCCAGAACACTCTCAACAGATATTCATCTCACAGAGCTCGAAATTGGAAAATCATGAATGCTCTTTTCAAGAATAAATCCAAATAGAAACAGGACTCAGAGGAGCCCAAATCACAAAACTAAGAACGGCAGAAGAAATCAAGCGAAGAATCACTCTTGGTTAGCAAGCTTTCGGTAGAGTATCCTCAAATTTTGTGAACAAGAAGGGTCTACAAACTATATATTCATTCACTGGTATTTTGCTTTTCTCCACACGATATGTCAAAAAGTTCTGAATGCGTTTAAATGAAAATGTGTAAAAAAGGGGTATGCATTAAAATTTTGAGTGGATCCAGGAATCTATTTTCAATTGAGAGATATTTTTCATAATTTGGAAAAATAATCGGAAATTATAGAATAATTGAAACTTACGTACTGCGCCGTAGCCATATATGAACTTATTAGGTCGTTTGTAAGTATATAGCGTTGAGAGAAGCATGCACTCTTCGAATGTTTCATGGATTTTACAAACATCATCATTTGCAAGCAATCAGTCCCAATCTATAAATGTCAAAAGGTACCTCATTAAAATCTTTTTTCACTAAAAATCAAACGTTTCACAAAACAAACAATATTTATCCAAGTATGTTTTGGTGTGTAAAAGTGATAAGAGTTTTCATGACAGGAAAGACAAAAATCAATATTTACTAACGTTTACTGCAACAGTATAATTATAATGTTTCATAATAGAAGAGGAAACTTTCTAATAAGAGTCTAATAATAACAAACAGGAGTCTAATAATAACAAATATTCGTTCAGCTTAACAATTTCAAAAGCAATTATGAAGGAAATTTGAAGCAAACAGAAATTAATTGATTTTTTTAATGAAAAACACTCGCAATAAACAGAGCAAATATTCTTCACGCCTTTCAATGGAAATATTCAATGCTTAATGGTATTAATAAAATGTTTTAGGTTGATAATTAAAATTGACTAAAAAACCTGAAGATGAATAAAGTCCAATTTCCAAAGTTTCTGACCTGACCTCTACCCCAACCCCTAAGGAACTCTTGTAAAACTAAAAGTTGTACCGGTAGATATGTTTTTGAATTAGGTATTATATTCAAAAACTATATTTTTTAAAAGCTAATCTAATTAAACTGGTTTAAGTTTTTAGAGTCGGTGTTATATTTTATTTTGTAACAAAATTGACATTAGGTAAATTATCCAAAAAAAATTCAACTGAAATATGAGATAGTAAACAAATATATTAAACGTGAGTAGAAGTAAAGAATGCAAAGAGAATAAGAAAATGGAAGAGAGAAGAAAGGATAGAAATGTGAGCGGGAGAAGGATGGAGAGAATAAGGAGGAACGTTAAAGGGTGGGAACGAATGTGAGGAGGAAAAAGTGTGTGAGAGAAAGTGAGAGGTAAAAAAAGGGGTAAGAAGAAATGGAGGGGGAAGAAGTGAGAGGAAGCAATAGAGAAAGAGAAGATTATAGGCCAGAGGATGAAAGGAAAGGAGAGAGGGAAAGAGAGAGAGAAAGAGGGAGAGAGAGAGAGAGAGAGGGAGAGAGAGAGAAATGGAGCAGAAAGAGACGGAATACAGAAAGAAAGGTAGAAGTGAGAGAAAGAGCCAGAAGGTTGGGAGAAGGAGTGAGAGTGAGGGAAAAAGAAAGACAAGAATATTTGTGATAAAGAAACGGAGAAAGAGCGATCAAAAGCAAGAGGGAGAGAAGAGATGTGGAAAAATAATGAAAATACAATTAGAGGTCTCTTAGGCTTGCAAGCAGCTGCGTGCCCTCTATAAAAAAAAAGAAGAGTATATGACACACTCAATCAAATATCTATTTATAATGACCAAAAGAAAATTTTCTCATAATGGCAATCATATTTTTAATTGTTGAATGAAATCTCTGAAGTTTTCAAGTGACAAATCTTTTGTTTATTATGCTTGAACATCTTCAATTTCTCCAGCATTAGTGGCTTTTGGATTTTTGTGTAGTGAATGGGACATTTTAGTGGTTATCACAGTGTTCCTTAGTTTAGTTTGTAACTTATAACAACAAGACTTCTCTCACAGAAAAAAACTGAGAAAAAGAAACAATAACTAAAATCTATAGAGTAACAAACATTTCCTGCCACGTCATCAAACAAACGAGCTGTCATCAATTCTGACTTTTATACTTGAAGAGAAAACCACTAACTGGACAAGGAGTCGGAGAGCCATAGAATACAAGATGCTCTTGCATGTAACCAATCAGAAGAGTTACTTTTATTGATGAAGATCCATGATAGTCAAAAATCTGGCCAATTTAAGATAAAATGTGTTATTCAATAAAAGTGAACTTTTTTTAAAATCTCAATAATCTGTTCTGGTGTCTTCGTTATCTTATTCAGTAAGTGAAGTTTAAATGAGTATATGTAACTTTTTAGTAATCAAGTTAGCTTTAAATGAAAAGCTTTAGCCGATTTTTGCCATTTTCAAAACTAGTTTTAGCCACGATGTGTTTTTTCCATGCACTTTGCGCTTGACCAGGGGGGTTTGGAAACTTTCCAAAGGAGAATTTGCTCTTGTTGAAAACTTGGAATTTAGACTACTGTTTGCAGCTATTTTTTTTGGAGAAACTGCCTTTTGAACTGTTTCAAATCAAAGGCAAAAAGAAAGGGTAAGAAAATTTTCGTTTCCCGTTTTATCCATCTGTATATCTTAGCATCTACAACGTGCTGCCCTATCTCGGTTTTGAAACGTATTGTAATAACGAAATATCTTCTTTACATGTTTAATTTACAGTTCTATCCTAGTTTTGTTGTCCCACATTTTGCAGCCTTCTGGCCATGATCCAAGTGTAGTATCTGTTTTTCTCACGTCAACAAAACATTGCTGTAATATCCCTTGTTCAGTTTTGAATTTTTATCATGCTTGTAATATCATGGGACTTCGGGGGTCCGTAAACCCCAGGTTGGAAACTATTCCCTGCTTTTTTGCCATATCCTTGCGACGTGAAAATAATTTTTATTTTCTTTTTACCCCATATTGCTTCCTGTATCCCTGAACGCGCCGATCACACATAAATCATATCAAAAACTGACAGTTACACGAACTGATAGACACTAAACAAGACACGAGATCGGGACTTGAAATAAACGGACGATTGCTAGCTTGACTCGTGGAGATTCTACGCATGTCCAAATTTGAGATATAATCATTACTGTAGGATGGTGACAATTCTCCACTGAATTAAGTGCATTGCCAAAGAAGGAGATTATGTTGAAAAATAAATATTTATAGTTTGAAATAAATAATTTTTCCACCATTCGGCTATAGACTTATTAGTGGTGTCAAAATTGAATGGGGACTTTTCCCATCTTAAACGGGCGTACAATGAAAGGAGATTCCCCCGGTCAGATGTCAAAAGTTTTAAGGAGGCTGATGAGAAGGAAATTTCCCACCGCGTAAAATGTCAAAACTGACAGAATACTTCAGAGTGACAAAAGTAAAGGTAGAATTTCTCCCTCTGCGAAGCTTTAAAAGAGAAGGGAGCATTTCCTAGTATTGAAGGTATGTTAGAGGGTTTTGATATAGAAAAAAAAAAATTTTTCAAATGTTTTTTGGGGGAAGCTACTTTTAAAATGTAACTATCATGCAAACTGGACCCTTATACTCTGTTGATTATATAGACGGGTTTTATACCATAGTATTGTCAATAAGAGGTTCCAACCACCTGACTGAAAAATGAGAGTCCAAAGGTCAACGTTCTTCCCATTAGGAAATTCTTTCCCTGGGAGTCGAGTGCCTCTCATTCCAGAATTAATTATATATATATGTACACACACACACACACACACACACACACACATGAGTGCTCGATACATTCAATATATATATATATATATATATATATATATATATATATATATATATATATATATTCTAGTAACTTACAGCTCTGAACATCAAATATAGAAAAAAAACCTTTTTCCAAAGATTTATGTCATTTTCTCGATTATTTCCAAACATCTGTCAATGTAATATATGTAATTTTCTTCAGTGCTTTTATGATTTACACAGAATTCGATGTTATTGTATTGTGTGTGAATTTTTCTTGTTGGGATAGTCAGTTGTTAACCGTGTGACTGTGATACTGTAACAGTCATATTATCAGTGCTCCCCTGCAATGTTGATCAAACACCACCTGCTATATATATATATATATATATATATATATATATATATATATATATATATATATATATATATATATATATATATATATATATTTAAGCATCTGAGGTCATGGGAGGTCAACAGAGGTCACTCCCAATCATTTCTCGACAATTTCCAGAGTTATGGGTCATATGTTAGCACTAAGGATGTTGGAATTGAGACTATGAGTATATCTTCTCACTTCGAAGGTAACAGGCTATGACATTGAACGTTGAGGTCATTCAAGGTCACCATAGGTCATTCCTGGTTTTTGACAATAACTTTGCACCTATAAGACTAAAATGTGGCATAGGGGTAAATCTTCCCCTTGGCAATGCAATATTGACATAATAAGTCATTTGAAATCACTCGCGGTTGTTTTTGTTAATTTCTAGCCAATCTTCCAGGTTTTTAACCACAATTCTGTACCTATAAAATTGAAATTTACCAGAGAGGTAAAAACTTTTACCTCAACTGTATTAGAGATGAGGTGTTGACATCAGAATCATTGGAAGTCAACACTTGTCATTTCCGGTCATTTCCAGCCGATTTTCTTGGATGTTGGATACAATATTGCATGTAGGATGCAGAAACTGTGTATAGAGATAAGTGCTTACTCGGTGAAAATCATAAGCAATGTGAAGTTTATGTTGGTTGTCACTAGAGGTCTCCTGACGTCATTCCTTGAAATTGTAACCAAAGATTAGGACAATCCCCCAAGTTCGTTGGCCATCACCCGCCTTTCCATGCTTTCTCATTGACAGTTCTATAATGATTGTTCCAGGGAGGAACATATATAGTGAATCCAGAAACCCAGTCAAACTAAGCAACAACATTATTTGTTCTTTTAAGGCTTCAGAATATTCTTTCCGTTACAACTTGTTTCATGTATACATAGAGTAAACAATCGTTGTTTTCATTTGATTTATCGTGTAAGACAAAATATATCAAATGATATATTTTCCCTTTTAGTCGTACTTCAAGTATCCCTGCTCATAAATAGAACCAAACAAGTTATTTTTCATACAGATAACACGGAAAGTAACTTGAATTCAAGGGGAAAAACTTTCATAAAAACTTAAAACATCCAGTCTCTTCCATGGTTTCATTTTCTTTTTTTTCTCAAAATGAATTACTGAATTAACAGAATTTGTAAGATAATTGTCTTGGAGAGAAAAATGCGTTTTTCGGTTATTTCACCTGATTTTATTTCAAAACTGATGGATTGATTATAACAAACAAAGAAAACTAGTGATGATTTCATAGTTCGAATTGATTCTCACAAAATTAGTCCTGTTGTATGGTTGGTCCAAATAATCATTGGTCTTATTATCTCTATCTGTCTATCTATCTATCTCTCTCTCTCTCCCCCCCCCTCTCTCTCTCTCTCTCTCTCTCTCTCTCTCTCTATATATATATATATATATATATATATATATATAGTCAAGGTAGTTTAATGAGAGAGTAGAAGAGAAAAGAGATAAAAGGAAGATTGGTTGTTTAATGAGAGGTTGAGAAAAAAAGGGCTGATGACTGTCACTGAAAATATAACAGTGACAGACACGGCTCTTGATATATATAAATTTCAAGATAACAAGCCTCCCAACACAATGACCGGCGCTTCATTTATCCATCGTCTGTCATATTTGTATAATCCCGACTGAATACCAGCACAGCGTTGGACCGGCCTGCCATTCCATGGTAAATCACATCCCTTGAGAATAGCAAATATGCTTGGGAAAGAAGGGCCTCGTAGGAGGATAATAATCCATCTTTCAAGTGTCAGCCGTATACAACGTCAAGTATCAGGGGATTCTGCATATATCAGCTGATTGGCTGAAAGATTGAAGGTAAAATCCTACCCATGTCTGGCTTTTGATTTACCCTGGTGTATACATCTTGCGTGAATTTTGAACAGACATAAAGTAACCGAAACTTCAATGATGATTTTTGATATAAGAATCTCTCTTTCATTGCAAATCGATATGAACGAATTCCTAAAAATATGTTACTTATAAATATTCGACTGATGCAAAAGTTTCCAGTATATAAGTGACAAAATTATTTAATCATATAGATTCATAATATCAAAATTCAGTTGATCATGATTCCTTCACGTGTAAGTTGCTTGATTTTCAGTTTGTGGGTATGCCTTTTATTTCAGCTCCATTAGTGACTATCGGGAGGATGCATTGGTTGTATAATCTTCTTTTGGGGACTAAGGTACCATAAAAGCAACTAAGAATGTATGGTGAAAAGTAATACTGGCAAAATGATAATTTGAAAGACACTATTTTTTATTATCGGTTTTGTGAATGTTTTTGGTTTGATTAATCAATTTTTAAAACGCAGATCATAAAAGTTAGTTCCTCACGTACAACTGGATCACACGAACTGTTTTGTGGAATTCTTAAGGTAAGCGATTTCCTAGAATCAAGCATGTGGATGTGATTTTATTAAGACCATGATGATCATAAGAAATAAAACTGCTTATTATAACCACTGATAATGATATCAAACGGTATTTGTTGTAAAAGTCAGGCAGCCCCAAACACTCTATTTAATGTGATTATAATTAGCAGCTTTCTCTTGATATCCTGTCTTTAATGGTATCAGTCGGTTATTTAGAAATCATGGTCTAAAAGTGATCACAAAATTGGCTTCCTAACAAGAGAATATTTGATATCTTAATCACAATGTTGAGTCGTTTGGTCACTATCCTGCAATTATCACCACCCTTTTCCTACGATTTTACAACTATAGTCAAAATAGATAGAAATGTAGACCTCTAGTAATACGGTGTACTGTTCATCGCGTGTTATATGTGGTATATGAGATTATATCTACGAGATTTATAAAATAGATAAAATCGAAACTCAAACATTTGTAACTAATTCAGTATCGAAAACAAGTGACGTATGTTACAATACAGTGTATAAATACAATGAAGACATAGGGCATAATAACTCCCGAAGAATAACATCTGGCAATAATTATATAACATCCAGCCACAGATATAATAGATGGGCACATAACTATTGTCAACAATGTACTAGTGTTACTTACTCAACTATTATGTAACCCTGTATAATCTGTAAAAAGTTTCATAGAGAGATGGGAACTGCCAAGAAATCTTACTGCCATCGAAAAATACCATAAACAACTCAACACATTACCTTGATGATCTACTCGTTTATCGGATAATATGAATATGATTTAAAAGCAACTAGACATCGTTTATTGTTTTGTAACATTGTTTTTCCTTTGAAGTTTTCATACACCGAATTAAATGGATATTTAAAAGACAGGTTTTGCTACATAAATCGTTTAAAAGGAATCTAAAGCTCGTTTTCCATCATCAGTAATCTATTTACAAAAATGCAAGTGAAAAACTCCAACACAGATGTTTCAATCAAGCGATGGAAATGAAAAAAAAAAAACAGCGAGCTGCCCTCTTAATTCCTCAACGTAAATAGATTATAATTTGAACCCGCAAAGTTAGCGTGGTTAATTAGCATTCGACTTTGATAATCTGAGCAGTGCTCATTTTGATCAAACATGGTTTGCACCAATCTGAAAACTTTCTTGAGTTATTAACCGTAGTGTAAAGATCGGGCCCTCCCACAAAGAGCTGGACGGTCATGGTAAGCTCTCTGCATTATTCCTTGCAGCTTACGGGATTTGGTATTCCCAGACGTTAACCCATGAAGGTGCTGATCAGGCTCGACTCTGCTTAACTTCAGCGAACTTACGAGAGCTGGTTGGTCGACTGTAACTAATTGAAGACTGATTTCAATCAATGGTAATTGAATTATACAATAATAAACGTGACTATCATTAGATTTACTGACGCTGATACTAGTATTTGATTCTAGCCTATAAAGCATTGCTCTATAGCAGACAACATATAAAGATTCCTTGTTTATATGCTTGATAAATGATCATTCATCTCACCTTATCATTATCCAAGTTCAAAGGTGGCTTAGACTTGTAGAACATAATACAAGAATATATTACAGGTGAGTGATTTCTGGATCATATCTCGTGTTTTCACACTTCCCTTTGCCAACAATAATCGAAATGGTGTGGAAATAAGATTTTTCTCTTTCCAACTCGTTACAATCACAGGATGCCTATTATTGACGTTCAGCTGAAGATAGCAAAATTTCAGATGTTGATTTGGAAGGTCAACTACCTTTACCATAGAGAAGAATAGTGGAATACTCTCTTCCAATAATATTGTACTTGTAAAATCCGAGTGTCAAATATGTTCTTTGTTTCTATCTATCGATCTATCTGAAAAGGTGACTGCAAGACGTCTAAAGTACATATCAAATGTACTTATGACTAATATAGAACATTTCAAATTGAGCTGTTTGTTACCAATTCAGTCCAGTGCCCCGAACAAAGACGAGATAACTCGTCCCACGATAGATAATATAATTTTTGAACTCATTCATATATACGTTGTATTCATTCCATACTATATGTTGTGCCTTTGTATGAAGAAAAAAAAACCAAAACATTTTAAACATGCAATGGTGACTTTCTACTTTCGCCATTATTTTACGAAAAAGACACAGGAGTTGCAAGGCTGAAAAGTATACTTGGCAGTAAACAGGTTAAACTTGCCTGACATATCCATGTAGAACTACTCTTATAACGCCATCAGTCTCGTGGCCGTCGACAATTTAGAAAATTTATCGCTTCCCTATCCTATCTTTAGGATAATGTTTCAGAAGAACTAAAGAGATTTTGGCAAATGAAATGTTTTATTATATCTTTATTCTTTTCGGTAAGTCCGTCGTCGTTTGTGCTGGAAAAAGAAATCTGATTCGTTCGTTCATGTTGATGGTAATGGGCGTGGAAAGAGAGTTTCGGAGAGGAGAAAAAAAATCAGTTCTGAGGGACGGATATGTGCCGTGTTAGGCGTTTGGGAAAAAAAGTAGTAAAGAACAATTCAGACAATTGCATCTATTTTAATACGGACACATCAGTGACAGCAATTTCTACATCGAGAAGCGACGTAAGGGACGAGAAAACACCAATTATCTACATATATATAATCTCAGTTGAAATAGATTAAAGAGACGCATGATAAAATCTATTGATACTTGCGGGGGGAAGATGTGAAAAAGGCTGCACTGGAATTATAACTTATCTTTTATATTTTTCGCTTCTTATATTTCTTCTTTCACGTTGGGTGAAAAGTTTTCTGGTACAATTTTTTTTTCTTTTTCTTTCGATTTGTTGGTCTCTTCTTTAGATTGGGTGAAAAGTTTTGCCCACCATTTTTTTCTCCTCCTTTTCTTCATGGGGTCGAGTTCTTTATCGTTACACTTTGATCATTCCTCATAGACGAGTTCTAGAATCTTTACACCAAATTTTGCCCGTTAATTCATTCCCTGGGCAGCAAAGAGCTGATGATGAACGGCAAGATAAGTTAAGAATATCATTAGTCATCTTTTGGCCTGGAAAGGTTTTGTCAAACCGAGAAGAAATAATGGTTAAAAAAATGTTCGAACCGTTTTCAAGAATCTGTTTTTGCCTTTATGGCAGTGTCCAACTTAGCAGAGAGGTGATTTAACATGATAATTCAATGTTGGCAAAAAAAAAAAAAAAAGTCAAAGAAAGAGGAAAAGGTTAGAAAGTCACTCAGTGGAAACTGTCATGGGACCATAGTCTCTAGGTACTTTACCTTGTTGGGGATGATCAATCATGAAAACGGACAACAGGAGGCACAAAATAGGGAATCAATTAGGCATGAACTAACTTTTCATACTGAACAACACACTATAAACTTATTTGGCTAGAATTTATACAAAATTTCTCTAGACATAATGAATACATGTATGTTTCTTTCAGCTCACTTACTCCATTGGCGCAGTTTACACACATGATGCATTATCAACAAGTGCATCTTGCCAACTGAAAAACTTATTAGATGAAGAAACTAATATTTACAGTTTGGGTGACGGTATTGATTGACGGTTTCTGAAATATGAAAAATTCAAGACCTGAAGTTGCATATGAATCGATCAATTGGCGAGGTGCCTTTTTTTGATAATCCTTTAGTAGTACTCAGGGCGTCGTGAGGAGGTAGGACAGTGATTGTATTTTTTCCATCCGTTCATCGTTTTAATATCTGTTATTTTTATTCGAGCAATTTATCATAATCCGCTTCTGGCTTGCTAGGCTCGTCGGAGCTGCACCAGAGTACTGTCGGTCGTAAGTTTTGAAAAAGAAATTTGCGTACTCTGAATGTTGCCCCTTTCCCATGGGTATTATTGCGAAGTGAACGCCAACAGCCTCAGTCGGGGTTCAAACTTCCATCGATTTCATTTTCCATGCTGCTAAACGTGAGACCAGTCGCACCACTCAGTGTGGATGAGGTGCAATGATAATTCTTTTCAGCCCTTCTGAGTTTTGCGTTTCACACAACTTGGTTTTCCAACCATCTGAGAGAATTGGCCTAACGGTTAAAAGAACAATAAAAAGATAGCTGCTGCATATGTTTAACTACTGTCCGACTTCTATTCCAGCACAAAATGATTACAGTTGGTTGTGAGTTCAAATCACGGCAGAGGAATGTGGGTTTAACACATAGGTCTAAAATTCCTGACTTTGAAGAGGATTATTCTTGTTGTCTTTGTTCCTGCAAGAAAACACAGTCAAAACCAGACCTAATACTGGAGTTCGATGAAAATTGAATCGACGAACCGAGTTCAAATTATAACTGAGGTAGAATTTCACGGAAGAGACCAGGAAGCAAGAGAAATGAACCAACACTAACTGTACAAAGGACGGTTTTCTCTCAAAGGAGACAATGCTGTGAATATAGTTGAATTGGAAGGAAGTCCTCTATTATGAGCTACTTCTACAGAACTAAACGATTCACCCGAACAAATACTGTTCCCAATTAGAACAATTGAATAACGAATAACGTCTTGAACTAGTTAAAAGATGGCGCATCATATTCTCTCAGGATAACGCTCTAACCCATGTTTCTTTTGTGACCAGGCAAAAATTGCTGCAGCTTACTATTGCATCTTTTGGTTATTAGTTATTTCAGTATTCATTCCTAATAGAAAACTATTTACCGGAAAGTTACTATATTGCGAATTACCTCTTGTCGGATTCAACTATATTTTTCATATTTTGCTATATCATCGTTACGGATGTCAATTGATTTGTAAAATGATTGAAAAAAATACATAAAAAGTACACTATAGAGATATTTTTTAGAAGTTTGATGTTACAGTCAACCCCACGGATGGGGTTAAGTTTAACACATTACAAAACAACCACAAATAAGTCCGGTAAAGCATATAGAAACGGCAATGCATCATTAAAAACATTTTTCATTCCTTCATTAATTTTATTTTCTATTTGATACATTCAAAATGTAAAATGTAAAAATATTAAAAAAAACAGATCACTACCTAGCTTGTGGATGGTGTTGGTAGCTAGGTAGTGGTTGGTTTGCAATTAGTTAGCAAAAGAATGGTTAGTTAACTAGTAGTTGCCCATTTACTAAAACATTGATAATGATCGGTTCCTTAAAAATGAGGAAAAAGGGTGTATGTAATAACCATTGCCATACCTGAAGACAAGGGTGGCCAGGCCTTACATTTGATACCATTGTTATAAATCTAGCAAAAACTCCTAGTGCTAGCATGGGGCAACATTAGCATGTCAGTCACATAAGCTGTTGGCAAATAAAATGTTAATCGAGATCGTATGACTTAAGGAATGAAAACTCATGGCAGTAATTGATAAGTACGGAAAATTGAAAAAAAAGGTTACTTCTTTTCCTCCAGAACAGACTTTTGTCATATAATCTGACAATCTTCGAAAACAATCCGATTTTGTCCAGGCAGGCATGTGTTGAGTGGTTGGGAATAGCTTATTTCTGATCAGGGAGTTACACTTGACTCCCTATTACATCCCTTAGCTCTTTGCTCTGAAAGATTAAAAAATCACAGAAGATGGTATAAATCAATAGGAAATAAAGATGGCAAAAGCTTGTAGACCAAATCGATTAATATGATGTTTTATGAAATTAAGGTTAAAGATAAAACAAACTCTTATTTTTACTTAATCAATCGAATGAAAAGCTTGAGATACTTGATAACTGATATGTCCTGCTGATATTCCTTTACGATGTATCACAAGGGCTTTTGTAAGATTAGTTGATAGTGTAACATCCAAAAGTAGTCCCGTATACGATATCATCTCAACAAAGAAAAAATAAAGTTCTCTCTTTGGATTTTGTCATTGCTTATGACAATAATTAAGTTCTTGACAAATAAATTCAACCTTTACTACGTTTGACTGGGGTTTTATTTCGTCTCCAAAAATGTGATATTAATTTCTGGATAACCTCAAGCTGAAGATTAATTAGATAAAAATCTTTTAAAGAATTTTCCAGACAATTGAATCATTCCTTTTTTTTCATTTACTTTTATTGCTCTCACCAATAACAAAAAGAATTAGTTCAATTGCCCGAAAAGCCGTTAAGAAAATTCATATTTTCACTCAAAATCATAGACAATGTCTTACAGACTGTGCAAAAATCTACAGTATAAATAATTGTACTTTTTTTCTTTTCAAGTTTTATTTTATTGTCAAGCTCAAGTACAAAGTCTGGAGTTGGCTATCCCCTATCATAACAGGAACAATAAGAACTCCCATCAACAAAATGAGGGTGAAAACCGATATGTAAAATCTGCATTCCCCAATCATGATTTAAATTCGCATTTAAGAGGAGGATATCTTACTGACTGAGTTAGATCAACAAGTATCGAATATTAACAAAGATTTATCATACCTATACACATGGGCGTATTTCATTCAGATAAATGAGTACATTTATACCCAGAATATTTATATCGTAACTTTTTATTCGTTATACATAAAGTACAAAGTTCGTCTTCGATCAAAATAGGAGTTGAAGTGGAAATTTGACCTTGGGAACACCAGTCTTGTTTCGTTTATTCTTTCAACATTTTTTGTCACTTTTCCCCCTTTTTCTGGGTTGCATATCAATATTTACTATTTTTTTTTTTTTACATTTTTGTGCTATGTAGATATCTATTCATGAATATATTTTCATATCCACAAAATATTCAGCCCTTTAATATCAACAAAAAAACAAAAAAAACAAAGAAAAAAAAAAACGAAACCTTGGGCAATAACATCTTTTCCTCCGATAATTATCCCACACATTGAAGGATGAAAAATTCTTACCTATTTAGTTACGCGTCTTTCAATTTGATGAATGCTTTAGGGTAGGGTTTCTCAACCCTTTTCCAATATTACCCCTTCCAGTTATTTCCTAATGCAAAAAATGATTATACTAAAATAACATTCAAGTTGACTCTTGCAAGTGATGCTTCGTTGCTATATTCTCAATATTTGGATTGATGTTGTGTTTTAATCGTATATTTCTTCGCGTGCACGCACCACACACACACACACACACACACGTGTGTGTGTGTATATATATATATGTATGTATGCCATTATGAGTTCACTACGGATGAAATGATGATAGCGATTGGGCCATGTCTTACTGTCAACCTTCTTATCTAATTTTCCATCTCGTGTCCGGTCTTTTTTCACTGAGTTGTGTATCAAATGAGCAACAAACGTTTGGATATTTGCTCCATCTGTCGCCCACTCTTTTTGTGGAGTATCCATTTCATCTTCATATTTACTAATGAATTATTCGTAATATCCTTCATCTTGGTTTGCCCTCGGATAAGTTTATATTTTTCTATTCCCTAGCAATGCTCTTTTTATTACATTCGATACACTTCTGAGTTGGTCTTTTTCTGGAGAGTTGTGCTTTGTGTAATATTACACACACACACACACACATACACACACACATATACATATATATATATATATATGTATATATATATGTATATATATATATATGCCTCTGTGTGTGTGTGTTGGTAATATTTTAACAATGTGGAGGTGTTGCAGTTTCTTGATTGCTAAATGTTTTTCTTAAAATGGTAGTGCAAGCTCAGCTGAATACAAAGTCAATATTTATTGGCGATAGAATCATTTGAGATCCAACACTGATAGTAAGATTTTATATGGGAAGAGAATGTACAATCTGTAATGAGGAGAATCTTTACTCATTTTATGAGCATTTTTTTCTTTTAAGTGAGACCTTCTTAAAAAATAAACACGCGTTTGTTGTATGATTTATCATTGTTCTGTTCTCTGGGAGTGTGTGTGTGTGTGTGTATGTGTCGGTTTGTCCGTCTGTCCGTCTGTCCGTCTGTCTCTCTCTTCCTCTCTCTCTCTCTCTCTCTCTCTCTATATATATATATATATATATATATATATATAATTAATCATTTAGTCATCCACAGACAGCTGTTTCGTTGTATGACAATTCTTCAGTGTGGCTATAGACTATCCAATATTCCACCCAAAAAACAAAAAGTAGGATCAAAGCCGTCACTTTATACCCAGGGGCTGGTACTTTACCCCTGCCCAAAGAAAAATTGGACGGTCAGTAGTACAAATTTACAAACGCACAATTCCCCATCCATCTGAGTGCTCCATTCTGTAGTTGGGAGAGCATTGCTACATAGATTAAAATTATATATATATATATATATATATATATATATATATATATATATATATATATATAATGTGTACAGTGAAGAGTGAGACAGACTTAGTAGTAAAGTGTTTAGAGGTAAGGTTTATTAATCCTTACATGTAAAAGGTCCAGACATGTTTCGGTATTTTTCCCATCTTCAGTGGTGTGTGCTGTGTGAGTATGTGTTCAAAGTTCCCATGTGGAACCAGTGTCCACCATCAGGAGCTATGCCTTGAGGGTAAAATATGTTATAAAGGCTGCTGGAGGTCTCCCGTTGAGTGAGAGAGAGAGAAAGTCCAGTTATCAAGTCTTTGGTTAAGCAGCAGCAGTTGGTCTTGGAGAGGACAGAGTGGGTCAGGGTAGGAGGGAAGTAATGTGGAGTTATATTTTTTGTTAGGGATTGTATAAATGGAGGGATGGTGAGGTCAAGGAGCTACATAGGTATCAACCTTACAAGTTATCAAAAATGTGTTGGCTATGATTGGGACAATAGGTATGACTGGCTAAGGTGAAACTTTCCTCTGGGTCTGGGTGACTTCGAAGCTTCCAGTATTGAATGTGTCTTAGACGTGGGTGTGAGGATATTATTGGTAGGAGTTTTGTGCATTAGAGTCCTGTGTGATGAGGGTTGTTAAGTTTAGTGTTTAATCCATTAGGATACAGAGTTTTGAGTTTGTTGATACACATATCTTCGTGTTTCTTTAGAACTTTAGTTATGTCAATTGGAGTAGTTTTTTTCTATTTTTTCTGTGATGGTAAAGCTAGCGTCCGTGGCAAAATTATGGCCGGGTGTGCGAAAGTGTAGTTCTACGGGAAGTGGGCTGCGATTGTTTGTGACTTAATCCTATGTCAGTAATTGTTGAGTCGAATATTAAATTGCTACTCGGACTTGCCTATGTATTGTAACTTACATCTATCGCACTTTAGAAGGTATATAATGTTCTTACTGCAGCAGTTGGTGCTGTGATATATGTGGTAACTCTCTGTTGTCGTAGTGCTTGTGAATGTGTTAGTGTACTTGAGGTGGTTGCAACATAGACTATTTCTTATGTCGCAAGGTTTGCAGAATTTAGTGTTTCTAGGGATATTTTTGTGTACGACTTTATTGTTAATGATATTATTACTGCTAATCATGTTTCTGATGTTTTGGGGCCTGAGATGACACATGGGTCTGTGAATGTTTGTCTTAGATCTGTTTTAATGGTGAGGATGTTCCATCTCTTATTGATGATGTGTGGTGAGGGTGGGAGTGTCTTGTTAAAGGCGGTTATAAGTGGTATGCAGTCAGGTTTATTATTGTGGGAGAGTATAAGGGTTTCATCCCTGGGTATTCTATTTGCTTTTTTCATTTGGTTTTTGGTATCATCAAGTGGATAACCTCGTTGGGTGAAATATTATACTACGTTATGATCGTGTCTGTTGAGCAGATTCTTCTAATTCTAAGGGCTTGTGAAAATCGTAGGCTTCTTTTTAGGTGTTGGGCTGATTTAGAGTGGAGGTAATTGTGAGTGTCCGTGGGTTTAGTGTGGAGGGTATTTTGGAGGTTTCTGTTGTTGTCTATGTATATGCAGGTGTCTAGGAAGGCTATGGAGTCACACATATATATATTTGTGTGTGTTTGTGTGTTTGTGTGACAAACGCTCTGTAATTACGTCGTACCTTCCTCTTATCTATGGATGTAACCGTCATGAAAGGAATGATTGCTTAACTTTTGAGAAAATCAATTTGTATGTGGCAATTTTCGCCCCCTCAGATCAACTTCCCCTCTTTTAGGTGAAATTTCCTCCATTGAGAATGTCTGGTTCGAAGAATTCATGTAAAATGCTTTCCGTTAACGTTATTCAGCTTTCCTCTAACCATTGATTTGTAATGGAATTGAGATTTCGATATGAGCAACTCGAGGGTACACAATTTGTTTCAGATAAATTTCCTGTCGCATCAGCCAGTTAGCATTTGTATGTAAGGAATATAAAATAATTATGAACAGTTTCATTCAATGCTACGGGGATAGATCGACAATCTTATCATCCTCGGGCTGCTAATCTAACCACTTAGCCATAACCATGCGTATCGTTAATTATCTTCGAATATTTTTGTAAGACGAGAAAGATTAATTCCAATTAAGCGGCTGTGGAGCAAGAAAATTCGATTGAAGCCGGCAATTATCTGTTCATAATTCTCGCTTGGTTTCCGGATATCCTTGGCACTTTTGCGTCATTCATCAAACGCTTAACTCTGATAATTGGATGGTTTATGCGATACGTTCTCCAGTGGCAAGAAATACGCATTTTCTCGTGGGCATTTAATGAGAAAAGCTTGGAAGAAGACAAAGAGGAATAGAAGGAATAAGACAGAAAGAAAAAAAAGTCAGGTTAGTCACTCAATAGAAACCCCATCGTGACCAACGCCTTTTGGAAGCGTGCCGTGATCGTAGATATTATTGAAAAAATTGGGAAGAAGGGTGATCAAGGAACAAGTTTCAACTCCAGCCTTTTGTTAGGCAGTGATCACTAAAATGTTTGAATTTTAAAGAATACGCAGGAATACTGCCGGAAAAAGACAAAAGGATAAACTTAGCTTAAACTTAGATGGCAAATCTAACTTCAAATAGATATTTTTAAGTGGAGGAGATTTCAAAAAACGAAGCAACTGTTTTTTTGTAGATATGATAAGTAGCAAATGTTCAATATTTCATCCCTGTAGCTCTGGTGCTGTTATATACGTGTGATATATACATCCATAGCCAGTCAGCCTGCCAGCCAGTCATTACAATCCCAAAATTGAAGAAAACAACGTTGAAAGATTTGATGACAGTTTTGGTTGACGGTATCTAACAATAGAAAGTTTTTTGGCGGCGGTAACGGAAACATGGCATTGAGAGAATAGAAGTAAAAATAGAATGAAAGGTAGACAAAATAATGAGAATCTTAAGGAAAAGTCTAGTGATCATTTATCATTGTTTTGTGATGTTGATGCAGTTGCATTGTAGAATTTATTTTACAGATATTACGTTGTTACACTTGAAATGTCATTTTTCCGACATGTAGCAGTGGTCCTCAAAAAGTGTTATATGATGACACAAGTATTATACAGCGATTCATGTATTATATGGTGACACATGTATTATATGGCAACACATTATTATACGGCAACACGTGTCAGATATGGATTGACGGTGGTCGTCTTTTATGCTTTCTTCACATAGAGTTATTTTATCTCAATCCAGGGATTAGTAATGAACACATTGTCAGTACATCTGTTGGAGAGCATTCTCTGCCGTATAGGTTTGGAAGTTAACTTGTTTAATGAACAATTGCAATTTAAGATGACCTTCAAGTTCATCTATTTGGATGAAAGTCGAACTAACATAAAATGAAAGAGCATTCCCTTTAGGGACAGGAATTTTCACCTTGTGATAATGATGGTGATGATGATGATGATCATCATCATTATCAACCTTTTAGTGTCCGCTGATGGACATACACCCTTCCCAAAATTCGCCAGATATCTCTATCGTAGGCATCGCAGAACCAGTAATTTTTAGATTTTTCTAGCTCGTTACACCATATCACTTTCTTTCGACCACCATTTCAGTCATGATCTCTTGGAATCCACGTTGTGAGTCGCGATGTCTAGTGGCTGTCTGACATCATTGTAACACGTCCATCCCATTGCTATTTGGGATAAATAACATGAATAACAGAAAAAAATTTCGTACGTAACAACCTTCGGAAGATAACAATAAGCGTTTTAGCTATAAAGCAAGCTTTGTAATACATAGAAAGAGAGATAGACATGATAAAATGAGATTGATGGATACACGTGAAAAGCATTTTAATTATACATATGTATATATATTGATCAATAAATTCTGATTCCTGATTTTCGGAATTGCAAAAGTTGCGAAGGAATCAAAAACGATCATAATCTTTTTCATTTTAATATTTCTTGTTTTTCTTCTACTCAGGAACCCTTGAGAATTCATCATGCGAAAGTACAGAACTGAGAAAGGTGGCCATTCGGAGGAGAGAAAATTTCATTCATAGGTGAAACTCTGTTTGCTCATATATTTCATTCTTTGAAAACAATCTATAGAAAATTCTTTAAAACTGGAAAGATATGTATGCTTCAAAACCATTCGTGATTTTTGTACCACTCTGTATAAACAGTGATATTTCGATGTTCCGAGATTAGGTACTTCCATTATTCCATATATTTTGCGGGTTATTGTTTTGGTCGTTGTTATTCTTACCAGAGATTACCAATTCTTGCCAGAATATCACTAGCGTATAGAGATCATGTCCAGAATTCTCACTCAAAAAGTGTTTTGTGAAAAAATAACAGGCTAGACGTATATTCATGAGTCATTTATTTTTCCGTTCATTAGAGTTCGTTACCATTGAAAGACATTTTTTTTTCGTTCATTGAAAAGTGTTGTTGGAGATATACCATGGGTTTGTAAAGAAAGTGAAAATGACTTTAGCTATTTGCCAGATAGCGAATCAAAAGTTTTGTTTGGTGTTGGAAAAACCCCAGGTGACTCTCATTCACAAAGTGATTCAGTTGGCCAAAGTGATGATTTTTTCTCCAGGGGAATGGAGGTAATTCCTTTCTCAATGCCCAACAAAACGAATCGTAGACCAAGTGATTAAGATCCGGCTCTTCACTGTTTTTTCAGCGGTGTTCCAAGTGTGAAAACAGATATCCGTGATCGAATGAGTTTCTTAGATTTTTTCAATCTCTATTTTGTTGAATGACTGCTAGGTCATATTTATGAAGTGACCGACGAATTTGCCATTCAAACCGATAGGCGTGTTGAATACTTGAAATAAAGAAAAAAGAAATTGAGAATGAAGCAATAGTGGAAAAATGAAAGTTCCTTCGATGGCTTTGGAAATCAATAGTACATTCGACCACCAACCCTTAAAAACCGTCACGCTCTTTTGAAAGATAACATCTGATTATCAGTGTAATAGAGATTCTGTTTGTTTCGTGCAGGAATTTATTATACAGTAGTGAATTAGAGAAAAAAAAACCTCACAGATATGCATTTAATGTAAGGATCATAATGAATTCGAAAGAAAAAATGGGAACAGTTTGTGATGCATATTTTTTACGTATTTTTTAAAAGAATGTCACGTTAAAAATAGTGCAATTATTTTAACGCATTGCAGTATTTTCTAAGTTACAGTGGTGCGTGAGCAAAAGAAACCTACAATAGTTTGTCGTATACATGAACTCACATATCTGAGGATATAAACGTGATAGAAAATAACTACGTACATTTGTGTTGTACACACACCCAAACGCACACACACGCCCATATATATATATATATATATATATATATATATATATATATATATATATATACACACAAGGTATGGCAAAGTATGTTTATACATCAAAAAATGTTCAAATATACTCATTTATACCGATGGTATGTGTGCATGTATGAATGTATAAATGCATATATGTATATATATGGAACTATATTTGTGTTTGGGGTTGTATGATAAAATGTTTATCTACGCGTATGGGCATTTTAATGACATCTCCTTATATATATATATATATATATATATATATATATATATATATTATCATAGATCATAGTAAATATGAATTTTAGATCGACTAAATGTATAACTCTGATAAAAATGCACATACGTAAAGCTGTCTTTCTCATATATATATAAATACACATATTTATATATATATATATATATATATATATATATATATATATATATATATATATATAGATATATATATATATATATATATATATATATATATATATTAAGAAACGGATACATACGATCCAACAGAATGATCATAATTTATATTATATAAAAACTCTTATTTCTTTCTTACAGACACCGTAGATAAAATAAACAATTAAAACAGGCCCATCTTCTTCAATTATTTATCCTATGTACGTTGTCTAGGCCGAGTGATACATTAAACGTGTGATGACGGCAGATCATTTCGAATGGTTTTCTTTTATATAATACTTAAATCCAATATTCATAAGGCTAATATATATAAGGCCAAATAATCTAGAGGACGACATTGTGAACAATTTGCCTACGAATTTTTTCAAAAAATCTGCAGTAAATTAGCAATGATTGTTTTAGCAACAAATTGAAAGTTCGAAATTTGCAATTCAGCTCGTTTTATCAACTTATTCTGATGATTGAAAAAAAAAAATAATAATAATTTCACTGAAGAAAGTTGGCCATCTACCCGGGACAACGAATATCAATGAAGTCCTTAAAAGAAGAAGAAATCGTGGAGAATCACAATTATTTGGCGAGCTTGTGCTAGAGCAAGCTTGACTGTCGAGAGCATGGAAATACCATTAGTCCTTGAAAAGCTGGGTATACCAATGCATCCTCGCGGTAGATTCTTACGGAGCTGAAACACAGAACCCAACCAAATGGTTGACCCTCGAACCGAGGGGCATGCAAAGTGTACATGAGAAAATCATGCTCAACCTCACATGGTTAGATCATGAGACAACACAGTATATCAGGAAAAAAGACAGGAGTCTGACATATTATAGAATCCATTACAAAACTTAGCTGGCATTGGGCTGCACATGTTACGAGAATGTCAAGCAACCGCAGTACGTCAAGACTCACAACATGGATCCCCAAAATCATATGCAAATCGTAGCCGAAAGATAGTAAGATGATGTCACAAGCTAAATTAATTCAGAAAGTATTGGCTCAGCGACGCCCATGATAGAGAGGTCGGGTAAATCTTTGGAGAGATCAATGTCTGACGACGGGCACTAAAACGCTGCTGCAGCTGATGATGATATTCACTTATTGTTGAATCAATGATAAAGACCAATTATATACAGTTTTAGAAGTGCCAGTTTACTCTTATGCAATTGAATTTTGAGTGACAAACAAAATTGTCTGATGCAAAATTGCCTGATTTTCACCCATGAGAAAGGTTCGAGAAGTCCTGTTCCGTACCATTCATCTTACTGTTCACGTATTCACACTCATTGATCGTACTATCTATAAATCTACAATATTAACCTACTCGATGCATAATAATAGGATCTATTGTATAATGTTTAAATATTAATACAGTGCGAAAACAGAACATGAAACAATCATTATCACACAAAAACAAACTTTTTTCCATCCTCCATTCTAGTCTATCTTAGCTTGGTCATCAAACATGATACTTTGAATCCTTACTTCCCACCATTTGTACAGAAGTATGGCTCCAAAGTATTTGATAACTCTATTCATAAAATTTATACATCAAACGAACGTATTATTGGTTGAAAGCACAAAAATATTATTTAGTTTTGGGGTTTATCTGCTTATCCGAATCTTAACCAAATTTTGAATTAAAATGATATCGTCAGAATTTTTATCTCAACTTCAACTACAAAACATTTTGATTTTATTGCAACCCAATAACGGTGGCTCTTGAAGATGTGTGTTTCTAAATAGGTCAGTCCAAGGGTGCAAGCAGGCCTGGGCAGACCTGTGTAGACCCCCGCAGCTATTCATGCCATCCTTTTCAAAATACCCACAAAAAAACAAAAAACAAAATAACAACCCTCATAAGGGGAGTAACTGTGCGCTTTGAAACCTCACTTCTGTACAACTGACAAAAAGTAACGGTCAAGTTTAGCACTACATATGTATGTAAAAGAAAACCTTCCCCGCTGAAAGTTAAAGATCTATTTCTCTAAAAACTGACAAATTTTCCGAGGAAACAAAGTTGACAGCATAAAATGGATTGGAAGCATGAACAAAATTACCAGCATTTTTTTTGGGGGGGGGGGGGGTTACGATTAGTTTTCAATGACATTGCCAAAAAGCGTAAAAAATATCTTTTTTTCCGGAGAAATTGTTCGTGCTTTTAATCAATAAGATCTGCTTTAGAGCTGGGAAAGTTTCAGTTTTGACAAAAAATATTTTCTTGGTTTTTAGGAAGGGCATATGCACACAATGTAATTATAATGCTGAACTGAACTCTTACTTATATTTGGAGGTGAGGTTCAATGTTTTTATTCTGGTAAATTTTCTATTTTTGATAGTAATTAGTACGATTCATACAAATTTCAGACAAAAATCATTCTACGTTGGCAAACTTCCGGTTGAAATAACTGAACATTAGAAAAAGAACAAAATTTAATTTAATTGGAAAAACTCTAAAACCAATCCAGCCAATATGTTTTTTGATATTCGACAAAACTAAATCTTGAGAGTGCGTGTAGGGAATAAAACGATACAGAAACAGCTTTTATTTCTCACTCTTACGTATGTGGCCCAACGAACTCGTTTTCAAATGTTCTTGCTGTTAACTGATTTCTCTGTCAAAAATTTTTTAGAGACAACTGGCCTCAGTTCTTCAAATTTTTTTCCCCTTGGCCTCAGTTCTTCAAATTTTTTTCCCCTTGGCCTCAGTTCTTCAAATTTTTTTCCCCTTGGCCTCAGTTCTTCAAATTTTTTTCCCCTTGGCCTCAGTTCTTCAAATTTTTTTCCCCTTGGCCTCAGTTCTTCAAATTTTTTTCCCCTTGGCCTTAGTTCTTCAAATTTTTTTCCCCTTGGCCTCAGTTCTTCAAATTTTTTTCCCCTTGGCCTCAGTTCTTCAAATTTTTTTCCCCTTGGCCTCAGTTCTTCAAATTTTTTTCCCCTTGGCCTTAGTTCTTCAAATTTTTTTCCCCTTGGCCTTAGTTCTTCAAATTTTTTTCCCCTTGGCCTCAGTTCTTCAAATTTTTTTCCCCTTGGCCTTAGTTCTTCAAATTTTTTTCCCCTTGGCCTCAGTTCTTCAAATTTTTTTCCCCTTGGCCTCAGTTCTTCAAATTTTTTTCCCCTTGGCCTCAGTTCTTCAAATTTTTTTCCCCTTGGCCTCAGTTCTTCAAATTTTTTTCCCCTTGGCCTCAGTTCTTCAAATTTTTTCCCCCTTGGCCTCAGTTCTTCAAATTTTTTTCCCCTTGGCCTCAGTTCTTCAAATTTTTTCCCCCTTGGCCTCAGTTCTTCAAATTTTTTCCCCTTGGCCTCAGTTCTTCAAATTTTTTCCCCCTTGGCCTCAGTTCTTCAAATTTTTT
>OY735199.1:45973538-45981038 GCA_963457665.1 Thysanoteuthis rhombus | reverse complement strand
TAATAAAAAGGGCCGACTGATCTGGAAAATA
Source organism: Thysanoteuthis rhombus (assembly GCA_963457665.1). Taxonomy (NCBI): domain Eukaryota; kingdom Metazoa; phylum Mollusca; class Cephalopoda; order Oegopsida; family Thysanoteuthidae; genus Thysanoteuthis; species Thysanoteuthis major. Next base: position 45,981,007 of record OY735199.1, on the reverse strand, counting down.
TCTATATGATTGAAGTAGAAGTATTTTACGCACACGATCTTCTGTAGCATATTTTGCAAATTCTCGAGATAAGATAGAATGTGCAAGGATGGAAGAAAGAAAAAAAGAAGAAAGAATGAAAGCAGATGATACAGTTTACAACAAATGTTCACATTTCATATATATTCTAAAACTTTTCCATTTACCAATGAATTTTCTTTTTATTTCTTATGGAATTATTTTTTTTTTTATATCGGACGTTTTTACGGGGATTAACTTGAAAATTCAATTGGGAATATATAGTTTTTTTTCTGAAACAAATGTTGCCAAATGTTGCCAAATGCTACCCAAAATTGTATATTTGCTAGAAATCAAACAATTGAACAGCTTCCCAGATTCTGCAATATATCTCATTATCTGGGTAAACTGATGATAAGACAATACAGAATTTTAATCAACGTGATGATCATAGAGACTGATTCAAGGCTAAAATTGGTAAAAATTGTAGGAATCTCAATAACAACTAGATTCCTGCACTTGAACAACATTCTCATATATTGGTTTACCAAAACACGAAAAGCAAGACATTACAAGAATATACGTGCCAGAATTGGACAGAGATAATATTGGAATAATGACCTTCTTTAGATGTTAACATCTCAATACGATAAATTCTCGATGAAAACCTCTCACATTTTTATTTCTGAAGAACTTTGCTCTTTTGTTGGAACATGTTGATGATATAAATTGATTATTATTGAAAACATTTTAATTAATTTCCACATAGTTATTACCAAATCCATCTTATCAGATACCCTTATCCAAACATTGCTCTTATACACAAGTGCAGTTCAACACCTCCGTCTGTCTTACGAGATGTATCAGCTGAAAGCCTGCTGATATTACATCGAAATGCAGCCAAGAAATTTGATAAAACCAAAATGTAAATAAGTCAAACATAAATTAATATTTTGAATAGTTTAAATGTAGGTTTGATCATGCTATTGGTAGCCCATTATTTTTTTTAGCTTCCATAGCTGGGTTTTTTTTTTTCGAATAAAAATACAAATAGCTATAAAAGAAATGTTTAAACAATCGAAAACTTGTTCACAATACTATTGTTCCTGTTACTATTTTATCAGCAGTCAATAGGCAGTCTAAGGAAGCAAAGCTCGTCATCAACTTGTGATAGAATTAAACTTATAGCCTAGATATCTCATGATAGCGTCATAGATTAGGTATATGGACAAAGTCTTTTTTCACTTTTTAGGATTCTGTACTTTAAAAGTATAGACAGTCATCACTTTTTGTCTCCGGATTCACCAGATTCACCGGAATTTTTGGAAAAATAGCTTAAAATCTGTCCCAGTGAAATGAAACATAGAGACATTGTTTAGGGGTAAAAGGCAATTTTCTGGTAGGAAATATTATGCAGTCATTTGATAGACTTTTCCATTACGAAGACCCTATCCAAAATTCGATCGCTTCTTCCATCGCCTGCAGCCCTTACTTCCAAAGAATTTCATTGATATTCTTCGAGAATTTTCAGAGATATCGTATGGCAGGTCATAAAATTTTGATAATATTATGTTGTGCAGATATATAACTACGACGTAGGAAAGGTAATTATACATTGATCCATTTCAGAATTTAAGCGCTTTTTTCATAACCTCTTGTTCAGAAAAGACCGTGCGACTCATTTTTTTTATTTTATTCAACATTGATAGTAGAAAGTGACTAAACAAATACAATTTTTGGGACTCAAAATCTCTACAGAAATGCTCCAGCAGCTAGGGTGTGTCTTGTTTTAATTTTTTTCAACGTGTCAAAATTAAATTGAAATGAAACTATTTTAGCGATGATTAAATCATGAGTCAATGCAGTGATGTACTTCATATCGTCCTCAGAATATGTAATGATACCCATTTCCTGTTGCCTAAAAACGCCCCATAATTGGTCCATTTTCAGAAACTATCTCATGAGGCTCACAGCGACCCGAGCTTCCAACTTCATAATCTCACAACACCTGTCAGAATCATAGCCTAAATCATAATCACCATATATAGCCTTCATATATGCCGTCATTTTTGACAACACAGGTAAGCTAGTCTATCATAATGATTGCATTGCAGGAACGATAAAATCAAGGATTAAGCTGAGTTTGAACTCGGACCAGGAAGGAAACACGTAAGTAGGAAAGCCACTGAACAAACCAACTACTTTCAAAGATTTATCAAGTTCCATTACACAAGGCTTAATAACAGGAAGGGGAATGGGATAGAAAGATTGTGTTGTACCAGTATTTCAAGTGGAGAATATCGGCCTGTGATAAAAATCAACAATTGAATTTGGGTCCAAACTCATGCGAGTGGGGGAAACCTAACTATTCAACCTACTAAAAAGATAGAAAAATATGGTTCACATGAAAAGAGCTTAGTAACATATATCATCATCATAATCATCCAATATGTCCACTGCATTCCCGCCTCCTTCTATGACAACTGCAATAGCGCTAACCCCTGCCATGTCTTACCTGCAAACCTTTCTATCTCCAAACATCATCTTGTGTAGCAGTCTTCAGTGATCATTGATCCATGATCCAAACAGTTAGTATTCTGCACTATTTGCACTCAGCTTTGGTTAAGTGTCCAGCCCATCTTCATTTTTGTTGTTTAGTTTTTATCCTTCGATTAACGTCTGGAGATATTGGCAACTCTCGAAAACGTTATATTAAACTTAAATTTTGTAAAGTTGCTGGAATAATTTTGTCAAAATGATTCTGTGGATTACAAAGCATTTTCTTGTATATACTGTAATTTTACATGTTTAACCCCACGAAAGGGAGTGAGCAAATTATTCACAGAACTTCATGAAATCACTACACTCATGAACAATTACGCCATTTCATGATATGGGATGTATTTGCAAGCATCTATCGATTAGTATGTGTTATATAGATGTACATCAATGATGTCAGCTAACGATTTTATTTTCTAAACTTAATTCAATCTCATTACAAAGCTTGGAGCCACCAGTGAAATTCGAACTCGTAACCTAGGAGTAATGTTCTGCAAAACAAGATTGCCAACCTTTACAACGAGGCACCCATCTCCCGGCTAATGATGGCCGATCGACTGGACACGGAAGCAAACCTTTCATCTCACCCTTTGGTTCCGTATGATTTACAAACATCGAAGCAGTGAGTGCACATCCAGTTATTGTGTGAAGAATACAACGAAAGAAATCAAAGTTCTTCCTCGTGCAAAAGCAAATACATCAACGGGTGAAAAAAAGAAACGAGTGTATAAGCAAAAGACGGAAGATAGAAGAAAAGTATAATTTTTTTCTCTGAATGATCAGAACGAAAACAAAACTCGGCAGACATGGACAGGTAACCTTAAAAAGAAACGGATATGACGTAGTTTTGTTTACCATAACATGTCTCCGGACTCGATTATTTTACTTTTTTCTCTTTCTTTGATCTGATGCAATTCTGATGATATTATCAGTATCATCATCATCATGATCATCAGTCTTTTAAAGTCCGTCGTTGGACATAGACCTTCTCCACGATTCGCCGTACTTCTTTATCATGGGCGTTGCAGAGCCAATACTTTCTGAATTTGTCTTGCTCGTCTCTCCATCTAATATTCTGCCGGCCTCGGTTGTGCATGTGACCTTCGGGATCCATGTCGAGAGTTGCAATGTCCATAGTCAGCCCGAAGCCGTTTGAGATTGTTAATGGATTCTATGATGCCCCTGACTCATGTCTTTCTCCGGATGTACTGTGCTGTCTTGTGGTCTCTCCATGTGAGGCTCAGCATAATTTTTTCATGTGCATGTTGTATGATTATCAATTTTCGGATCCGTCTTTTGGTTAGGTTCCATGTTTCAGCTCCATAAGTGACTATTCGGAGGATGCATTGGTTGTACACCCTTCTCTTTAGGATTAATGGGATCTTCTTTTTTTTTTGAAAGTTGAGCTTGCTCTGCCGAAGGCTTGCCACCCTAATGTGATTCTTCGCTTGATTTCTTCTTCTTTTGAGGGTTTCATCGAGATTAGTTGTCCTAGGTAGATGTAGTGATATACTCTCTCCAGTTATGCGGCCTCAATTTTGATTTTTGGGTTTTATCCCAGGATGATATACTCAATTCATAATACAGGTTTCCTCACGCTATTAGAAACTGGGTCATTTTTAAAAAAAACCTTCGTTAGTAGAAATGTCATAAAGCAGAAAAAAAATAAGTCCACAGACTCAAATAATAAACCCTCGTGTGATTTTCGCTACAATAAATGCAGAAACGTATGAATCTAATTTTGAAAGAGTACGTGATTTAGGGTCAATTTGCAGGATAGTTTGTATGCCCTCAAAGAACTGTCGGATAGAAAAATGTATGGAGCTAAGCAGTCGAGCATACAGTTGTATTTCAAGTGTACAGCATTAGCTAAAGCAAAAGACGAAGTTTGTCCTTCAATATCGACGCAGGCAAGTACAGAATAAAGTAATTTGGGGTCTGGAAGCGATCAGAAGTTCTCCTCATATAAATCAATTATAATTGCTTCCTCACTTCTCGCTATTTCGATGAAAGTCAGAAACCATTACATGTGTTGGTCTTCGTTGTTTCTGTGAGAAGTGAGCCTCAAAAGAGCTGGAGGATTGCTTTAATACAATGCATGTACAAGTTATGTTTTGAGATCCCTCTTTAATCTTACCAATGTATCTTAAGATACTACTCCAAGTAAATGTCTTGTAATTTGATCATCAATCATCCAATTATTTTAAAACCAAATCAGCGCCTGGCAGACCATTGGTTTCAGTAGTTACCCTTTGTTAATCAGAATCTACAACCAATGCATCCTCCCCACAGTCACCTATGGAGCTGAAACATGGAACTTAATCCAAGGATTAGCTCTCAAGCTAAAATCTATGCAAGGTACGCAAGAAAGGATCATGCAAAATATAACATGGAAAGATCACAAGACACCATATTATTTTAGATTAAAAAGCAGTCACAGATAGCATAAAATAAAGAATCTCAGAAAACCGTGGGATACCCCATAGATCATATGCAATATTGTGGCCGGCAAAAAATATAATGGCATGATGATTTCGGGAAGTTCTGAGATGTCTGGCTAATTTGGGGGAAGATCTGTGTCCAACGACTGGCCTTGTAGAGACTGATGATGATGGTGATAATGATATTCATAAAAGTTGATGTGTAACCTTCTCATAGATAAAGTAGAATTTTTTTTATTAGCTAACTTTCGATTCACACATTTTTTTTTACTGCTTAAAGAAAATCTGAATTATTTTTGCTCCGTGTTCTATTCATTAGAGCTGTTCATATTTTTTCCTTATGTTGGCATACTTTCAATTTCCTTCACGTGAAGAATCCCAGCCCCCTAAATCAAGCAAATAATCTAATCAAGAGTCAGGGCTGACTTTTTTTTCGGTTGTTCTCGACTCAAGAAACGTTCCATAAGGAAAGAGATCGGAAAAAAAAAGATGTAATGTAAATATATTCAGGAGCATAATTGTTATCATCAAAGTCTCCTTCAAACCCTAGTGTCTATCACGAACTTTTGGTAAAAACGATACGTGTCGATTAATGTCTGTAACTTGGAATCTATCAATTGTACCGTGATATTTTTTTTTGTGTTTATGAATAAAAAAAAGATTGCAAGAAGTTATCGGGATATATTTTTCTGTAAATTGTATGAAGCTAAAGATAATCGGGTTTGTGAACTTATTTACATTTGTTTATTTACATTTGCAACCCCATTAACAAGTGAAAATTGCATTGGTAAAGTACAGCACGATTTTCACACATAATTTCACCGAAATATGGTAATTGGCCGGTTTCAATTAAACTTCAGGGATATATTCCTTTTTGAATGAATTATCGTATGAAAACGGTATTTTGTAAGATATTCCTGTAGATTTTTCTCAATACTTGAAAAGGGGGCATTTTAATATCATGATAGATCAATGAAATATACAGTCACTCCGATCATATTACATTTATAAAGAAATAATGCCCTACAGAAACTAAATCCGTCGTAATATTATCTGATCTTGCAGCCTATCGTTCTAAATCGGCTCTGAATCGAAAAAAATATCATAAAAAGCATTTTTCTGCTTAAAAATTTTTTGTCGCATTTCTACTAATGTACAGTGCACATATTTTGTGCAAAAGTATCGGATGCTTTTATTTTGTTATGATCTCTCAAAGATTTTGCCACCAAATTATCTATGTTTTGACTACCACTTGGCATCTAATTTTATTAACCGGAAAAATGGTCTTCTTATCGATAAATATGAAGTTTTACTAACTCTTAGATGCTTAAAAAAATGATTATTTTTGTTTTAATTACAAACGTTACCATTATTTGCATACGGTAGCCGGGGATATTTATGCCTTTTCATTCCCTTTTTTAAAACGCAAAAGTTTTGTGCCGCTTAAGCTTTTGAAAATTTGCAAATATCTATTTTGATACCTCTGCCCACTCCATATGTTAACTGAAAATATGAAATAAAGCAACAAGTAAAGAAATGAAATTTAGTTAACAGACATTGAGTTACTTTCCTCAAGATATGAATTGGGCCTTTTTATTAACTGTTCCTCTCAATTTTCCTACAGAATAATAAAGATATCTATCAATTTAATTCCTGCCCCCAAATTTAATCGATTTCTCCGTAGCCCATATACAATACCATTAAAATTCACCAATCTTTGAAGATTTTTAGTGGACAGACAGACAGACAGACATACGTAGTACACGGGTTGATACGTACACCTCTCTCAACTTGGTTAGCATAGGTAAACGAGGACGAAAAAGCATTGTGCAAGCCGTTCTCTTCTTATATAAAGCGAATATTTCTAACTGAGATTTTCCAATGCATCTTTCCTGGGGCGAAATCCCAGTCGTATTTAGAAACTCTCCTCTGAAAACGCTCGCAGCCAGGAAAATCCCAAAGAGAGAACAGCGTTTTGACAGCGATAACAGACAACATTAAATGGAAGATGACAGTTACAACCTCGTTGGAAAGTTGTTCACGCATGGAAATAAATTGACCGGAAGGAAGAAAAATAGACACGAGATGAAATGCTCAGGGAATCTTTTAGATCCATCATTTCAGTATTCGCATTCCGGTGATGTTATTAAATCTTCGATAGAAAAAAAGCAAGCCTTTAGGGCGAGAGTATACAAGTTTTTGCTTGTGTTCATTTTTTTGTAATATGTTTTATCAAAGATAATGCTTTCGGAATTTCGACTGTCACCTGAAAGCAATGCTTTTGTCTCTCTTGGCCGGGATGGACTTGGGGTAGAGAGAAGGATTTTGAGTGAAGATATTGCCCCTTTTTCTGCTTGGAAATCATATTTGGATACAATCAAATTAATGTAGCAAATCCTTACGAACTCTCTTATAGAATATCAAGTAGCCTAACGGTTTGCAGTGTCGAGGATAGAATCAGCGAGCCGAGTT
>OY735199.1:45833538-45971038 GCA_963457665.1 Thysanoteuthis rhombus | reverse complement strand
ATCATTGCCATGCATAAAACTCCAGCCACCCATCAGTTTTAGATTTCTAACATTCTTTAATAGTTAACATCCAATATTACACTATAATCCTCTTCATTCATCATACCATTAACTATTACCAAACTTACCGTACCTTTTGTAAAGAAACAACCCCAAAGTATTGTACTCCATTCTCGATGTTTTGTTGCAGGTACTGTGTTCTTTGGTTTGAAAGCCTCACATTCACGTTCTTAAATGAATGTTTTGTTTATCAGGCCTGAAAGTTTTAGTTTCATCTAATCTAACCATAGTATATTCTAGAATGAGTGATATGTTCATTTGCAAAAGATAGACGGGATTTCAAATGGCTGGTCTTCAGAAAAGTGGTCTCACGAGGTAACCATACTTATAGACCTGCTCTAAACAGGATTTCAGTAATAGTATTTCTTGTTACTTTCACTCTAGTGGCTTCAAAATAATCCCTGAGATCCTTAGTCGTAATTTTTGGGTTATTCTCAACAGCTCCTAAAAGGTTACGCACTGCTCTGTCCGACAGCTTGAGAATGGATTTATGGCGTGAATAATTATAGATATATTGAAATTGCCAAGGTAGATTATTCTGGAAATCAATAAATATTAATGCATTATTATTCATTACTTGATATTCATTATTTATGCTAGGAAAATTTGATTTTTCTGTTTATGCTTTTCTCATGCAATTGATGGTAAACAAAAAATAGTTTCTTTGTTTGTAAGTTGTTAAAATCATATCGTAGAAAGTTTTACACCCGTCAAACAATTAAAACAATATTTCAAATTTTATCCTTTGCAAACTAAAGAGACTAACTTCAGTCAAAAATAAATACTCTTAGAGAAGAAACATATCACAAAGAGCTGATGTTTTAACAGCCAACTGATAAAGAAAATGCCTCCTGTACTTCCTTCTGATTTATAATTCAAAACTACTTGACTGTGAAGTATCTCCACTATGTAGAACAGGAAAACATAACAAGCAATGACAAACAACTAAACAAGGAAAAGAAAAAAAAAATGAAAAGGAAACGTATATGAGTAGAATAAGAAAGTTTTTGATCCAAGAAAAATTGACGCACAATTCAAAACGTCCTGAATCTGGATCTAAAATGACTCGATTCATCCACTTGAAGAAGCCCAAACAAGGCAAAAACATTATATATATATATATATATATATATATATATATATATATATATATATATATATATATATATATATGTCAGCCATTGTAGTCGCATATTTTGCAAGCCGATGTCACCGAGGAAAATTCAATGTTGTTCAAATAATTTTTTTTCTGTCTCTTAAGCCAACGTAGTATGATTAGTTCATAAGTTTTCTTAAACACGGCCTGAGATCGAACTGAACTCGATATATCCACGTAAGCTATTTCCATTATGTATAAGTGTAATACTTTGTTCATAAAAATATTGGAATATTGGATATGCCAGGAAATTTGTATTTTTTTTGTTTATGCTCTCACTGAGATTGTTACAGAACTCTGAACCGATAGCTTTAGCTTGGGCATTATGAACATTGTTATGGCAAATGTAAATTACTTTTAAATATTTGTGAAAATCGCGCCAGTACGATCAATCGATCATGGATTCTATCATAAAGGAGATTCACAGCCGGGAAATTAAGAATTTGAAGGACTTGAAGCCTGTAAGTTTGAGTTGGTACAGTAACAAATAAACCCGAACATCAAGGGGGAAAAAGCCTGATATTGCTTTCTTTCTATACTTGTTTTGAAAAAGAAAAAAAAAAGGAAATCTCAATCAATTCAGAAGTATCAAAAGCTTGAAAAACAGGTCTGGTTAGTCAATCAATAGTAATCGATAGTATGCTGCGTTGGGTCTCGTCGGTGAAAAGATGGGGGGGGGGAAATAAGCATGGATAATGCGTGGCAACTTACCTCCCTCCGAGCTAAAAAAAATTCCCCGTTTATTTTGGAGGGAATTTTCATAAAAAAAAGTTTTTCTTGACATCATTAAGAGTAGATGTTTTCATTTTCAGCCCTCCAGTTTCATTGGTGCAACCTGTGCACATGGCATGTAGATAAATAGACAGGCAGACAGATAGATAGATGGATAGATAGATAGATAAATAGATTTGCAGATTTACTGTAAAAGCGAATAAACCAATGTTGACTATTTTGACACCTTTGGCTGACAGTTCCTTATTCCAAAGTAGAAATAATCTTGCATAAAAAGATAGCAGCTATACAATATTAGGTTAGCATGGCTCAACGTGCATAACAAATCCACTTAAATCTTGTTTGAAAGCGTACAAACATATACGGTACATCTAAATGAAGAATAAAATGACAGTTTATCGAATAATGATAATAATAATGATAATAATAATAATAATAATAATGATAATGATGATGATGATGATGATGATAATAATAATATTAATAATAATGATAATAATAATAATAATAATAACAACAACAACAATAATAATAATAATAATAATAATAATAATAATAATAATAATAATAATAATAATAAAAAAGACCGGACTTAGTAATAGTAACAAAAAAACGGTCATAGTGGGCGCACTAGGAACTGTCCCCAAAATGCTGAGGGTGAGACTGGAGGAGATCGGGATTAGGGGAAGGATAGAGACCGTACAGACCACAGCACTACTGGGAACTGCACGGATACTGAGGAAGGTGCTAGAGATATAAGGACTGCAACGAATTGTAGCTCTGTCATGATATGTGAAAGAGAGAGGAGACGTTAGCTGAAGACCTGAGGAGACTTATTGTCACTCAGCCTTCAGCGATAACCACTGGGCAACCAGTGCGAAACTGTAAATCGCAGAATTACTGCGACCTATGAGTACTAGGAGAGGAGGGCTGGAGACTTGAGGAGACTTGCTGTCACTCAAACTCCAGCGGTTACCACCAGGCAACTGGTGTGAGATTCCAAATAATAATAATAACTGGTACTTTGACGTCAAAACAGACCACCTCATGCAAGCCAGAAGACTGAACTTGGTAATCATAGATAAGAAGAGCGAAACCTGCCAGATAATAGATGTGGCTGTGTCTGCAGACCATTCAGTAAAGAGGAAGGAGAGAGGAAAACTGCAAAAATACCAAGATCTAGCAAGAGAACTGAAGAAAATATGGAACATGAAAGTCAGGGTAGTGTCAGTTATAGTAGATGCAATGAGACACTGAGAGCGAGACTGGAGGAGCTCTGTATAAAAAGAAGGATTAAGACTGTACAGACCATAGCACTGCTAGGAACCGCACAGATACTGAGGAAAGTGCTAAAAATATAAGGACTACAACACTAAATGTTTGCAGTGGCCTAACACAGAGAGGAAAATGATAGCGGAGATGTGAATCACAGCACTGGCATGACAGGCTAGGGAGAGAAGAGATATTGGCAGAAGACCTGAGGAGATTTGTTGTCACCCAGCCTTCAGTAATGACAACTGGGCAACCAGTGTAAAACTGTAAACTGCAGTATCACTGCTTTCTATGAGACCCAGGAGAGTAGGGCTCGAGACTTGGGGAGACTTGCCGTCACTCAACCGCCAATAAATATTATTATTATTATTATTATTATTATTATTATTATTATTATTATTATTATTATTATTATTATTATTAATAATAACAATAATGAATATTAATAATATTAATGATAATCATAATAATCATAATAATGATGATGATGATGACGATCAACAACAACAGCAACAAAGTAACAAAGTGAGAAAGAAGAAGCATAAACGTGTCTCAGAAAGCGTGGTAGAGTTAATACGAGTGACGTTTAAAGCTGGAACGAAGAGACAACAGTAATGGGGAGGTGAGACAGTTCCGCTTCACACAACAGCGGCGAGATAGTTCAGATTTTCTGGAGACAACAACAAATAATTCACAGTTCTGGTTTACAAAACTAAACACCGACGCAAAACTATCCGGAAACGATCGGGTCGTTCCAACATCTGCCGGAGATCCTTGTGTGAGATTGCTCCGATTAGCTCAGCACGTACGAATGACGTGTCCGGTTAATTTTCCCCTAAGGTGTGCAAGTTGTCTTTTATCTTTTCAGAGGAAACTGTCCGATTACCTTTTCCCTTTTTCGAACTTTCACTCCAGGCCAACACACGGGTTCCCTTACGATTGGAGGAACTCAGAACGTTCCACTCACAATAACTTGACAGTCTTACGTCCTACTGTCAACCAGACCGTACAACACTCCGAGGCCAAACCCTTCCTCCTCTGGAAAATCAGAGCACCTCTGTGGATGCCTACTTCCGACGATGACCATTGTCCATAATATATATATATATATATATATATATATATATGTATATATATATATATTGAGAGAGAGAGAGAGAGAGAGAGAGAGAGAGAGAGAGAGAGGGGGGGAGAGAGATAGAGACTGAGCTATATTTTGTGTATATATATACGTACGTATATGTGCGTAAATGTGTGTGAATATAAATTGAGAGAAAGAGAAAGAAATGGTGCTCGGAACAATAAGCAATACTTACTATATCGTAAAACATCGGTTTAACTGACATAGATATATCAGAATTGGATTTAGTAGACACTTTAATCGTGCATGACAAATTGGCAGTTTTTTCAAGTCTACGAAACATTTTTTCAAGTCTACGAAACATTTTTTCAGTATGGGGTTATTATTTGAGTTTAAGATTTATTTCTTTGAAGGTGAATTCGTTCTCTCTTCCGGTTTTCAGTCCTTTCAATCCAATACTCCGTTGAACCCCGCCTGGAAATTAGTTATTTTCAGAAAAAAGGATTTTTTGAATTTTTCTGGTGTAACCACGATGAGGAACTTTCCTTCATTTTTACTGAGCTTTGGTTTGCATTATTAATCTTAATTTTCAACCGTATTTCGACGTTAATTCAAAACTAAATATTTCCGAGTGAAAAATTTCTCAATGAAATGAACATTAATCATTCAAATCAAAGTTTGAAATTAAAAAAAAAATGACCTTCATATTTTCACTTTACAGTCCTTAAATTTCTGGTGTTATTTTTTTCTGTTCTGATATGAATGCTTAATATGCAGTGCATTTTCAGATAATTTGTAGATGATTTCTCAGGACATCTCTGGATATTTTTTTGCGTTAAATTTGGGTAATTTTCTGAAACAACTGAATATTTTGAGATTTCTTTTGCTTTTGTTCCGACTTGGTCATCCATTTATCGTCTGCTATTTCAGAATTTTTACTTTTTGTCATTAAATAATTTTGCAATCCTTATAACTCGAAATGACATCAACTGAAACAAAAGTTAAATGAAGACATGCCAACTTGAATGTGGCACAGAAATGAAAGCCAATTGAATAATTATCTCTTACTATAAACATTTTCAACGGTTCAGAAACGAAGGTGGATGATTTGTGATATCTATCTATCCATCTATCCATGTATCTATCTATCTATATCTATATCTATATCTATCTATCTATCTCTCTCTCTCTCTCTCTCTCTCTCTATATATATATATATATATATATATATATATATATATACATATATATATATATATATATATATATATATATACATATATATATATATTTATATATATATAATCTTGAGCTCTACTCTTAATCAAATTAGTGTTGTATCTATCGAGCACTATATGAAAAAAAACATCACCCATCGGATATTGTATTATATTATATCATATTGGTATTTTGCATTATATATATATATATATATATATATATATATATATATATATATATATATATATATATATATATATATATATATATAAAGTTAGAAAATGGATGAGATTTATCAAACATAATGGTGAATTTGATGGACAATACCAAAATACAAACATTAGGAAAATGGATTATATTTATATCCATTATATGTTTCAAGACACTGGTTTTTAGCGTTGTCAAACGTCAAATTAGAAGGATAAGAAACTTTTTTGATAAGAAGGTTTGGAGTAAAGGGAGATAATGTTCAGTTATTATTGTTATTGTTCTCCATTCTCATCATATATTGGCAGAAAAAAGGGATAATTTGTTTGTGTCAAACCAAATCATTTGTCTAAATAATTTTTGTATAGAAAGTGAAGAGGATTTGTGTGCGTATGTTCGTGTGTGTTGTTAGTTTAGTCTAGTGACTTTGTTATTGAGAAAAATTGTTTGGGTGCCTCTTGAGTATGAAAGTGTTGACGGGGATAGTATTTTCACATTGGTATTTGCTGTGTGAATATGTACGTGGGAAATCTTCGATTTTAAAAGAGCGTAAGCAGCATATTTTTTAAATCTAATTTTTTTAAAGTGTATCAGTTTCGTATTCTGATTATTGCACTAACCTGTTGGACAGGGAAATGTGCATGTATTGTTATTTGCTGTGTAAATATGTGTAGGGGTAATCAAAGATTTTAGAAAAGTGTGAATGATCTATTCTTTATATTTTAGATGTCTACATTTTATGTTTTGATTTTTGTACTATCGGGGAGGAGAATGAGTCTATTGGTGTGGGTAATTCAAGATTTCAGAAATCATATCACACTTCTACTGTGCGCCTGATGAAGATCAAAACACAACAAAATGTCTTTTCTATCTATCTATCTATCTATCTATCTATCTATCTATCTATCTTCACGGATGGATGGTTGTGTTTGCAGTGTAATGCCAGACAATAATTTTTGTGCACTCAGCGAGGATCAAAATCCATTAAACTAGAACAATCTGCTACTCTAGATATCTAAGGATTACTCGACGATAAGAGGTTACCTTTTTATTCCTCTTTCTATATCACTGTATCGCTCCCCCTCCCTCTCTCTCTCTCTCTCTCTCTCTCTCTCTCTCTCTATATATATATATATATATATATATATATATATATATATATATATATATCGGGTAAAATACACACTGAAAGATAAAGATAAAGAGAGGGAATGAGAGGAAGCGAGACAGAAATCCTTTATTTGAAAAAAACCCAAACATTTGAGACTGAAGAATCTTGCTTTGCATTCATCTGCGTTTTTTTTTTATCTCATTCACTTGTCCATTTACCATTCCCTTTAATATCATGCTTATCATAAATTTCCATTTATCCCACATAGTCGACTTCGAGATTATTTCAATGCCCGCCAATGTGGATTTGGATTCTATCAATTTATTCCCTTTTTTCCTTTTTTGAAAACGGGTGATATCTCCACTTTCAAGTTTTCTTTCTTATGATGACATGTTTATTTTTTTATCTCTTCTTTTGATCAGAACCTTTCACTCCACGATGATGTAATTCTGATATTCGTTTATTTTAAAAGAGAAATATCTATAACCCTTCGTGTGAAAATAATCTCCCAGCAACCGTTGGTTGCAACGTATGTTCGATCCTATAAAAACGGTCACGCAATCCCGATATATATTTTTTTGTATTTGTATTAGGTGAAGCATTGTCAAACGTTGTCAATAATCAGTTGTATTTTCTGCACTGTTTCCTCACTGTTGTACACGGGTGTAACCAGTAACCAGTGAAAAAAATGACCCCTCCCCCAAAAAAAAAGATTAAAAAAAGACAAAATTGATATTATATAAAGATCATGTTTTACATAACATAAACAAAAATATTCTTCTGAACTTTCTTCTTTTGCCTTATGATAAATCTGGTCAACTGTATTTATTGTTTTTGATTTATTTTGTTTGATCATGATGGAGAATGTCATATCCAATGGCACCATTTTATAGATATATATCTATCCGAGTACGTAATCAGAGAGACAATTGAAGTATACTCTCGTATGTCTCTCTCTTTGCGCGCGCACACACACACACACACACACACACACATACATATATATATACATATACACATAGATATATATATATATATATATATATATATATATATATACATATATATATATATATATAATTTGTAGTGTAATGAATAAAAGCATTTGTTTCACACGACAAATGTTTTTTCTACGTCATTTCCTTTGTAGCCAATGCACTTAATTCGATGGTGTATATAAATGAATTTATTTCATAGCAGAAGCATCTTCGTGTGAGTATAATTTGTCAGCAACCGTTTGTTCTAACGAATATCTATGCTTATAGAAACTTAGTCACAAACACAGGCACACAAAAACCGTGTTATTACATGAGATGAACCGAAAACACCGTATAGAGTTTTTTTTTTTCTCTTTCGCCTTCTGATAAATCTTGCCAACTGAATCTGCAGCTTCTATTTTGTCGAGTCGAATCCTAACAGAGAATGTCATATCCAATTCCACCATTTTATGTCGTATTGAGTAAAGATGGCTTCTAGTATGAAACATAATTTGTTTATATGACGGTGCGAAAGTATAACAGCGTGCTGAGGTAAAGATATGTTGGCAGCGATCCATTGAACCGAATGCGCGACCATAAATAATATCACTACGATGGCCACCAGAGGAAGAATGACACGGAACAGAGAAGACGGTAAGAACCGAAAGACATTTCAATGTGTTGTTATTACTTTGAAGTCTTCAGATCAATGAAAAATGGTCGGAATTTTCGATCTTTTGCTGGAAATGACAGCAAGCAAATCTAACTTCACAAAAAATATTGTTTCATAATCTAATTATTATAAACATTATACCCAACTCACTCTCTCTCCTCCCACCATTTCTCTTTCTCTCTCTCTCTCTCCTCCTACCATTTCTCTCTCTATATATAATGGAAGATGCCGGTTTACCTGCTCATCTATCTATCTATCTATCAATCTATCTATCTATCTATCTATCTATCTATCTATCTACAGAACTACTGTGGGTGCAAAAAGTATCTGATGCATTGCCAAAAAGTTGATTTTAATATCCTTACACAGCTTCAAAAGGTTTGGTAGGATCTGACAAAAGATGAAATAAAATGCAAACCAAAAATAGATTTCGGCGATATCAAACATTGCAAAGTTGTGTACAAAAGTCAGTCTTCTTTGTTCAAATTTCTATCAATCTCGATGGTGTGGGCAACACTAACTCTATCTATCCATCTTTCTATCCATCTATCTATCTAAATATGTAAACAGACAGAAAGGGAAATATACGTCTATCATTGCGTATTCCTTTATGTATATATATATATATATATATATATATATATATATATATATATATATATATATATATATATATATATATATATATATGTATTGACTCAGAGTCTCGAACCAGTTTTTTTCAAAAATTTTCTACGTATGCCCTATGTGTTGTGGGGAGGTGGAGAAGGCCAAATTTCCCCAGAATTTTATTCGCTTTCATTTTATCGGATTAGTTAATCGTAATCTACTTCAGGTCTATCAGACCCATCAAAGTTGATCGTACATTTTTGGAACACATTTCCTGCTTGTTCTGTTTCCAGCCCTTAACGACGTTGAACCTCAGTTTCAAATTGTTAGCCTCAGTTTCAAATTGTTAGCCTCTTACAATTATTCATGAGCCCATTCTGCCAGCTATTTACACATAGCTTGAGGGAGAATAGGTGGATTCATGTCTTTACGAAGGCCATTGGTGTGAATTGAACGCCACAGCTTGAGTTTGGATTCGATTTGCCAATTTCATTCTTTTTTAAACATCAAGCAAATCGTATACCTATATCATACGGATAATGTGTCACGGTCACATTTTATGGTAGGTAATCCAGAAAATTACCAGCTCTCTTTTTTTGTCATTGTTTCGGAGTACATCCCTGAATATACCTCTTATTGGATAAATCCTACCACAGGATTCCTGTTCTCCAGGCTACAATTTACTTCAGGGTTTCGTTGTCCGAAGACAAGGCCCCGTTATGAATGACTAGGAGTCAAAGAGTATTGAATTGAACATGCTTTACCTGAAAATGCAAATAAGTAATTTTGAGATGACTAAATGTCTTGAAAGTTGCATTGTTTTTATAAACTAGTTTACCCCTTTCCGTTAGAAAAAAATGACGGCATGATTGAGTAATTTTGCAATTGGATTGTACTTATCAAATATATAAGAAATTTAATGTGGTGCAGAATTTACTTCCTTAAATATTTCCTGTGTATTAAACTGATCTGAGGGTAAAATTAACTAGAGATACGATTTATCTAGTTTAACATAACAGAAAAATTCTTTTTCTTCTAAATTACACCACTAGACATCATTGATGATGTAACAGTGGCAAACAACAAATGCACATCGCTAATTATTATGTATGTCGATTCTTACGAGTAAATTTAGATGAAAGAAAATTCATCTAATTTGTGTTAGTTTCTTAGCAACATTCAGATCGTTTTGCACACTGCAGCTGTTAAATCAGCAGCATGAACGAGAAATAAAAATGTTACCTCCGACAAAGTTCCAAACACCTATCCCCTTAATTTGGGAGCCTTTACTGTTTAGCTAGGAGAGTAAACCCTCAGACGTCATCTAGATTTCAGTCTCATTATTTATCAATCGATTTTTACTCCATGTCATATTATTTGTTTCCAACTAGTAGTAGTAGTAGTAGTAGTAGTAGTAGTAGCAGCAGCAGCAGTAGTTGTAATAGTAGTAATCGTAGTAGTCGTCATAACAGTCTTAGGTTGTTTGAATTTCTCTAGGAAGCATTGTTACTATTACACTTTTCGTTAGATTTTCTTTCCATTCATTTTTGCTGTATTTTATTGGAACGCAAAAGTTGCTTTATATTTTACAACTGGAAGTGATGAGCTGACTTCTAAAATGTTATTTCCAATCAATGTGACTTGCTTGATAAAATAAGAATTCCTTGAGCGTTGTGATAACAAGCAACTAAAATAAGCTGTAAGAAAAAAAAAAAAAGAAAAAAACGCCAAAAAGTTATTAATGACTAAATTTCAAGGTCATGGGGTTTTGCGTTAATAGCATGCATGTAGTCAAAAGGATCCGCAGCAATTTTGGGAAGAGGAGCTCAAAAGTATGTATTTCTTGGATGGGTGGTGGGTGGCATCTTAGCAGGAAACCTGTTATCAACGAATAATAATAATAAAAAAGTAATAATAATAAAAAAGTAATAATAATAATAATAATAATAATAATAATAATATAGAAAAATGCGCAATCATGGTGATGCATAAAGGAAGGCTTTCAATGATTGAGGGAATTGAACTTCCGGACAACAACAAGATTAGGGCATTGACTGCACAAGACCGATACAAGTACCTAGGTGTCCTTGAATGTGACACGATAAAACGGGAAGAGATGAAGGAGAAAATTAAGAGAGAATACCTCAGAAGGATAAGGAAAATATTAGAAACCAAATTAAATAGCAGAAATCTAATAAAAGGAATGAACACCTGGGCTGTGTCAGTAGTTAGGTATACAGGACCATTCCTAGGATGGACAAAGGAAGAGCTCCAATCAATGGATAGGCGAACAAGGAAACTTATGACGATGCATAAAGCATTACATCCTAGGGATGATACAGATAGGCTATACGTTAAGAGAAAAGAAGGTGGTAGGGGGCTCATCAGCATAGAAGATTGTGTCCAGAGAGCTAAAACAGTCCTAGAAAGATATGTGCAAACAAATAGTGAAGAAATCATAAAGAGCGCGAGGGATAGTGCGACAAACAATAAAGTAGAAAACAATGGAACAGTACAGCAAACTAGAAAAGAAAAGTGGGAAGGGAAAAAATTGTACGGCGAGTTTAAAAGACAGATAAAAGAAATAGCAGACGAGAAATCATGGACGTGGTTACGAAAGAGGAACCTTAAGAGAGAAACAGAATCGCTCATCATGGCAGCCCAAAACAAAAGCATAAGGACAAACTACATAAAAGCAAAAATCGACAGAACACAGACAAACAGCAAATGCCGCATGTGCGGTGAAAGAGATGAGACAGTAAACCACATAACTAGTGAATGTAGCCAACTCGCCCAGAAGGAGTATAAGCATGGACACGATAGAGTAGCAACGATGATACACTGGGAACTAAGTAAACAAATGGGATTCAACCATGGGGAAAAGTGGTATCAGCACAAGCCAGAGGCAGTTTTGGAGAATGACAACCACAAACTACTGTGGGACTTTGACATCCAAACTGACCACCTCATCCAGGCAAGAAGGCCGGACTTAGTAACAGTAGACAAAAAAAGGAGGGCCTGCCAAATAGTAGACGTTGCTGTACCTGCAGACCATAGAGTAAAAAAGAAGGAGGGTGAGAAAAGGGAAAAATACCAGGACCTAGCAAGGGAGTTAAAGAAAATGTGGAACATGAAAACCAGGGTAGTACCGGTCATAGTGGGCGCACTAGGAACTGTCCCCAAAACGCTGAGGGAGAGACTGGAGGAGATCGGGATTAGGGGGAGGATAGAGACCGTACAGACCACAGCACTGCTGGGAACTGCACGGATACTGAGGAAGGTGCTAGAGATATAAGGACTGCAACGAATCGTAGCTCTGTCATGATATGCGAAAGAGAGAGGAGACGTTAGCTGAAGACCTGGGGAGACTTATTGTCACTCAGCCTTCAGCGATAACCACTGGGCAACCGGTGTGAAACTGTAAATCGCAGAATTACTGCGATCTATGAGTACGAGGAGAGGAGGGCTGGAGACTTGAGGAGACTTGCTGTCACTCAAACTCCAGCGGTTACCACCAGGCAACTGGTGTGAGATTCAATAATAATAGGTACAGCAAACTAGAAAAGAAAAGTGGGAAGGGAAAAAATTGTACGGCGAGTTTAAAAGACAGATAAAAGATATAGCAGACGAGAAATCATGGACGTGGTTACGAAAGGGAAACCTTAAGAGAGAAACAGAATCGCTCATCATGGCAGCCCAAAACAAAAGCATAAGGACAAACTACATAAAAGCAAAAATCGACAGAACTCAGACAAACAGCAAATGCCGCATGTGCGGTGAAAGAGATGAGACAGTAAACCACATAACTAGTGAATGTAGTCAACTCGCCCAGAAGGAGTATAAGCATAGACACGATAGAGTAGCAACGATGATACACTGGGAACTAAGTAAACAAATGGGATTCAACCATGGGGAAAAGTGGTATCAGCACAAGCCAGAGGCAGTTTTGGAGAATGACAACCACAAACTACTGTGGGACTTTGACATCCAAACTGACCACCTCATCCAGGCAAGAAGGCCGGACTTAGTAATAGTAGACAAAAAAAGGAAGGCCTGCCAAATAATAGACGTTGCTGTGCCTGCAGACCATAGAGTAAAAAAGAAGGAGGGTGAAAAAAGGGAAAAATACCAGGACCTAGCAAGGGAGTTGAAGAAAATGTGGAACATGAAAACCAGGGTAGTACCGGTCATAGTGGGAGCACTAGGAACTGTCCCCAAAACGCTGAGGGAGAGACTGGAGGAGATCGGGATTAGGGGGAGGATAGAGACCGTACAGACCACAGCACTACTTGGAACTGCACGGGTACTGAGGAAGGTGCTAGAGATATAAGTACTGCAACGAATCGTAGCTCTGTCATGATATGCGAAAGAGAGAGGAGACGTTAGCTGAAGACCTGAGGAGACTTATTGTCACTCAGCCTTCAGCGATAACCACTGGGCAACCGGTGTGAAACTGTAAATCGCAGAATTACTGCGACCTATGAGTACTAGGAGAGGAGGGCTGGAGACTTGAGGAGACTTGCTGTCACTCAAACTCCAGCGGTTACCACCAGGCAACTGGTGTGAGATTCCAAATAATAATAATAATAATAATAATAATAATAATAATAATAATAATAATAATAATAGCAACAGTGATACACTGGGAACTGAGTAAGCGAACAGAATTCAACCATACACATAGGTGGTACCAGCACAAACCGGAAACAGTCCCGGAGAATCGAAACCGGAAATTATTTTGGGACTTTGACGTCCAAACAGACCACTCCATCCAGGCAAGAAGACTGGACCTGGTAATCGTGGACAAGAAGAGGAAAACCTGCCAAATGATAGACGTTGCTGTGCCTGCAGATTATTGAGTGAAAAGGAGGGGAAGTGGAACTGGAAATTCACCAAGATCTACCCAGAGAACTGAAGAAGATGTGGAACATGAAAGTCAGGACAGTACCAGTAATAATAAGTGCACAAATAACTGTCCCAAAGGCACTGAGGAAGAGACTGGACGAGTTCTGGATAAAAGGAAAGATTGAGACCATACCACTGCAAGGGACCGCATGGATGTTGAGGAAAGTACTAAAAATATAAGGTCTACGACACTAAATATTAGCAGTGGCCTGACGAAGGAACTAGAAATGGAGATTTCAACCACAGCACAGTAGTGAAGGGCAAGGGGGAGATGGGATGTGGGCTGAAGAGCTGAGGAGGCTTACTGTCACTCAGTTTTCAGCTATGACCACTGGGCAACTAGTAAGAAACTGTAAACCACAGTTTTGCTCTGGACTATGAGAATGTGGAGAGGAGGGCTGTAGACTTGGGGAGACTTGCTGTCACTCAATCTCCAGCGGTAACCACAGGGCAGCTGGTGTGAAATTGCAAATATTAATAATAATAATAATAATAATAATAATAATAATAATAATAATAATAATAATAATAATAATAAGAAGAAGAAGAAGAAGAAGAAGAAGAAGAAGAAGAAGAAGAAAAAATATAAAAAATAAGAAAAGAAAACTTTTTGAGGATAAGGAAAATATCAGAGACCAAATTAAACAGCAGGAACCTTATAAAAGGAATGAACACATGGGCCGTATCGGTAGTAAGATACACAGGACCGTTCTTTGGATGAACAAAGGAAGAACTCCAGTCAATGGACAGGCGAACAAAGAAGTTTATGACAATACACCCCAGGGATGACACGATTGTACGAGACTGTACGTGAAGAGAAAAGAAGGCGGCATAGTATAGTTCCAGAAGGCCAAAGTGGGTCTAAAAAAGTATGTTCAAGTATACAATGAAGACATCATGGAGAGTACCTAAAGCAGCGCAAGAAATAACAAAAAAATAGAAAACAATGGAGTAGCACAACGAACAAGGAAAGAAAAATGGGAACAGAAGAAACTATACAAATAATTTAAAACCTTAATTCAAGATGTGGCAGACGCGAGACCATAGACATGGCTACAAAAAAAAACCTGAAGAGAGAAATAGAATGCCCCATCATGGCAGCCCAAAACAAATGCACCAGGACAGACTATATCAAAACAAAAATCGACAGAGCACAGACAGCAAATGCCGCTTATGTACGGAAAGGGATGACACCGTGAACCAAATAACTACTGAATGTAGTCAACAGGCCTAGAAGGAGTACAAACACTGACACGATATAGTAGCAGCAGTGATACACTGGGAAGAGATTTAAAAAATGGGATTTAACCTTACAGAAAGGTTGCACTAGCATATACCAGAGACATCCATTGAGAATGGAAACCACAAATTACTTTCAGACTTTGATATCCAAAGTAACCACCCCATCCAAGCAAGAAGACCGGACCTAGTAATTGTTTACAAGAAGAAGAAAACCTACCAAATAATACCCGTGGCCATGCCTACAGACAACAGAGTAAATAGGAAAGAGAGTTAAAAACTGGGAAAATACCTGGTATGGAGACTGAAGAAGGTGTGGTACATGAAAGTCAGGGTAGTACCAGTAACTGTACCAAAGACACTGAAAGCGAGATTGGAGGAATTAGGGGTAAAAGGAAGGATTTAGACTGTGCAGACAATATCACTGCCAGGGTTGCATGAATACTGAGTAAAGAGCTAAAAATATGAGATCTACTACCCCAGCTATTGGCAGTGGCCAAACGGTGGATGGAAAAATAAAACAAAACACATACACACACACACACACAAATAGTGATGGAGGTACTAATCACAGCACTGCTGTGATAGGTGAAGGAGATATGAGAAGAGGGCTGAAAACCAGAGGAGACTTACTGTCACTTAGCCTTTAGCTATAACCACCGGGTAACTGGTGTGAAACTGTAAACAATAGCGCTATGGTTGACTGTTAGAATGTGGAGAGGAGGGCAGGAGACTTGAGTAGACTTGCTGCCACCCGGTCTCCTGCTGTGATCACCGGGTAACTGGTGTGAATAATAAAAATAATAATAAGAAGAACTAGGAACTGTCCCCAAAACGCTGAGGGTGAGACTGGAGGAGATCAGGATTAGGGGAAGGATAGAGACCGTACAGGCCACAGAACTACTGGGAACTGCACGGATACTGAGGAAGGTGCTAGAGATATAAGTACTGCAACGAATTGTAGCTCTGTCATGATATGCAAAAGAGAGAGGAGACGTTAGCTGAAGACCTGAGGAGACTTATTGTCACTCAGCCTTCAGCGATAACCACTGGGGAACCGGTGTGAAACTGTAAATCGTAGAATTACTGCGACCTATGAGTACTACGAGAGGAGGACTGGAGACTCGAGGAGACTTGCTGTCACTCAAACTCCAGCGGTTACCACCAGGCAACTGGTGTGAGATTCCAAATAATAATAATAATAATAATAATAAATAATAATCCTTCTATATGGTCTTGAGATTACATTAAATAAGTGTACAGCAGTATTATCCTTCATCGACCATGAGGTTCCAACTTGCAAACCATCACTCCATTATGGTTAAGGCCTGATCCAGGAAGGGTGGGAAATCAGTTGTGCAGGATACTTGTTGAGTTCTTGGTACTACTTTGACGTCACCTCCTACCACTTCATATTCGGCGGAGTGCCAAGTGCATAAATTGAACATTGGCTCTTTGGTCTCGACTTGCGTGAGTACGCAATTTCAGAAGAACTCCTTCTGAAAAGATGAAGTAGAAATCGTTGTGAGCAGGTGTGGGTGTAAAGTCCACCGTGAGCGACACTTGGTGAACTCAAAGGTACAATGAAGCAAATATATTCAACAATCGGCCAATCAAGATTAAGCAAATATAATACAGGTCAAGCTAGTAACTCAATAGAAACAGAGGATGTGACCAATGTCTTTTGGCAGCATTCTTTATTTCGGATAGAATAAACTGTGAAAGAAGGATGATGATAAATGAAGTAGATACATAAAACTTCTGTTGGACGGTGATCTGTAAAATAAACCCGAAAATACAAAAAAAAAAAAGAAAAGCTTGAATGCTTTCAGACACAAACTAAAGGATCAATCTAGCATACACTCACATTTAAAAAATTGAACTCCCCTCCTGTAAATATAATTTGGGAAGGAATTTCTACCCCACCCAATGACCAGATTTTCTTGTCATGATAAGGAGTAAAAGTTAAAACTTCTAGCTCTTCGACTTCCCTGGTGCAGTCACTACGCAGGATATATATATATACATATTCTGCCAGACACACAAATAAATCAACTTAAAAATTTGAGAAAACCATGCTGACAATTTTGGAGACAGTTTTTGTTGACGGTTTTATATTGTCACGGCCAATTACTTAATCAGCTCGACTGACTGGATCACTGGTGCAAGATAGATTAATTAATCAATTAAGGGTAAGTAAAGCAAATATTAGTGACAATAAAATATTAAAGATCTGAAATATGGATTTATCAAAAGCTCGTATAATCACATTTGTAATCAATATTTTTTTTAAATTTAACTATAAAGTCTTGAATGTAATAATAACCTTGGCGGGGTTGAAAAATAATGTTCTAATGAGAGAAGGCGGAGAAAGATGGTTTGTAGGCAAGACACGATTTATACATGCATAGTACAATGAATACATTCCACATATATACGCCTTTGAAACAAACATCAGTTTATCAGACTTAAAACTCCGAGAAAATAAATCGTTCCTTTTTTTTATTGTATTAAGTTTATGCCCTAACCGGAGATAAAATGAATCGTTCATTATATGTCAGCTGGTCGTGAGGTCATTGCATGAAATCAAGATTGGTCGCAGTCGAAAAAGTCTGAAGAACAATGATATAGTCGATAAAAAAAATACTGCACGTATAACAGTAATCGATTTATTTTTGTTCTTAAGTATGCATTTTTTTTTTACTATGGGAGCAGTTTAATTTATCGCATGTCACCAAGTTACGAGCTGCACCTGACTTTTAAGATTTTATCGTAACTTTCACTTTCAGTTTGATACCCTTTTAGCGAGTCTGTGAATATCGAACAATCTTGAGGTTCGCTTGTAATGCCTTCGGCATATTTCCGGTTGTTTTAAACGTATAAACAATGTTGCATTCTTATCACAAAGGAAAGGTCTCCGTCGGGGAAGCAATATCGTTTATCAGGTTTATCTAAAACACAAGGAGAATTAGAAAAGACGTCGAGATGAGAATCTTTGAAAGAGTACAAAGGGTGAATCGGAACGCAAAGAGAGAGAGAGAGAGAGAGAGAGAGAGAAAGAGAGAGAGAGAGAAGGGAAGTGAGAGAGAGAGAATTTTAGAAAATGAAAAAGAAAGCAATATGAAAAGAGGAAAGATAAAAAGAGGGAGAAGATATAGAGAAAAGAAGAATGGGGAAGAAGTCGCAGTGAAATGAAAAGGGGAAGAAAAAAGAAGCGAAATGATGGAAGAGATTGTTAGATTATTGTCAAGAGGTGATTACATCGAGAACTAGAAAGCACTCAGAGAGCCTATACCTCTGTCAGAACCATTGTCAGGGGAAGTAATTAAGCCTGGATCTATCCGCAAATTTGGTCACTTCTTTCATGGCCAATTATCCAACCTCACACGAATTTCCATAGAAAAACATTGAGATATCATTAGCACCAGACAGACATGGACTTTTCGCTACAAAATGTGGTGTTGACATTTAAGTGCAGCTGAGGTATGGTAATTGTTTAACCCTGTCTTCAAAATTTCATTGAAATCTATGTACTTTCATATCGTGTGTACAAACAGGGGGATAAACGGGAAGATTGAAGGAAAGATAGACGGAAGAACGCCATTAAATACATTTACCTCTCCTGCTTTGTTGCAGGTATACCCCACTTTCGGAGACTGTTGATATTGTAGTGGGTTTACGCCTCACTGGGTGTTCTTA
The DNA here is from genome assembly GCA_963457665.1 of Thysanoteuthis rhombus. Taxonomy (NCBI): domain Eukaryota; kingdom Metazoa; phylum Mollusca; class Cephalopoda; order Oegopsida; family Thysanoteuthidae; genus Thysanoteuthis; species Thysanoteuthis major. Next base: position 45,952,096 of record OY735199.1, on the reverse strand, counting down.
ATTTGTCTCTGTGAGCATGATTAAGTAATGGTTTGTAAAATCCTTATTAAGGCTGAAGTGCAGGGATGGTGAACCTATGTGACGCGTGCCAAAGTGAAAACATTTTATTGACACGCAGTTTATATCATTTTTGTTAGTGAATTTACAAAAAAAATCATTAACATTTCAATTTATAAGTAATAACCCCATGAGTGAAGGCATTTGCTCCGTAATTCACTACTTCGAAAAAAAAAAAAAAGAAAAAGAAAAAAAAAATGTTACGCATTAAAATGGAGCAGACATATGGCTCCGTCCTTTCACTGACTAAAAAAAGCTGTACATCCAATTTTTCGCCCACTTCCACTATTTACAAAGTTGCATACCAATTCCCCTGCGAGATTGTAGGTAATTCAAGAAGACATCCAGCTTTACCGTTCACTGATGGACTCTGATCAGTGTTTTTTTTTTCCAATTAATTGAATTTTATTTACCTGGAAAAAAGGTTAAATCGTGACAGTAAATTTTTCTCCATCTTTTTTTTCTTCTTGAATATTGATTGTCTTGTATCCTCTGGGTTCTAAGCCCACGCATGAGTCCCTAGCCGCGGTCATCTTCATCATGTCGTTGTTGACACTAACAACTTTTGACAGTTTTGACTAATAAATGTTTCCATCGACTTCGAGGTGCGCTGGCTGATCGTTGATTTGTTACAAGGGCCTCTCAGCGTGGATATTGACTTGGGCAATTTTGGGAACCTCTACCCCATGATTATCTTGATTTGCTTTCCGACTAGGCGGTCGTTACATGTAACTTTTACCATCCGTCTAAGTATTTCCACAAAGTTTATGAAAGTTCATTCGGGGATGTAAGAGGAAACAGAGAACAGAATATGCATCATTTCGCTTGTACATGCTAAGCTTTGCACGATTCCTTCAATGATAATCAGCTGTTCAACGACTCCCATCGGCACACGAGGGAATTTTTTTCAGAAGAATATTGCCAATTTTGGCTCGTGCTCTCGGAAATGTTAGCCAACCCTGTTATAGCGTATGGTGCATACATTGTGTCATCTGAATGAGTTCCTCGAATCTAAGCCTTCAACATGGTGTACCTACTTCGTTCTACATCGAGCGCACCTCTTGAAATAATCTAAATTCTACTTCTTCCACTATGACATTTTACAAGCCATAAGGAAGAAGGCCTGCCATTGATATTACCGCTCTACGTTCCTGAAAACTAATACCCATTACTTATACTTACAAAAGAAGTCGCTAATGATAATCACGGATAATGTCTGGAAAGGTTAGTGTTAACGAAATCAAATTAACATTTTTAAAATTTGAAGTTGCTTATAACAGTGAATCTAATGATATAACAATGAATTTATAACAATGAATGTAAATTGAATTGATAACATTACAATTAATTCATAATAATGATTGTAAGTAAAGAAAAAAAGGAGTCTTAATTGATCCCATTTTTATATCTCTTGCTTAATGTTATGAGTTCTAAAAGAACTTATCATAATGAGCGAAATTATCTGTACAGTGATCATATTACGATTGTACATCGACTCTTTCAGATGGGGAAATGGATAAGAAATATCAATACATAACAAGTACATACACTTGTAATTGCAATAAAAAAGTTAAACATCGAAATTGTTACGTGTAAAAAAAAGTTGAGTCAGTTTATTTTGGGTTTGCAGATTTTAACATTTTTTTTAAAATCCTTACCAAGGCCTGTTGTTCTCTGCCATACAATGATGAGATATTTTGATACCAAAACTACCCAGACAGAAGTTAACGAAATATTCAAATGCAAAAACTATCTTTGCCATTCCTTGATAGCATGCTCGTCAAAATTCCCGGCCAAATTTAGATCCACTATTCCATACTGTTTTTTCAAACTTTTCCGTAAATTGTTCTGTTCCCAAAATTCTCATGCCTCACTCCATGTTATGTATTTCTAACTTAATTACGAGCAAAGTGCAATCCATGCCTAAAACAGGGCATACCAGAGAAATTTCCGAGGAAGTCTTGCCAATCAGCGACGCGTGGAATTACACTCACAACGATTCATTCGTTGCACCCAATTTTTAAGGCATCGTTACCAAAGAATGTATTTTCGTACAACCATAATTCATAGTTCTATGACAATTCACACACACAAAAAGGGCAAACTGCGTCTGCAAAAGTATTCGGAAGACCACGATATTATACATGAGTAAACATATAAGCAAAAAAGTATATGCAACTAGAAAAGTTCCTTTTTTTCCAACTAATCGCCTCGAAAGTAAAACAAAGTCTTCAACGAAATAAAAGTAAGTTCTCTTCATGAATTGTTAATTTCTGATCTGTATAAGTCTTTAACATTATTTCTCTTAGTTGTTTGTGAATGTGATTTAAAAAAAAAAATTCTTTTTTGTGCATCCGCCCGTATTATGTTAAGCTTTACGAATTCATGCCAAATCAATACATAAAAGATACGTATAAAAAAACAGTCAATATCTCTCCAATATAAAGTCCCAAGATTGTCTCCGTGCTAGGGATATTTTCGTGTAATCCTATATGTATGTATAGGCGAAGTTTTACATTTTTTACAATCTGTTTTGCGTTTAGAATAGGTTACCTTTTAGATTGGGTGATGTTTGTTTGAATTCCATTTTCTTTTCATTTTGTCCGCGGCCGTTGGTTTCACTTCACTGGTTCAGTGGATTGTTGTTTTTTTTTGTTTTTTTTTCCATGTTCTCTTTTTCTTTTCTTTTCAACATTTATTATTATTTCCAATTTCGTCTACTGGTCAGGACCTTTTTTTTTGTTCGTGATAACCTTTAGTTTGTAATGGGTTCACGTAGAACTATCCCCTCAGTAAGCACCAAAAGAAGTAGTTGTTGCATTTTGGAGGAGGGGTTTTATAACTTTCCCCTGGCTACACAACTGCTTGAGTGCATATCTCGTATGCACCCCTTGTGTGTATTCTCGGAACACGAGACGTTCCATGGCTGCAGATGGAGAGGTGATGGAGAAAGTGCTGTGTTGTGTGGTGCATTCTATCATTTGGTCGTGATTTCGTTATTGTCTGATGATTTTCAATTGTGTGGGACCTCACGTTACAGTGAAAAATGAACGGACATTCAACTCCAAATTCTTTCATCTCTCGACTTCAAATCGTTCGGGGAAAAGAGGGAGATACGGCGAGAAGAATGAGAGAAACTACATGGTCAGAGGGGAAGGGGGTCCCTGATGTTTGCTGCTATCTGAGCTCTTCTAACTATTATTCTGATTGCCCTTTCATTATAACGATATACAATATATACCCATCTAACTCAACCTTCGTCTTTCTTTTGTTTTTAATTCAACACAAAATCTAGCTTTTAGTTGCAATCAATGTCAGCGAATCACTCATCTGTCCCAGATTATTATGTGACCCGTCACACTTGTTATAAATCATTTTCATTATTATTAGAAAATACTGATCAATTAAAAATTAAACATATTTTTGTTGTTCTATCTATACTTCATCCCGGGGTGCTCTGGTACATATGTTTGGATCATTCTTAACAATTCGATTTTGATTTTGCGATGAAATAATCCGTTCTCTCAAGAAGTGAATTGAAGTTAATGCTACATTAACTTGAGAAAGTCATGCCACCCAAGCTTACGGAACCCTCACAATGAAATCTGCAACAAATGGCTTCCCCGGCTGACAAAGATTTACTAAGATTTTAATTCACTTTCAAATAATGAGATTTGACAGAACAAAGCTTTAATCCTGTACAATGCTGAAGAAGTATGCAAGTACAGGGTGCCCTGAAAGTCTTTATTTTGTCTCGCAATTGAAACAAAAATAGATAGGGACTTTATGGTTACCCTGAACTTCGTTGCTTCTCATGCCTTTGAGAAATTATTTCGACGCACACTTGCGCAGTATATTATCGGAAATAAGTATTTGTCTCAGCATTATATGCGAGCTCAAGAGTCCGTAAACTAACTATGTTACAGCAAGCCGACATAAATGTTAAAGTGGATTATCCGTACCCGCGTATATTACAGATGAACGTTGACATAGATGTTTTGAAATTATTTACAAATGAATATTGATAATTACTAGGGCAAGCTAGTTCAAAAGGTGTGTGTATGGAAAGGGGTCGTACTTTATGTTGTTTGGAGCAGCTTGTCATAATTATCGCGCCAAAAAACTTTCCGTTCGTCGCACAAAGTAACAGCTTCAAGGTATAAGTGAAATATACGAGAATATAATTCCTCAAATTGGGTTTGATGAGATAAGAGAAAAAAAAACAAAAAAAAGTCCATGATGTTGTTAATAACAACAATCGGAAAAGAATTTAAAAAAAAAATTCCACCACTTCATGTTACTATAATTTAATTTAATCTCGTTTGCAGAAAATTTCGACCGACCCCCCCCCCCCCGATTCCCTTGCTCATTCTCTCATTCTCCTTTCATTTTCTATCTCTCTCTCTCTCTCTCTCGCTCTCTTCATCTCTCACTTTTATCCCTCTCTCTCACTCACGAAATATTTTAAATCAATAAACGTACGCTCGTAAACGCTTGAGACATAGGCGACGTATTCAGGCAGAAAACTATATTCTCTGGAAAATTCATTGTCAATTCAACATAACCATCATATCGGAAAACATGAATTCAAACATATTCAAACTTGATACGACTTTGCATGATACCTGAACCAACGTATCTGGCGGATACCAACTTTGTACAAAGGCCAGCTGTAGAGTGTAAACACACATACACACATCGGCACACACAGAAATTTCTCAAAATATCGGAAGATATGAAGTACGCGTAGTATACAAGCACACAAACGCAAATACACAAATATGTATATACATATGGGTGTGTGTTCGTGCAGATGAATGTGTATGCATGTCTTTTATGAAGTCATACGTTGAGAAGAGTTGTAGAATTGTATGTCTAGTCTTGCCTGTCTTTCACGGAGAGACTTCGACCAAATAATTCTCTCAGTTTTCATTGCAAGTATTTAAAAAAATATCACAGATAGGACGGCTGGGAGGAAAATATACACGAAGTAATATCACTCAAATGACAATGATATAAGCGTTTCACTTAAGCTGTCAAATATAGCTGATAGCCTAGGAAATTGTTGTAACTTTTTTCAAAAGAAAAAAAAATGTTCTCCACTTAGTTAAATTACTTCCTTATATACACACACTATCACATCCATAAACCCAAACGTAAGGATAAAAATATCACACTCTTGCGATTACAAATAAACTATCCCTAACACCTTAAGATAGAGTGGTACGTATATTCACGATCTATTTACGTATTTATCTATAACTATTTGTTTGTTTATATCTATCTACCTTTAATAATCTGCGTGTATCTATCTATTTATCTATTTATCATAACATATATATATATATATATATATATATATATATATATATATATATATATATATATATACATATATATTCATATATATATCGATGTATATCAGACACATTTCAAAGTAATACATCATTTATTTTCTTACATTTTATACACAATGTTTTACCGTTTATCATGATTATTGTTAAATAGACGGAAGCAATGTGCATATGTGCATACAAGTGTGCAGATGTCCATATATATGAGTGAGAACTGTCACGCAATTGAAACTATCTAAACATGTGCACAACTGAACCAAATTTGGCAAGCACACTCCAAGCACCTAAGGAGAAGTTTCAAGGTGAAATTTTCAAAAAAAATCCAAGATATATATTTGTTTTTCATGAAATAGCTTGTGAGATATTAAACTCTCTTTCTTTCTTTCAACCTTCTTCTTCTTCTTCTTCTTCTTCTTCTTCTTCTTCTTCTTCTTCTTCTTCTTCTTCTTCTTCTTCTTCTTCTTCTTCTTCTTCTTCTTCTTCTTCTTCTATTTTCCCTCTCCTTATTATTTCAAACTTTCATTTACTTATTGCAGACAGTTTTTTTCTGTCCAGATTTTATTCTTTTTCGTTTATAACACTTTTTTCTGAAAAAAAAAAAAAAGAATTCATCCTCTTGCCCCAGAGAAGCCTTGGATTGAAAGATGAGATTCAATACGCTGTGATGATAAACATAATGATAAAAAATAAAGCATAGAGTTATATGTGTCAATGTTCTTATAAATGTCACAAGTTTGAAAGCTTCAGTCCTTTTCTTTTCACTCCCTCAAATATTCAATCCGGGTACTTCAGATAGTGTATTTATACGTATCTAAGTTTCATAATATCGAACCCATACCTAGAGAGAACGAGAGTAACCAACCATGCAGCCAAGTCCAAGTTTGAAATCAATGCGAAATCAACTAATCGTAAACATTGTCTGTGACGATGGGTCAGTCAATAATAAGATGGCAATAAAAAATGAATGAACACAAGCTTCTTGACACGTCTCCGTTTCGATACTAGGAAACTTTCGTAATGAAATTACGCACCAAGTTACGAGGAGATTGTTGCACAGGTGCGCGGCGAAATTACGGAGAAGACAGTGTAAACCAATTATGAAATTGAACTGATGAAACCAAGGCGAAATAAAAAGAAAAAAAAAAGAAAAGAAAATTAAAGCGAAAGCAGCTTTGATGTTTAAGTAATTATAAACTGGAGTCTCGTGTCCTGCTGGGTAGTCATTTCTACGTTCAGGGTAAGTACGAACTGAATGAACATGCCAGATATTTAAAAAGCTGTGATATCACAGGTAGGATTTATATAACGAATAATTACAAAATAACTTTCATCACACAAATACTCGTAAATAAATGAGTTTCGAAATATCTACACACAATATGACAAAGGGTTAAGCGTTTTGTAACACAAAAGGGGAGGAGAAGTCACTATTTTTCCCAGAAAAAAGATTTATATATATATATATATATATATATATATATATATATATATATATATATATATATATATATATGTGTGTGTGTGTGTGTGTGTGTGTGTGTGCAACAGAATTTCATTTGCCAGACAAGGATTGTTCGTCAATTTCTTATGATTTCTTCTTGTTCACGTGCAAGATAAAGGACATTAAGATTAGGTGTACGTGAGAGATATCCACAATTTTGAGTCCTGGCGCTTCTAACTGTCACTAATAACACTGCCATCAAACCCTATTCTGTAAAAGTTATGTTCTTAATAAAAGCTTTGCCTATTAAGGGATTTCATCGCAAAAGCTAACAATAAAATATCTAATTCTTATTTTGGATACACCATCATATTTTTTCATATAGTTTAACCTACCATTGATCAGATCATAGTGCCATTTCTGAGCATATTAATCGGCATCGTATGAAAGATCAAAATACTACAACTTGAAAGATGAAGTCATAATACTCCTTACTAACAGAAATTCGTGGATAACATAAAAGCTATTATATAGTACTAAATGAGAGAAAAAGAGTTCAAATACTTAAAACTATGATAATAAAAACGGAAATCTTGATTTGGATAAAGCAAACATCAGCCAGGGAGCGGGTGTTTTTAATTGAGTTTAATAATTCATGATACGACGGTCCCAGACGACGTTTCTGTTGCGTTCCGTAAAATTCACAATTTAAAAAAAAAACGTTTCTTGTTAACATATGTCCAGACGCAAGAAAATAACATCACTGATGAATAAAAGAATAGGATAGATACATTCGTGATGAAAACAATGTAGAGTTTATTTCCATAAACCCAACGGAGGCGAATTGTTGTCTAAGCTTTCATCTAATTTATTACTACAGGGCCGCCTTTTTGTAAAACTTGAATTCAAAACGAAAGTTGAATTTGAGTTTGTTTTTCTAATGTAACAACAAAAACAAGAACGATCCTCACCTAAGTAAACCCTCCACTGTTTGTCTGTCACACCAAACCAATGTATAAAATCGACATTTCCTGACGGTGATATGAAATTGTGTATCTTCGAAAATTTATTTTACTAATACGCCATAGCTTATTTTATTCAAATCAATAAATACATTAATACTATAGATTGTATTCTTAAAAACGTCGGGATAGCTGGAGTGCAGCCAGGGTCATTGTAGGTTACATGCACAAAAATAGGACTTTCTGGGATGTGGGTTGGTCAACAATGAAATTGAACTAAAACTAACAAATCAAACATTTCAAAATTCATTTTGAGGTTAAATACTTTAACTTGTTGGCTGCGACAAACGAGATAACTCGTCTTACAATAGGTTGTTATTCACAAGGCCGCTAAAGTGGTTCAGGATCACCAAGGTAAAGTGTCAGACGATTCGCCCTATAATAATTCAAGTATAGATTTTTCCTTTTGAAATACAAGAAGATTAATTCAGTGCGATGTGTATCTCGTAAGCATCGCCAGCTAAAGAAATCTCTATCTGTGTTTATGCACCGGGATAACTCCACAACTAGCAAAAATATGATGTTGACATTCGCTAGATATATTAGTAAGTACATAAGTAGAGCGATGTCAAGTTTAAAGTTGTTTTTTTTTTATCAGCGATTTTCGAAAAATCTAATGCACTACAAATATCCGACATCTGCCCATTGTATGAAGTTGGCATTGACCAGAAACATTAGTCAGCACATGGAGAAGTGCAGTTTGAATTTCTTTTCGACCAGCTGTTCATAGGAAATCTTTTAAAATAAGTTTCAAAATCATACATATTTCTCCATAGTTTCTATTAATTATCTCCCTTGACATCCACTCTTTATAACTATCTAAGTTTATTCATAAGATACCTAAATTGGCAATACTGAAAAATAGAGATGAAATACTTCAATACTAAAGTTTTGTACGGCAGACGGAAAATTATGACAATTATGACAGGCTACTCAGAGCCTTATCAGCTCCAAAAACAGATATTACAAGGTGATACCAGCTCACCCAAATCTTCATAGCATGCCTCGAGATGATCTCCAGAAACCTAGATTGGAAAAATGAAGGAATCAAAATTGACACCTTATATCTGAGCAACCTTAGATTTGCCTATTACATTCCCCTTTTCGCAAATAACCTACACCACCTTCAAATAATGCTGGACGAAGAAAATGGAAAAAGCGAGAAAGTCAGCCGAGAAATGGACTTCAACAAAATAAAGATCATGTACCACAATCAAGTCGCAGATGATAATGGGAAGATCAAAACCCAAAACGCAGAACTGGAGAAGATAGACCTCTACATCTACTTGAGACAACGAATCTCCATGAAACCCTCAGAAGAAGAAGAAATCGATCAAAAAATCACACTTGGCAGAAATAGATCAACCTTCAAAACCAAGAAGTTCCCAATAATCCTTAAAAAAAAGTGTATACAACCAATGCATTCTCCCAATAGTCACCTACGGAGATGAATCACGGAACTTAAGTAAGAGACAGACCCATAAACTGACAACCATGCCACGTGCACATGAAAGAATTATGCTCAACCTCACATGGAGAGACTACGAGACAGTATAATACATTCGACAGGAAACGGGAGTCCGAGACATCAGAGAATCCATTAAAAACTCAAATGGCAATGAGCAAGTCATGCTGCAAGAAAGGCAGACACCAGATGGACATCATGACTCACAATATGGATCTCCAGAGATCACATGCGCAATCGAAGCCGGTAGAATTGAAGATGGAGAGATGAATTAGACAAATACAGAAAGTACTAGCTCTGCGACGCCCATGATAGAAAATTGCAGCGAATCCTGCAGAAGGTTTGTGTCCAACGACGAACGTTAAGAGACAGATGATGATGTTGATGATGAGTCCACATATCATAAAGTTCAGCGCCTCCAAAACACACACATTTTGATCGGGATGTAATGATTGTTACAACTATTGTTACTTATTCGATACTGATTCTGTTTTCATCTATTCTTCGACGGATGTTTGTTATTGTCACTTCTATATACGCAGTAACAATAGTGATATCTCTCCCAAGCCTAATGTAATAAAGAGTATTTGTTACCGTTTAAGCTTGAAATTGTCGCATTCATTAAAAAAAATGTTGTATAATTCCTTTAATGTACCATAAGATCAGCCATCGATTCTGATTTAATTGCGTTCGTGATAAAAATGTGTGACAAAAACCATCGAAAAATTTAATGTCATTCGGTGCATCAATTGATAATTTTAAATCTAACGTGTTTTTTAATCCAATATTTGAGCTGATTGATCGGCCACAAGAAGTTATGAATGGAATTGAATCGATCTATCACATGATATCAGCATTAAAATCGACTGTTGCGTTCGTTCTGTGAGTGTAATAGAATTCGTCGAAAATTCATGAAAGAAGTTCTTGTAATCAATCCTGTTCATTCGATTCATAAGATAACTGATTAAAGAAGGAACAATTTTTTTCTGTTATAAAACTTTTATAACTCGCAACCAGGAAAACTACTGCTATCACCAATAGCATCAACATTTCTGTGCTATTTTCCAAGTTCTCACCCTGTTACAACTTACGTTTGCACTAAAACGAGGAAAGACGGAATACGCTCGAACTTAATAAATTTGTCCCTCATTGATCGTATTCAAGGGTTGACGTCAGATTTATTTTCCTTCAGATCACAATGAATCCACCACAAGCTACACGTTTAGATCTTCATTTTTGAACGTACTTCTAAGTCGCTCTTGATAACAATGGATGTTGTTTTTCTAACGTTTCCCTCCCATTCAGTTACGATAGGGCAATAAGAACGTAACTGAGACCATCACCTTTATACCTGACTCCAAGAAATTTCAAAGCGTACCTCTGACAACCTTTCTTCAAATTTACCCACTGAGCTATATTAAGAACTGTTCTACACGCTGAACGAGTAAAGCTCTCAGCTCAGTTTGGAGACCTGTGATGTACATGAGTAGCTTCCTGAGGTATAAAGGACATGGTCTTACTCTGTATTTCCTATCTGTGTTGTTTACTCATAGCAGTGGACAGAAGGTCTGAGGAAGATGTGATAAAAAATCATATAATATTCAAAATGACGGATAATGCTTAACAATGCTTCATACAACGGAAAAGAAAAGATAATATGACCGTTGGGGATATTTTAATTATTAAACATTTTACACTCAAGCCTCGAATCATGTATAACTGCAGTTTTATTTTTTAATTCAATGCTGTTGAATACTTCTAGTTTTCACTATCAGTTGATAGCTCTTTAATATTGCTTTTCTTTACGAAGAAACCACTCCCTTTTAGGAAAAATACATTATCAAACGCTTTATGTCTTTATCTCAAGCAATTATCCTTGAAAGGTTTCAATTAAAATAAGGTCAAAAGGAAATCAGTTTTAAGTCCTCAAAATGCTGACAATTATTCACACTTAGCTTCGAGAGTTATCTGCTCTTTAATTATTTTTTTTTTATCATGAGAATGCCTTTCCCATTACGAGGTCATGTTATCTCTTGTCAACAAATTACATTGTATTCTAATGATTAGACACATTTCTTCATTATCAAGATGAATTCGACCCGCGTTCACCTCTGCTGTGTTGGAAAATAATTTAATAATAAAATAAAAGCACAATACTAAAAAACTCTCATAATGTTTTGTTTAATTCTTTAAGGTAATTGCAATGAATGTGCAGATAAACAAATTAATGGATAATATTAGAATTTCAATTTGAAGTAATATTAAACTTAAAATAGTCTAATTCAACAACAATAGCAATATATCGAAAGAAAGAAAATAAAAGAATATTTGGGAATATTTAGATGAAACTATCATAAAGAGCATAGTCCAAATACGATCAATTTAACTGAAATATCAAACAAGCAATGGTACAACAAACTTGAAAAACGTATGTAATTGTTAAACAGTGATGTCTTGTGATTTCAGCACAATATGCCAGAGATCAAACTGGAGTGTAAGATATTTTGGAAGCAATTAGGAAACTTGAACGGCAATGGACACACCGCCTTACAAGAATACAAGACAACTGCTGGACATCATAACGCACTATGTGGATCACCAGAGATCACAAGCGAAATTATGGTCACCAAAAATAAGATGACGTAATGATCTGTATAAGCTTAGAATATATCAGCACCGTGATCCTCGGGAATAAAAACAAAAAAAAAAAACAAACAAAATAAAAGAGAAAACAAAACAAAACAAAACAAAGCAAAACGAAAAACTATCATAGCAATCTCCTGGATTATGAGATGTGAGTTTAAGCCTCGTCTGAAGTTACTTCTGTATTCCAACTCCACGTTTTTTATTTCAACGATTGAAGGATATTCGACCGGAAACATCTAAATAAAAATGACGATAAAATATAAAAACTTTAAGAAAAACGTTAAAAAATGATCATAAACCTATGCAAAAGTCAAACAATTTGATACTGTTGTTGCTATTACTTCTAAGTAGTAAACAAACGAGACAGTTTGAAGACTCAGGAGTGTATGGTTGCAGTCTTACTATTGATTCAGACCCTTTCTGATCATTCGGGTTTGTGACTAAATTGGTGAAAGCACTATCAGTGTATGACGAGCTATTACGATATGGGATGCATATTTTGAATGTATTTGAATTTTTGTCATATTACGTCTTCAGTTGTATAGATGTTTCTATTATTGCGTGATTATAGGCTTGATGGCTCATGATCCCACAAAAAATCTAGGTTCCCCTGTGAACGTATGATTACTATACATTGTAAAAGCATATGCGTATGAATGTCCACCTTACGTTATGTCATTATATGTGCGTAGGCTCTTTCCAAGACGTTGGAATTGGGAATATCTCTAAAGGTCAAGTAGGTGATCTTTCGAGCGACATCAATTTTTATACGTTGTGTATTTTAGACTTTCTGGCAACAATCGAGCCATTAAGAATTTAATGGCCATAGCCCTGGTGAATTTTAGCCAGCATATCTTACATAATGGAGACATTTGGCGGATATATTAAACGAGTGTATGTTCCGGTGGGGTGGTGTTTGGTATGTATGTGAGGCGATGTGTAATCTGATATGTAAATCTTGTCCGATAAATAGACCCAATTTGGGAGCTTTGGTCAGGAGACAGCCGACCGTCGGAGGGTTAATAACGCTTTCTCTTTCTTTCTCTCTCCCTTTATCTTTCTCTCCCCTTCTCTCATCCTTAGCGAAGGTGAGGAAGGCTGGATTATACCGGATGAAGATAGGAGTGTGCCTTGATAAGAGACAGGGTGAACTATCAGGCAGTCAACTAAGTGGGTTATCACTAGGAATGCCCTTAGCTGCGAATCTCACTCATGTCCTTTAGTGATTGCAGGGTTGTCCATGCATCTGAAAAAGATCAATAAATAATATGTTCATTTTATAACCAGATATTAGTTTGCCATATTCAAAAAAAGGATCCAGTTTCCTCTTCACAGCTCTGAAGTCTATGCTGGCATTGATGGCATTCTTTCCCATCCCAATGCTTCCGTAAAATCACCGGGAAGCGTCGTCAAAGTGTCCCCATCCTGAAGCAATTCGTTTCATTCAATTTCCCTTCGCTGGATTATGGTTTAGTTGCAATGCCCTTGATGGGTGCATATCAAAAGATATGCGCCTGTGTTATACAAATTACCATGTTTGGTGATGGTGCAACTACATTGTCATGTGGCTCTTACACTATAAGCCCCTCCTTGGTGCATTGATTAGTGTGATACATATATAAATAAACCGATTTTTTTTCCGTTGAGAGTTTCACGAATAGAGGATTGCACCGAATTCACTTTACTTTACAAAGTAATATTCTTGGTATAGATGATATTGCTGATACTGTTGCTCTGTACTTATCGATGAGAATGCTTTATCCTAAATCAGTGATTCTTTCATCTTCGCTTCATATCCTATTTCGATGGATCGAAAATTCTTATCCCTCTTTTTATGATAAAACTGATTTAGCATTGGAAAGGCAAAATGATATAATATTAAATTCACAAAATTACAAAAATTCATGATTCTAAATCAAAGACAAATATCCGTGAAAATATAATTGTTGTAAAAGAAATCTGGTGTATGAACGGTAAGGTTTATTACAAATTTTAGTCTATTCCCTCATTTTGTGAAATGTAATAACAATAAAGCAATTACCTGACTATTGCTTCTATATTTCCGACGAGTTGTTGAGTCGAGCATTACAAAGGATTCTAAAATAGAATTATTACTTAGTGACAATGTATAATTAGAAATGAACCAGCTTTTGACTCTTCCAATCCCAAATCCAAATTTGAAGTTATTGTGTGTTATTAAAAGCTTGGAAACATTTACCATATTGTCTAGGAAAAGAGTGTCCCGAACATAATCAAAGGGATGGGAGATTCTGAAGAACTTTGAAATTCTTGTCATATATACAGTTTTGAATTTTATTTAACATCTTATCTAAATTTATCTCCACTGTTTGGATATATATATATATATATATATATGTATATATATATATATATATATATATATATATATATATATATATATATATATATATATATATATATGAATGAATAAATAGTAGAATGTTGATTCGCAACACAAACTAGCTCATAGTAAAGGGCAGAAATATGAGCTAGCAAATCCACATTCTACTATTTATTTCCAGCTCTACTCTAAAACAACTTAACTTCTATAGTAAAAAGTTGTATTATCGAGCACTCCAAATAAATCCATCACATCTCAGAAGTTGCTTTATATTATTAATGTATTATTATGATACGCTATATTGCTAGGCTGATCTGTACCATATCTATAGCTTCTAGGGTTTACTTTATTCATGCGTGCTGACCTTTATATCTATCAAAGTATTTGTTAGGACTTCGCCCAGCCCTTTGTGGAGGGAACGTGGAATTTTGTACGTACTCCTCTCAATGTGAAAAAATAATGTTTCTTTTGTTTTTCGAAAATTCTGTTCCGAAATAGTTTTTTTTTTTTACTGATAATTCAATGTGCCAAGTGAGTTTATGCTAAATTGGTCACAAGCTGGTGCCTGCTCATCCTTCTAATATTCAGACTCATTTTTCAATTTGCCTCCACACAAAAAAGAGTTACTTATTCATTGATCACCCCTTTAAAATTTTTTTTAATCGTTCACACCCCACACAGCATTTCTGGGTGGTGGAGATTTACAATTCCCTTCAGAATGCTAGTTTAAACAAAAAATTGAAAACGATGTTGTGAAAATAAGCCCTTATCTTTTATTTTGTTTAAAGCTGATGTTAGAAAAATACAGAGAAATAAGAGAATTCACAAAATGAATTTCTAACAAAGGGAAAATAATTGACGTGACCAGTGACTCCGCATGATTGGAGGGGAAAGGTTCCAATTTATCATTATAGATACATTGTAATTGTAACCCTAACCCTAAGACTTAAAAAATCAACTTTTCCCGACTGATGAATTCTCTGAAGAAAGTAAGGTATAGTAGATTAAAAGCTGAAAAATTACTTGCCGAAATCTTCTAATCCATTTTTGAGAAGTAGTACTGTTTTTGTTCGGTAGTGCCTTTTCATCTTGTATTCTGCCAGCTTCGGTTTCGCATGTGATCCCTGGGGATCCATGTTGTGACTTGTGATGTCCAACGGTTATCTGTCATCCTTGCAACATGACCAGCCCATTGCCATTTGAGTTTCTAATGGATTCGATAATGTCTTTAACTCCTGTCCACCCTCATATTGTGCTGTCATGTGATATCCTCATATGAGGTAAGGTTGATCATGTTCGAGGACCAGTCTCTTCTTAGGTCTCATGTTATAGCTCTATTGATGACTATCGGGAGGATGCATTGGTTGTATACACTTCTTCCCAGGACCATTGGGATTATTCTTGTTCTGGAAAGTTGAGCTTGCTCTGCCGAAGGCTCACCATCCTAGGTTGACTCCTTGCTTGGTTTCTTCTTCTTTTGAAGATTTCTTTTCCTAGGTAGATTTAGTGGTGTACTTTGTCCAGTTTTGCGTTTTCGATTTTGATCATTATGTTAATTTCTGATGTCATTGTTCCACATGACCTTTGTTTAGCTGAAGTTCATAAGATGACTGACTTTGTTGCTTTCCTCATTCAATTCATCTAGCATTAGTTGGAGGTTGTAAAGATATTCTGCAAAAAGGACAATGTTGTCAGCAAATCTGAGGTTTCATTCACCGTCTATTCTGATTTGTTTTTTTTTCCCTGTGGGGCCTTAAACAGGACAATTGGGTGTTTGATATTTATAGATTTCGTTCAGACATACAGGAATAAGAAAGAAGTGTCTATGTTTATATTAGCAACAAGTTGCTTGTCGTTCATATGGAAACAAAACCAGCGGCGGTGAGGAAAATTATTTGGAAGTCGCTGAATTATTGTAACTATCAAAGATGGCAAAGGGTTCTATCTTTTCATTTCTACTTGGTACATATGTTTCTCTGTTCCTGTGCTCCTGAGAAAACAGGAGTCCGAATAATCATAAAATCCATTTGAAAAACTTAAATGGCAATGGGTTGGTCATGTTGCAAGAATGGCCACCACTGACTGATATCACGACTTTCAACATGGAACCCCACTGATGATATATGTAATGAGACCGGTAGAATACAAGATAGAGAGACGGGCTAGACAAATTCAGAGAGTATCAGCTCCTTGAAGCCCTTATGAAGAGGTTGGGAGATTCCTGGGGAACGACGGACGGTAAAAGACTAATAATGATGAGGGACTGGTCATCACCCAACCTTTACTGTTTATGGTAGAAACTTGAATTTTTCCACACACATGCACACACACACACACACACACACACACACGCACGCACACATACTCACATACACACACGCACGCACACACACACACTCACACACACCAATCAAAACTGGAGGTGGCAGAAAAATATTGAAAAGGCCTCTGGCAAATCTTGGGGAAGGTCCTGGTATTTCTCGGTTGGATTCGAACCTCCAAACTGCACCAAGGAAAAAATACACCTAAAAATCCAATTTATTTTTGAATATAAATAATTTTTGTCGGACTTTCAAACTCTTCTTCGTTTCCAACATTAATGCTCTTGTTACATTTTTACCGATTGGGGAATCATTGATATTTTTTCGAGAAAAAGACATTTGCAGGGTAAATTTAAGTGGATATAGAAAGTTCAATGTAATCCTATATTCATGATTCATGCGTGCATTGCGTTATATAAGATTTGAAGTAAAATTGCCTAAAATACGTCTAGCGTTTTCCAGAGCAATTTTTGTGCGTCAGTGTATTCGAAAACGCAGCTCATATTAACAGTCTCTACAAGATTAGATAAACATTATGAAAGTTCATTGAGTTTTACCGAAGTTATTACAAAATTAAAGTCGTCAATTCAAGTAAAAAGGTCATTATATAAGGGTAGAATGCTACACCTGGCCAATAAATTTGGATAAACAAAATGCCAAGGGGGCATTGTGACCACTAAGGAATATGAACTTTTGGTGAACAATGACCGGTTGATAACATTAAGCATGAGATATAAACACTGATAAAATTTGGATACATTTTCATAAGGTTACATTGATTATTATAAATTCGTTGTTACATAATCAAATTCCTTATTCCCAACTTTGTATGATGAAAAATTGTTATGAAAATTATGTGAAATTCTTTATTGGTTTTTAGCTATTTTAAAGAAAGTTTTCAGGATCGACTGATTTTGATAATGATAATAACCGTTTGATCACATTATCCATGAGTATAATAACGGCTTTTGCTTGTATAAGTTTTAATGAATTTGATTTCATTTCACACGGAGAGATGAAAACATTTTCAGTATCATACATTTGTTCTCTCCCTCGCAGATATTTTCGAAAATTTATATCCATTGATGGTCAAAATAAATAACTGCATTTGTCAAGCAAAATGCTTAAATAAAGATGAAATTATTTAAATGAAATTATTGGAAACGAAATCATGACAGTTGATGGTTTAATTTTTAAACAAACAATGATGAGATATTTGCTATGACTGTTGTTGTTTTAATCATGAAACAAACGATGAATAAAACATTTGTTTGAAAAAATGTCTTTAGAATTCGGTGCAGGGTTTTAGCTTTTTGTCCATACTTGAGACAACCTTTTCAATAATCAGTTCACCGATTTAAAATAAATATATCGACCACTTCTCATAAATACCACTTTTGATAGATAAACTTATACAATAGTAAAAAAAATAGCTATTTTTTTATTTGTCAATTAAAAAGCATGAATAGATATATGGTTCTTTCAATGAAGTCATAAGAGATGAATTTGGCAGTTGTTGTTTTAATCATTGAACAAACAATGATAAAAATAATTGTTTCAAAAATATCTAAATAAACATGGCGTGGGATACTTTCCATTCGTTGCTATTTGATAAGACATGTTAGATAATCGGTGGACTGACGTAGAAAATATATCGACCACTTTTTCTGACAAATGACTTTTTTGATAAATAAACTCATTCATGAATAAGATATGAAATTTTCTCCCAATTATATAAATTTGATTAATCCATATTTATCACATGTTATTCAAAACCAAACTTTCAGCTCTATTGTATTCCTAGAACAATGGCCAGTCGGTAATTGATCAGACCGCTGCCTGCGTGAATGAAAACAACTAAATGAACAGAATGTTAGCATTATCGGGGCCAACCGTCTACATCATCATCATTATCAGCAGCAGCAGCTGCAGCCTTTCAGTGTCTGTCTTTAGACAAAGACCATCCCTAAGATTCACCATACCTATCAATAACTAATGTATTTCTTTCTGAATTTATCAAGCTTTTCACGCCATCATACTTTCTGTCTGCCACGATTTCGCATTTGATATCTTGGGAACCATGTTGTGAGTTGCGATACCCAGCAGTCGTCTGAAATCTTTGCAACATGTCAAGCCAATTGCCATTTGAGTTTTCTACTTGTTCCCGTGATATGTCGGAATCCTGTCTTTTCTCTAATCTAGTGCTGTCTTGTGATCTCTCCATGTCTGGTTGAGCATGATTCTCCCACGTGCACGTTGCCTGTTCCTCAGTTCGAGGGTCAATATCTGTATCTGGTTCCATGTTTCAGCTCTATAAATGGCTATCGGTTGGATACATTGGTTGTATACCCCTCTTCGTAGGACGTGGGATTCGTTTGCTCTTGAAAATTGCGCTTGCTCTATCGAAAACATGCCAAACTACTGTGATTTATCACTTTATCCCTTCTTCTTTCGATGACTTCATGGAGAATTGCTGTTCTACGTAGATGTCTTGGTCTACTTTCTCCAGCTCTGCGTTTTCGGTTTCAAATGTTGTGTCTTTATCCCGGACATGTATGTCGTACATGAATTTCGTTTTGCTGAAGTTCATTTGGAGGCCAACTTTCTTGTTTGCTACATTTAGTTCATCTAGCACTATTTGGAGATTGTGGAGTTTTTTGTAGCAAAGAGGACGATGCCATAAGCAAATCTGGTGTTATTTAGGTATTCGCTGTCCATTCTGATTCCTTTATTCTACCATCCTAGATTTTGGAAAATTATCCTAAGGCAGGCTGTGAAGTGTTTGGATGAGCTACTTTCACCTTATCTCACTCTTTTTTCTGGGTGAAAAGGCTCAGAATCTTTATGTAATCTGATGAAGGACCTGCTGTGTCGATAGATATGTTGCAGTAATCTGAGATATACGGGGTGTACACCTTGTGTTATTGCGGTGATGGCTTGTTGATTCCCGTTGAATTGAATACCCTTTTGAAGTCAACAAATGTTACTGCTAATGGCATTCTATATTCTGCTGTTTTTTCTTTTAGTTGGTTTACTGAATGGAGATGGTTGATGGTTGAGTATCTTTTTTCTGTAGCCAGCTTCGTCCAATAGTTAGTTTTCATGTAACGTGTTGGTGATTAGGTTAGTGATCACTTTGGTGGAAAGTTTGTAGATTCAGTTGAATATGCTTATTGACCTGTAGTTGTTGAGATACTTTGGGTTCATAGGTTCCCCATGAGTAAATGATGATGTAACTGTCACATAGGTAAATTGTAAGTCAAAGGGGCTACTAGCAAAAAAGGTTGAGAATCACTGGTTTAATGGATGAAGACTAGACCTGCAAGGAATGAATAATTGTGGTTTTCGAATGAATGTACTTGGTTTTTACGTAGAAGGAATTTCAAAGTGACATAATCAGCAGGGATATCCAAATAATCCGTGATCATAACACGTGCCTTTCCTGTATCTCGTTTTCCTGGATTTAGTTCGAGGGATTCATGTTTGTTGCTGTTTGTGATTCGCATCAGGATAACACCGAGAAGCAACCAAGTATCTCTATCCGTAAAGGTTTAATCACATTCCGACTTGAGGTGTAAATCATAGGGGAGAAGCAAATTGTTTCATATCAACTGCATTTTCCTGAAATTAGTTTTCCTTTGAATGATATGAACGAATATATGATAATTAGCGATGTGCAAATGTCTTCTATCACACTAAGGCATACAACTGAGGTTGTAAAAAAGAATTTCATCCCTGTTCTAATAATGATGTCATAGAAAATGCTGGATAAAAAAAATATTTACGGTAATACCTCCCAAGTAACTAAAATAAATTTGATGTTGGTCAACAAAACGCTATACAATACAAAATATCTATTATCTACTTATATAAATTGCAAAGCGCATTCATGTATCTCATAGATGCTGTTAATTTTGACGGTACAGGAAAATTGGTTATTTGTACTACAACAGAGGAGATATTAAAATAAACAGTTTGCATATGAAAAGAATATCTTTTAATCGTTCTACGAATTATGAACAATTAAAAAAAAATAACGGCTCTTTCGATAAAACTTTGGATATAACAATTTGCTGAATCGCCCAAAGCTCTCTACTGACGTTTTTTTCATCTACATTGACAGTCACTTTTTTGAATGAAAGAGTTTGATGCACGAGACACTGGATATCTATAAATATTCCACGTTCTTATCGACTGGAAATAGCACTGCATTTCATTTTCAACTTCTCTTTCTACTCAATTGCTGTATTAATTTACTGACGAATTACAATAGAATTTAAATTCAGTTTTCCAATCTGTCTGTGATGATACCAATGCACTGAAAGTATAAAATATCTGGGAAGAAAACTGTACAAGATTGAAAAAATGTCCCTGAAAATAATGGAAAAGCAAAATTAAACTCAAGAAAATTAAGATTCTGACTGAAAATCGATAAAGGAATATCTATGGTTAAAACGCATTTTGACATTACATAAACATGCATTGATATATATATATATATATACATGTATATATATATATATATATATATATATATATATATATATATATATATATATATATATATATACATGTATATATATATATATATATATATATATATATGAGTGTGACTTAACAGGATGACGAGGGAGGAAGTTTAAAATGATTAGAATTCATTCAATTGTTCTGTCCCGTTTAATTTTAACTTGGCATGTAGACAATTGTGCTCCTTCATGGAAATATACCAGAATCTTCCAGCCAAGAGCCGAAAACGTCAAAACGTTGACCCTGGCCAACCCCGACAAAGAAATATCGTGCCGTTATCATAGCTGATATTTTCAAGTGTAGATACTTGAAAATTGATGTATGGATTTTCTTGCGTGAGGAAGATGGAATCGTGGACCAGGAGAGATCCAAGATGGTAGGTAGCCAGTGGACGCAAAAGATTTTCTCAGAGTTATTTTGAAAATAATTTGTAGAACAGTCTTCGTTTTGACCTCTAGCCAGTAGGACGTGTGTTAGTGGCTCGCGACTTTCCCCTTAGGTATGAGTTCAGGCGACATAGTCGAATTAAGATGTGCAAACAAGTGCAAAGTTAGTAAGAACATGAAATTTAGTGACACCCAAATGACCCCTGTCTTTGTATAGTTCTCTCCAATTCTCTTCTACTATGTGAGTCAGCTCCCCTTTTCTTTCTTTACTGAGGATGGATGTCCGAAATGTTGAACACTACTGTGTTTGAATATTTTGCCCGCTGTTTGTGGCACGAACAAAACCAATGCCTCTCTTTACAGACACAAAAGAAGCAGATATTTCCACCAACCCAGGACATTCCTTGTTCCTTCATTCTTCTCTTATACGTGCAGCGTAGACGCATGAGGAAAACAAGGAACTAAGGGAGGCCGTGAAAGATAGTACAAACTGTCAAATTTTCCATTTTGGATCATAACGATCTGGTTGGAGGAAGTAGGAAGGACTAGACAGAGAGATGCTACAACTAAGTGAGATAATATTATCTTATTTGTGAAACAGGTCAAAAGAAGAAGAATGTTTTCAATATAGTGGGAGACAGGCAGAGATTCGCGCAGTTCTGCATCAGCCTGAGACAACATAAAACCTGTGTGACCGGTAATCTCAGCGTGGACTTGTGAGGGAGAGAGTAAGAAGTGTCAAGATATTCTTCTGAAAAAAGAGAAGACAGTGAAGTACAACTAATTGTAATAGGACGTTTTAATCACCCTTCTCTCTCTGGAACAGTACCACTTTTTTGTAGTGTAAATAAAAGTATAGGAACTAAAAAACATGACTTGGTCCTTTGTGGCGCAAATATTATTTGCGCGTTTTTTGTCCGTCACCCGTATGCATCCTGATGAGTGCGAATATATATATATATATATATATATATATATATATATATATATATATATAGATAGATTGATAGATAGATGTGTGTGTGTGTGTGTGTGTGTACAATTTATTTATCGTATTCTGGACTGCCCTCAAAATTTTTATTGATAATTTCCATGCATATTTCAAATTTCTCAGACCGGATATTCATTCTAGCGTAAACAAAAATTCCCGAAGTCGACAAAACGAAATACATTACAGAATATTGGGGAACAGGAAACAATAATTGGGTTTTCCGCCCATAATAAAATTTTTAGTTGTGCCGACATAAATCTTAGTTTGGGTCAGCAGCAAGAATTGCACATACAAGTTTCAATATCATTTCTTTTATTAGGGTGGTTTTTATGTTACTTCCGCTGATTTATTTTCTTGATCAGATTATTCCCACCTTGTTTGTTCTTAATGTAAGGATTAAAGGTCGTATAAGATTCAAGTGGGCAACACACACACACACACACAAACACTCACACTCACGAACACACACACACACATACACATATGTATGATTTTGGTTGATGTTTGCTAATAAATATATATTTTGCTAATATATAGTGCACTCTGATGGATGGGAAATTTCTGCGTAAAAAAATATATCGCTTAAATTCAGCCTTACCAACCGTAGCCCAGATGTATGATATCGGCCTCCGGGTTTAAAGCAAAGGTTTCAATCCTGCCTCGCGGTACTGGATGGAATAATGGAAAGTCAATAGCCACCCTGAAGAGATGTAATACATCGAAACAGGTGTCAGTAGATGACACAATATATATATATATATATTAGAAATTGTCCCCAAAACTGTTAACATAGGTTTCTTGAGTTGTCATGTTGGTCTGGCTATGTATCGTGCTTACATGACGTACTGGTGGAACTAGAGGGCTGAAAATTCAAACATTTATTCGTGTATAAAAAGATTTATTTTGTTTCTTGGAGCCCCTCCAAAAGTAGTGTGGGCGGTTCGATTTGCAATGTATGTTCATGCAGATGGTTCACATAGTTTGTGTCCTTTAGCATCCATGTTTGTTTGTTTCTTTAAATTCATACTTTTTCTTGTAATTACTATCCAATGAAAGGTGAAGGAAATAACCTAAATATTGATCAGTTCTTTTAGCAACAACGGCATGCTGCTAGAAGACGCTGGTCAGATGACTTTATATTGATTGATAACTCAGACAAACACACACACACACACACACACACACATATATATATATATATATATATATATATATATATATATATATATATATGTGTGTGTGTGTGTGTGTGTGTGTGTATGCATGCGTATATAGATTCCTGTGCCGTTGCCCAGGGATCAAATAACTTCTCGTATACACCCGGCCGGTCAACGCATACTCCCATGCACAGTTAAACATCCGTATGCTGATGTGAAATTTGTAGTCAGCTTTTCTCTGTCAACGCCGGGATTCCTTGCTAGTACTTTTATATAAATTTTCCTGTCGAGATGCACCGCAAATTTCGGCGTTGCCTGGGAAATGTATAATTGCACATTTGATCAAAAAAAAAAAAAAAATTACACGTTCTTAAACAAACGTATTTAAATTTACCATGCAGGAAAGGGTGGTGCGAACAGTCTCCCCCGGCAACCCTGACTACCCAACGGAATCCGTGGAGATATTTCTGAGACAGTCATCAAAATGATTGAAAGTGGGAGTCCAGTTCCGATAGTAAGACAATCATGGAAACTTTCTTTCGATCTTAAATGATACTTGGCAATACATCCTTCGTGAAGTCAAAAATTTGAATCATTGTCATCTGGTATGTTTTCAGCTATTTTTTTTAGAAAAGTTATATTTTAAATTATCATCCTAGCACTCAAGACTTTACTTTAGGGGGATGAAATAAAAAGGTAACTGGCTGGTCTGGTTAGTTACTCATTAGACACTGTCAAGTGACCAACGTTTTTGCCTGTATGTTGCGTTTGGGATGGTCAATTAAAAATTGGGGATAGGGACGATCATTTACTGCTCTCAACTTTGTTTGGGAAATGAAAACTGAATTTTCTAAATTGAAACTGGCCGGCACAAAAAAATCAATTTAGCATAAATTTACATTGTATATTGAAGCTATTTAGGTGTTGGATGGAAGAACAAAATTTTTTCTAGACATAATAATTCAATGTTTGAATATCCAACGCTCTAGCTCCGTTTGCCTGAATACATGATAAATATATTCATAGACAGTCAGGTGAACCAACTTGAAAACTGAAGAAACCATTCACAATTTTTATGGCCGTGTTCAATATTTAAACAGTAGTAATGTAAGTTTAGGCCGGAAAAAAGTAACTTTAAGGACTAGCGCAAGTAGATGTGCACGTTGGATGTGATTGTTGCGTAATAACCACAGTCCCCAGTGGTCGGTTTCCAAGCTCAAAATAAAGCTAGTATTCCAGAAGCTGATTTTGCAAACCATGCAAATTCTTGTGAATCAAATAATTATCACAACAAAATCCTCTTAGATCTATTTACCCATCCTCACTGGTTTTGTAATGTGAGCTTTGTGAATATCAACATCCAGCGCAAATGAAAACAAATCTTAGATATTGCGAGTGCAAACTATGTTTAACATCTTTATATAACTCTTCAATCTTTGGTACTTTTTCTATGTTTAAAAAAAGGATATTTGGTCTGAATTCTATCAATTTTGAAGGTGCATGAGGATATTGTTCATTCGAAATGAATTGCATACCTTTTACACTTACTGTACGTAAATAGCCCGTCTTCAGCAAAAAAAAAAAGAAGATTTTTCTCGCTGTTGTAAATGACGCTGAATACCATTCATCAGGCGCAATTTAAACTCTCGGTGATGTTTAATGAAAATGATCTTTATTGCATTTCATCGAATAAAATGGTTGCTATTATTGCTTTCAAGACACTGTTAAATAGTTTGTTATTATAACAGCCCAGTCAGTGTTTTCGAATCAATTTCGTAGATCATTTCTCAAATCTCAAATCATATGATGAACATTAAATTCATTGATGGGTCACTAAGAACAATGATGTATTAGAAAAAAGCATCGATAGAATTATGTTGGAATCAGTACTGAAGCAAATATGAATAGAGATTTAACTGAGCAATCGACTGCAGTGCGTGCATTTTATTCTCACGGGACACATTTGAGTTGACTCTTTATGATCGTCTCATAACATTGCACTGGCTTAAAGGCACTTTGATAGACTTCTTCACTGACTGAACTTAAAAGCCAAAAAAAAAAAAAATAACAATAGGAAAGCATAAATAAAGAATTATATATCTATCACTTCTATGAAAGTGATAACAAAGACGGTAATAGGCAAGTTTTATGTGTTTCACAAATAACACTAGAAGGGAGACCACGGATAAAACCTTGGGCAACGACGATGATTACTGTTTCTGTTAACTCTTCTTCATAGATAATAGTGATAGTGAACGCAGACCCAAACGGATTGCTGTGAATATGCGGACAAATTGTATCAAAGCAAAAACATATAGATAAAAAAAAGTCAGAAGAGCATTAAATGTTGCCTTTGTGGGGATAATATGAAATTGTTAACCATGATATGCATGTGGATGTCTCAAAGCGACTACGTAATGCACTTGCGCTGATTCAAAGAAAGTAGTTCCATTACGCTGGGTTACAGAAACAGCTGTCCCGTCTGGGTTTCACAATTTTCCCTGCCTCAGCTTGTTCTCCGAAGTTGGCGATATGTAAAATAGACTGAAAAATAACAAACACCAGGAGTGGCGTCACTCTCTTCACAATATTGCCAACTCAGAAGATATATATATATATATATATATATATATATATATATATATATATATATATATATATATATATATATGACAGAGTAAGGTCAGTGGTATATTGAGAACTGTGCAAATAAATTGGGTTCTACCATGTAATAACTTGAGACCCTGACGGAAAATGAGAAACTAGATATTCGGGTAATTTGAGATGAAGACCAATCACTCCATGAAAAAAAAAAGGACACCAGATTTGATAATAGTGTAAAAGAAAGAAATTCCGTCTGATTGTAGACTTAGCTTTTAAAGCAGATCACTGGCCAGAAGTGAAAAAATATAAAATAAAGTAAAAAATGATGTATTAAGAGAATACAAGGATCCCGCACGGGAGATGAAGATATTATGGGATATAATGGCGTACCCATCATTACCGGCGTACTAGTCTACGTGGAGATAACACAAGAGGCGAGATTAAATTACGTGGAGATTCGAGGAATCTATATGCAATGGTACTGAGGAACGCTCAGGAGTTTTGACTGATGAGATGATGAGACTTGCAGTCACTCAGTCACTAGCGCTGACTACCAGGCAACTGGTGTCAAAATGCAAATGAGGAAAAAGATGATAATGATGATTTTAATAATAATACCTACGGGGTTCTCGGGTGTTATTCGATAAAACTGATAATAAAAGAGAGAAAAAAAAGGAGCATCTTATGAGAATAAGAAAAAGATTTGAGACTGAAATAAATAACAGAAATTTGATGAAAGGGATGAACACATGTGCAGTACCAGTTGTAATATTTATTGACCAAGAATGAATTCGAAAAAAATTTACTGATGAATCGGGAAACTTTTACGATGCATTTAGCTCTACACCGAGATATATTATATCTGAAGAGGAAATAATGTGATAGAAGAGTCATCAGCGTAGGAGAGTTTGTCCAAATGGTAAAAACGGAATTAGAAAGATTTTATGCAGAGCGTTTGAAGTAGTATAACGAATAAAAAAAGTAGTGAGCGGAGAAGAAACCAAGAAGACAACAAGTAAGGAAGAATGGGAACAAGTAAATCTACACGCGGAATTCAGAAAGCGGATGGAAAAAATCGCTGAGACTGTCCTGGAAAATAGGAGCCACAAACTATTTTGGTACTTTGATATCAAAACTGACCACATCAATCGCAGCAAAAAGACTGGTTGTCTTAGACAAGGGAAAGAGAAAATGATATATGTAGCTGTGCCTACAGGTCAGTGAGTGAATACGGAAAAGAATGAAAAACTACGAAAACTACGTTGAAGTAGTACTAATAATGGAAAGCATACGGGGAAGTGTGCTAAATACATTGGAATCAAAATTGAATGAGTTGGAGATAACAGGGAGGATTATGACTGTACATACCACAGCGCTATTGGGATCTGCATGGATAATGAGGGAGATATTGGGAATATGAAATTCATGGCCTCCAACCGTCAGCAATGGCCAAACAGCTTGAATGAAATGTCATGTGCTAGTAAAGCTGGGGGAGGTTGGGACTATACAAAACATAGACATATTATCACCAAGTCCCAAGCAATACCAAGTACCGTAAACTGATACACCGATAGATAGTGTTGATATCTCAAATCCCCACGCAAGGATGATATAATAACAAACCTTTCAGAAGATGTCTGAGAGGTTTAGCAGAAATGACCAGTACAGCTATCCACACAGTGCCTACGAGAAATAATAGTCTTCCGAACTTCACTCTGGTGATACTTATCGTACTCCTCAAAAATGAGCTAATCATTACCTAGGCACGTACCATATCATTTCTAAATTACCTAAAATATACAAACTATTCACAAGAATATACATGAACCAGCTGGCACTAAAGATGAAAACCAACCAACATCAACTAATCAAAGAGTCGTTAGAATAAAACCAACCAATCTGTTTTGTCTTGGTAGATTATGAAAAAGAATTTCTCTCGGTAGAACATATGACAGTTTTCAAATTAATGCTAGAAAAAAAATGTCAATCAGAATTTTATAGAAGGCATTTAAAGCGAAAACAGCTCAGAAATAATTTGACTGTATACAATTACAAACAGGATAAAGACAGCGAAAGGGGGCTGATCAAGGGTTTATAATATCACCCAAAGTATTTACAGCAAGCCATAAAAGTCCTTCAAGAAACTAGTGACTGAGAAGTAATAGAGATAAACATGCTGACAGATCTAAGTAAGGGAAGTAAAAAAGAAAGGATGAAGGTGGATAGAACAAAGACAAAATAATCCTCAACAATCCCTGACAAGACCATAAGAATAGAGGGTGACGCTCTTGGGGTATTTGCAGAATACCTTTACACAGATCCGATAATAAACTTAGACCATGGAAGCAAAATGAAACAACTTTGCTAATGTGCTTAAACTGTAAGTTATACAATGAATGAATAATATCAGTTATGACAAAACCGAGAACCAACACAGTATCACACTGATAGCCATATGAAGGGCAATGCTACGGATAACACCGAAGGATCAACATTGATTAAATAGCAGATTAGAATGGATGATATTATACGAAAAATTCAGCAACAAAATTGAGATGGGCTGGGCTCTTAGCAAGAAGAAATAAAAACAAATAGAACAAAACCTTAACCTATCAGTGCACAACGAACAGTATATGCTGTAAGGAAAGGCCCGACACAAGATGGAGGGGTGTGATAGAAAGGTTTGCTGGTAACACATGGTGTGGGTCAGTGCAATTGCTATGAAAGGGAATGGGAAAGGCTTTTGTCCGGCAGTGATATCATAGTAATTGTTGGAGATAGTGATATATATATATATATATATATATATATATATATATATATATATATATATATATATATAGAGAGAGAGAGAGAGAGAGAGAGAGAGACAGACAGACAGACAGACAGACAGAGAGCGAGAGAGAGAGAGAGAGAGATGGATAAATAGATGGATGGATTCAAATTTTAAAATCGGAAATGGAGTGTGTTTCAGGTAATGTTTGACGGGTAAGATTCATTTCAATTCCATATCGTATGAATGCCTTTTAGAACAGGTAAGACGTGTGATTCTCAAATATGGTGGATGTAAATCTTATAAATTTTATTAGATTACACTATCTGATATACTATATGTGAGAAACACGCGTGTCACACTTAGATTTATCGATTTTATGCTGAAAACTGTTTATTTAGTTGTAAGAATAGTCAATTAGGGTGGTGAACTTTGTAAGATTTTCTGACAATTTAATGAAGCCATGACCAGACATCCTGATCTTTTAAAAACTTATCAGGTTGACCATAATGAAATAATGAAGTAACTAATGATTTAATCATATGTTAACAAGAATATGAAAAAAAGAAAAAAATGAGAAATATACATTAATGAAAAGAAATTTTGATAATGTAACTTTCGACGCCACCTTTTAGTATTTTTCAGAAGACTTAAAGAACCAATAGAGATGGATTTATTTCTGGTAACTGGGGATAATCATCAAATCGGCAAACACCAGGGATAAGTAGTTGGGCTGGAGATTGAACACGTAACACTAAATAATAAATGTCTTAAGTATATTGATGGTAAAGTCCATAAGGTGTTACTAACTAAAATTCTGTTGGGTTTTGTCCTAACCATACGTAAAATAGCTAATTTAGTTAGAAAAAAAAATTATTGATGAAAATGAAATGGCATAAGACAAGGATGACTCATCCAAAGGTTGGTGATATTTTGTCAAATTCTTCAGCTAAACATATGGGTAAAAATCAACTTGTCTCTTGACCAAACACTATTGTTAACGATGATATCACGAGTTGGACACCATACAGGTTGAGTTTAAATACGACATAATAGATTTGATATTCATATGGGTGAAATGCAGCAGAAGTGACACGAAAACAACAAGTCAGATCCTTTGTTATACTTACAGATCCATCATCATCAAATACGTCTTTTTCATAACCTACATAAATAAGCTCTTAGATCAAATAAATCAAATGATATGTACTATGAAACGACATCTATGTACAATGCATTATGTTGATACCTGATATATATGAACAAACTACTTGTATTGTGACACGTACCGAGGAATTGTGAGACAAAGCTGAATATTAAAATCATCGGGCAAGGGAAGTCTCCATACCAACTAGAATGTCTGTTCACAAATATATATATATATATATATATATATATATATATATATATATATATATCAAAACCACGCAACCAGTTCTCGATGTATTAAAGATAGATCGACGCTCTGTGGACCGACCTCGCATTCACTGAGATATTTTTTGTCAGAAATTATCAAACAAAACATCAGCAGTTTCTTCAGTTTTTACGTGTGTCTACCCTGTATGGCTGGCTATCAACGTATCATCTGTACAGACCGCACTATCGGAGCTAGGGGACAGAAAGTTGAGACTTTCACTTTTTTCTTGATTTTTTTACCCAATCTGATTAGTTTTTTTTTTTTGCAATGTAAATTAATGGCAAATTGGTCCATCAATTTGTCCTCTCATTTTAGTGATCACAACTAAACAATAAGTATCTTATTAATTGATCACAGATTTTTTGTTTTTCAATTGTTCATACCTAACACGACACCAAAGAAATTGGTCATGTGATGGTTGGTTGTGAGAGACTAATTCAATTTCTTATCCTCATCACCATTACAGACATAAATTGGATTTAGTTTACCAGAATAAAACTGATTGTCAACTATTTCCGTGATATATTCGTCATGAAGTTGCTTCAAGAGTTTTTATTTGTCCAAGCACACGTGGACTTCCTAATTTCAAAAATGCAGGCATGCCTCTCTCTATAAAATTTCCTGTCTCATAATCATAGTTTTTTTCAAGGTGACACTGGTAGATGGAAACCCTTTGGAACAGGCGAAAAAGGAGCCAGAAAGATCCATGAATAATAAGAATATTCCATGGATGAAAACAACGTGAAAATAGTATCCTCTTACCACATAAAAGGGGCGAATGTAAATAGAAATAAACAATTATGTAAAAGGAATGAAAACTAAGAAAAGGTTGAATCTTTGATGCTTCACCGGTAGAGTGTTTCTCTTCCTGTTTTTACAAAGGGATTATATATATATATATATATATATATATATATATATATATATATATATATATATATATATATATATATATATATATATATATATATATATATATATGTATATGTGTATATGTGTGTGTGAGTGTGTGTGTGACTTGATTTGTTCACAGTAGTGCCTTCAGTATGTTGGCCTTTATTTGGAAGCTATCCAGACAAAACTTGTTCAGTCTGGTCATAAATTGTTTTGCTCCTCTATTTATATTTTCCCGGACAGATTTTATCAGCTAGCATGTTTTCTTTCCCCGTCGCGTTTTCATTGTACTTGCAGATATAGTCCAGCAGTCGGGTAGATAGTGTATTTAGGAAGTCCTTTCAAATTGAGTTGAAAAGATTTGTAAACACGTAATGATGTAATAAGTCCTTTTTCTATTTTGACAACCACAAGTGGAGAAAGTACTGGCTCCACGGCGCCCATGATATCGAAATTCTTTCGGAAAGTTCATACCCAACGATTGACCTTGAAAGGGAGCTGCTGCTATTGTTGCTGCTGCTGTTGTTGCTGCTGCTGATGGTCCTGATGAAATCTTGCAATACTAAACTAATTCGATGAGGGAGGCTTGGTATAGACGAACGTTCGTTATACCCGATCGTTGACCTGCAGTTCGGTTAACGCTCGATCTTTTTTTTTCGAATTTTCCATCCTGAGTCATTTTCAAAGACAATATCTTCCTCTTGCTCTTCTGTGAAGGTGTAGACATAGCTATCGTACATTTACAAACCATGGCAGAAATGCCTGCAAAAACAAAACGCGGTAAATCCCAAGTCAGATTTGTTGAAGCCAAAATTTGTTGTATCGAAGTCCGTCTTAAGTAGGACTGTCTGCATTCTTAAGAATCGGCTGCGGGCTGTAGACATCAAGAGCAGTACAGTTATGTAGAACTTTGAATAGTGTACTTCAGAACATTTACCATGAAATAAAATCCGATATTCGTGTGAGGTAAGCTTTAATATTGCTGATAAGGCGGATTAATTCTATACTGTAGATCAAACATGCGTGTGTGCGCATATGTGCGTGTGTGTGTGTGTGATAGGCAGAAAAGCCTCCCGCGTATTTTCAGATCCTATGTTGTCGGGACCCCAAGGACTACACAACGCAGTTTCAAAGTAAAATGTGATATATATATATATATAAATATATATATATATATATATATATATATATATATATATATATATATATATATTCTAATAACAATGGAATCAAACGTGTGTATATTTTCGATTTAAGTTCCCAGTTTAATGATATCTAAAAGATTTATTGATAACAATAATATTTATTTAATAATGAGTTTCATATGGCTGATCAGAAAGTAAGAAGATAAATAAAACATAGATTGCCAGCCAGCCAGCCAGCCGGACCAACTTAAACCATGATGACAGTTATGTAAAGGTTTTGGTTAATAGTTTCTAATAGCGCAGATCAGAAAGATAAAATCATGGTATCAACCTATAAAGAAGCCATTGAGAAGGGATTCTAGGTTACATAAGCAAACTCCAACCTTTGAAATTTTATTTGGCCGATCATCTACCAGGCATAGAGAGACAGTAACAAGCAGTCAGAAAGAGAAATAGACCTACAGCCTGAGGTATCGTTAATTCCTCGTCGCCAGTATTTCATGCTCACTTTCAGATTACATCGTCTCCTGCCCCGAAAGAATAACTCTTGCATCAACAGTATGTTGGATTTTATAAATTTTTCAACATTTAGTAAAGTCTGCATTATATCAAGTGCCAAAACCAACGTCTTTGCTATGACAGACTAGGAGAGCAACTGCAGTTGATTTTTAAAATGTGCGTGTGTGTGCCGTGTGGGATGGAAATTCAGACAAAATCTGATAAGAATATAATTTAGTTGTTTTTTTGTCTTTTATAGACAATATTTTCTCATTGTATGTTCAGCAATATTTATACAAAACATATCTGATGCTCCTGAAATAATATACTGTTATCTGATGACCATAAACAGATCTGACTACACGTAATTCTACTGTTATAAGTGAGTTTGCTGGCATTCTACACAAGCGAAACCTATTACTTTTTGGCCACAACATCTTCCAATTTCCTCTTGCTATCACATGTCGTGCGGGTCATGATCATTTGCAAATAGCCACGTTACAGCCAAATTGCGTTGATCACACAACTTCTCGTACGATCAGCAAAGTTGAGGAACGTTGGCCCTGATCATTACTGAGATGGGTGACCGTCTAGGAATTCCAGGTGCCGCATGCAGCTGGGGATAATATAGAAAGCCTCCCATTGCGTTCTCTTAAATCCTCCAAAGGGGGAAACCAAATCCTAGTCTACGCTCAATAATGCGAACCAAAGGATCCTTTCCCTGGAACCGTCGGGTCATCTTGGCAGCAGGCGGCAAGAAATGAATGTGTTGGTCGCACACAATTAAATACAGAAAAAATCAGCTAAAATAGCAGGGAAGGTTACTCCTAAAATACGGTTTTGATTACCTGGGATATTGGTTTCAGCCTGGATACATTACGGGATATTCTGAAAAAAAACTTAATGTTTAATTGATGAACTTATTGAGATAAAACGCCAATGTGAATGAACAAAAAAAAAAAAAGGATTTTTTTCTAATTGTTATGTTTAGAAATTAAATCCGGTCATACATTATAATCTTGTCCCTTGACACTTCTGAGACTTTTAGGACGTGTATATCTCGGAATTCCTACAATTGCTTGGATACATGTATTCCGTATATCTCTATCTGAAGTCTCCTGGCACGTTGGTGTAACGAAAAATAAAGTATAAATGTATAATGTT
Source organism: Thysanoteuthis rhombus (assembly GCA_963457665.1). Lineage (NCBI taxonomy): Eukaryota > Metazoa > Mollusca > Cephalopoda > Oegopsida > Thysanoteuthidae > Thysanoteuthis > Thysanoteuthis major. Next base: position 45,917,872 of record OY735199.1, on the reverse strand, counting down.
ACACAAGTATCCCATTCCCCCCCCCAGCATATCGAACATTTTTTATTTAATTGGAGCATAGTCTTCTCAAACCATTAAAAGAAAATTAACATTATTTTAGTTTTTCCGAATTCCCTTTCAAAACGTTAGGTTTTGAGCAGTTCAATTGATCAAGTGTTGTGACAGACAATCAACTCAGTCATGTGTCCTGATAACAGTATATTACACCATGAAATTAAATGAAGAGAAGGGAAAGGACATAGGAAGATGGTGTTACATCCTCCTAATCTTCATTGCCTCCTTGGCTTGAAAAAAAAAATGAATCAGCAACGGATGTTTTGCTCTGGCCTAGGGCCGAACACTGACCACTGGTATTTGTTGGAAGTGTTCGACTATTTTAGCCGTAGACTTCTACTGATATGTCTCTTTTATCTGATATGAAAAAGTGCACTTGAAAACTACTTCCAATTAATTCAATACTTCTTATATGGTAACACGGAAATGGCAGACCTTATGAAATGAATATTATTTGTAAGTTAATAAGTGAAAAAAAAAAGCAACAAAAAACAGAAAAAAAGATCGTAATATATTTATCATATTTCCATCGCTGTCTAGTTTTGTAATGCAAGATATCATAAGTAGGAGCATATATACTCAATTAATCTTGTCCACTCGTCCAGACAAAAGGAAAACCTTTTTTGCCTAAAGGCATTAAAATACACGCCAGGGTGTACTAATTTTTACTTGTTCATGATAACGCATTTATTTTATAAACAGTCTAATGTCAATATTCTTTTCATCTAATTATAAACAGTCAGAAATATGATGATGAAAATGGTTGGAATGTTGTTTACGATTTGTTAATGTATTAGTGGGAAGCATAAATAAAAGAGAAAGAAAATGGGCTGATAGTGATCATTTTGGGGATGTGCACTCTGAAAGATTCTCGTTGGTCTTGCTTATCGTTTATTAAAACAGTAACAAACAAAAAAACACAAGTACTAGGAGCAGACCCTTGTTTCTAAAAACGACTCGAGTCGTTTTTAATATCAACGTAAGGCGATTGATTTCCGATATGTTTTTTTCTTAAGTAGCTGTTTTAAGAAGGACATCGTTGATTAAAACATGATAAAACGTGGATAATCAAAACACTTCTAACCATGCCAACGTCCAGTCTTCATCCAAAAATGATGATGCTGGGGTTGGAAGGGAGTCCTGTGTAATTAACTCCCATCGGAGAGCTGGAGTTTTCATTTGAATTAGTTCAGATCCCAATTAGACTGATGGGGGAATCATCCTCGTCATCATTCGTTGATCATAGATCTTCCTCAAGATTCGTCAGACCAATCCATCATGGACGTTGCGGATCTAGCATTTCTGAATTGGTCTAGCTCGTTACGCCATCTTACTTTCTGTCGACCACAATTTTTCATATGATCACTGGGGATCCATTTGGTGAGTCTAGCGGTCGTCTGATATTCTTGTCACATGACCAGCGCATTGTTATTTGAGTTGATCAATGGTTTCTTCAATATCTTCTATCTTTTCTCTAGTATAGTGTGTTGACTTATGATCACTCCTTGTGAGGTTGAGCATGATTCTCTCTTGTGCACGTTAGAAAGAATATAACGCTAGACTATATTTTTCTTTGCTTACCAAGAAAAGCTTTTACAGCTTTGCTGGTAATTTTTCACTCTTTTGTCGCTTTATCGTTACTTATTTAAGTTGTCAGTTTCCGGCAGTGAGTAAACAGCACAGATCGGGAACAAAGTATATATTGCAATGAACTTGAAATCAAGATGAAAGAAAATACTTATGAAAAATAGTAAAATTGGTTGACAGTGCTTGATCTTATGAAAAATGAAAAAAAAGAAATGCTGCAACTGATATTAGTAGAATCTTGCATATTTAAACTGGTTGCCTTATTGAGTACGAGTAATAGACCATTGTAACTGTAAAGATTTCGTTATTCTCCTCTGGTGCATGGCATCGCATAGTTTGGGAAGCTGAGGCTGAATAGATCGATCGCGTATAAACTTGTACATCATCACCAACGTGAAAACGACAGTTCAGGAATTTTTATTTAAAAGTTTTATTTCCGATTTTCCTGTTACGAGTGATATTTTGTTTCATATCTTATTGGGCCGTGATTTCTGATGCTTGAACAGGTGTTCAACATTTTGTAGTTATACAGATATTGACGCCTTCAATTGTAAAGTCAACCCTTCTGCTATCGGGCACTGCTTATCTGAATTAATTATTGTCTCGAAAGTTTGCATTTCTCCCGTGTGTGGTGTATTTGCTTTTCTTGAGCGTAGTAAGCATGTTAGTAGATTTGTAAAGTTTTTTTTAGCTCTCCATCGAATTAGGCAGTACGTGAATCGGATATGAAGATCAAATACTAGAAAAGTTGATGATCCATAGAAGTGTCGGGTTGTCATTGTGGTTTGTAGGTTGATGACCTCTACTATCCATAATTCTTCATCATTGAAGATAGGTTTATGTCCCTCTCAGAGTTTCATATCAGTATCCATATTTCCAGACTCGATCCCATTGAACCAACGTTGAACAGTTTGCACTGTCGCAGTTATTATCGAAAATGATTTGTTTATGCTGTCATGAACTTGAACAACAGTATAGGTGAAATTGTGTTTGAAAATAAATGTTACTTTCTGGGTAAACGCCATTGCTGTTATTAGCCCCCAAACCTGAAATAATGACGAATTACATGTCAGTTCACATTGTATCTGAGGACGTAAAATCAGATCAGTGGATCTTTCATATAGCATTATTCTTTATGATGTAAAAAAAAAACAACAATTCACGTGTAACACCCAAATGGAATTGCTATGTAAATCATGCTAATGTTCGAAAGAATCTATGCTGCTTTTTAACGATAAGACTGATTTTGATGGAGATATCATTTGCTACGGAACGGCTATTTTATTTTCTCCCGGCATCATTACTCAAGAAGATTGATATGAGAGCAACGATAGAATATTACTTCATCTTCTTTCAACGCAGCATTGACCAATATTACAAAGAATTGTGCCTCAGTGCTCCCAAGATGTGTTTATTATAATCTCTTATTTGAACGCTCCGGAAAAAAAAAGATGTGCAAGCAGAATCAAGTGAAAAACAAACAAACGACATTAACAATGCATGGGTTAATTTTATTGCCCTCAAAGACGGCGTGATGAGAGAAAGCGTTTTCACGGTGCTTCATTAAATGACAGTTCACGGAGGCCATCTTTATTTGATCACATGCTTCTGTTCAACTCGCATCGGTCGAATTAAAAACAAGATTAAAGACGTGAGCAGAACTAGCTAGTAAAATCTCGTTTCAATCTCGTTTCAATTCCAGCGTTCAATTCATGATCACGTTTGAGTTATTTCAACAGAATTGAACAAGGAAAGAATATCGTTTATAATGTTTTTGCATAAAAGAAATACTGATATACCATGAATTACTAAGAAATGTTAAAAAAGGAAAACATTGAATTAAATAGTAATTACAAGAGAGAAGAAATTAACATCGTTCTGAAGACAATCCAAGTTATGTTCATTTTATTTTATCTTTACTGTTGTTTTCAATTAGACGAGACAAATGAAGGAAAGTACTTAGCAAGTTGTGTGATAATCATTTTTTTTTACTTCATTTTAATCTGTGTAAAAATGCCACATTTTTTATTTCATGTGCAAATATTTTTTTTTGTTTTAGCACGGGGTTTCGTAGGTTGTACCCTATGACCCTTTTCAGGCGAGTGTCATAAAGGTGGGAGTAAAGTTTTGGGAAGAGGCACCCATCCCTATGAAGCGTGGAGACGTAACGCCTTCATTCTGCTGTCTATTCCTGGGTGGGAGGCTTTGCATAGGTCATGTTGTTTATGATGTTGATTCTTGTTGCTGTCCTGGTGTGTGGTTTGAAAGGGTACACCATAGATATGTGACAAAATTACTGACTTCTTGCTGATTTTAATTTATATTATTACCGAGATATTGGAGGAAAAAAACTTGCAAAACTTGAAGGGAATTAAAGATCTGAACGTAAAATTGGAAAATCCGAATATCATCGATTGAAAAATGTCAAATGGCAAGTCATGCAAGCCATTGCTGGTGAGTTCATTTTACACTTGGTACTTGATGATTTGGGTCTGATGCTAAAATTGGTAACGTTCAACGGCTTTCTAAAGACTTTCAAATAAATGGAAATTGATTCTCCTAGGAGATGCTATACTTATGTATTCAAACTGAGATATATCCCACCCTTCAGTCCCTAGGCGTCTGACAAAATGTTTTTTCACCATCTAGTAAACTCCACGAATATAGCTTTGAACGTTACGATCAATTCTGAACACACATCGAGAAAAGATGGCGTCCAAACCTCTAAAAATGAAAACAATAGTAAAAAAAGATGAATCAAGGAAGAGGAAAAATGAATGAAGGAGAAATAAAGACGAATAAAAATTAAGTAAAAGATGAGAATTAAAGTCAAAGGAAATTGAGAACAGCCTGTAGAAAGTTTAATAAAAAGAAGGGGAGTCAGGAAAGGACAGAAAAGGGGAAGAAAGTAAGAAAAACGAAAAAAATGAAAGCTAAATAAAAGTGACGAATGGGCGAGAGGAAGAAAAATGACAAGAAAGTAGAAAAAAAAGAAAGTACAGGAAAGAGAAGAAAAAAGCATATAAAGAAAAATGGAAACGAAATGGAGAGAAAAACAAGAAAGAAATCAGAAAAGGAATAAAGAAGAAGAAAAATAAATTAAACAAATGAATATTGAAATAAAGAAAGATAGAAAGTGCAAAAAGAAAGAAAAATTATATTGAAAGAGTCATGCATTTTTTATTTTCGGTGTACATTTACATTTTTTGTGTGTTTCGGGCGTGTTTTTCTTAGAATCGTAGTCTCTTCAGAGGATTGGTTCGCCTGAATAGCTATGTTGGGGTGTGAGATAATTTAGCATGTAAGCTATTGCTTCTCTCTCCCTCAGGGGAGTGGCATTTTGTAACACCTGCGCTGTCCTAACACACGAGTGAGAATAATGAACTCGACGAAAGTCTTCTGAATTATGGGCTCACTGTCTCTATAACTTACAGCCATTCTGGTATAAGTGCTTCTGAGCGAATGTTTTGTCTGGGTTTATGTACACGTGTGTTAATTCGTGCTCACTTTAGAGTCAAGAAGACACGATTTTTAATGTTCACTTCTGAGTGTGGCTATTTTAAACGAGCACACAAACACACACACACACACACATATATATACATGTATATATATATACTTTCATCAAAAAAAGGGTATGTGTATTCATTTGTGTGTGTATACCTTAGCCACACACAACTTTTGTTTATAAGAACGCAACACTTTTAACAAATGCTGGAATCAAATGCTACACTTTGTGCATGAACTCTCGTTCAGAAGTAGAATAGAAACTCATTCTACAATGCGTTCGTTCGAAATAAAAATAATTTCAACGAACGGTCGTCAGTCTGTCTAAAGATTTAGAATAGTAATTCTGACTTAGTCTTCTCTTTGTCGGCTTTCATTATGAATGCAATGCCTAAAAGAAGAAACTTCTTTGTTGCCGGTTGAAGTCTCCTTAAAAGTGTCAATTAGAAAATAGCGACACTTAGCTGAGTTTAGCGTTAATTGCAGATGGAGAACAAAATAATCGAGTACCTATTTCCTGCTCCAAGGACTAAAAGATCGTTGACTCATGATTGAGTGTATTAAAGGGGGAAAAAAAGAAAAAAAAAGGACATCAGAGACAATTAGTTCATGGAAAATTAAAGAAGAAATTCCTTAATTTGCACAACTTACAAACCTCATATGATTAAAAAACAAAATTCTTTCCTCTTCATCACTTTCAAGTTTACACTGCAATGAAATGGTGAAAAATCTTTGAGGTTTTATTAATCATGAACCTTTGAAGTTTCTGTTCCAGTGCAACTCATGACCTACTAGATTGTCGATGTGCCTTGCTGAGTCTTTTCCTTCCATAGCATTTCTAAAACACAATGGGAGTTACTTGGTGGTGCTAAACGTGACTGTCCAATATGCTTGAAACTTTGGAATTATTTAGTCAAAAGACGAAAGCAACACATTTTTGTAGACATAATGAGTAAATGTTCAAATATCAAGCCCTCAGACTCTATTTGTGCGACCTGTATGCTGGATACATACATGCATACATACATACATACATACATACATAAGTACGCAGGCACCTGGCCATCCATGTTAACTTTCAAACTGAAAGAACCTATGTTTACAGTTTTGGTTGACAATCTCTAAAAGACAAAATATACTTTTATTCTGTTTATTTTTTTTCTTTATGACTCCATCATCATCATCATCATCACCACCACCACCACCACCACCACCATCATCATCATCATCAGTCTTTCAGCGCCTGTTGTTGGACATATACCTTCCCCAGAATTCGCCACACTTCTCTATCGTGGGCGTTGCCGCACCAGTATTTTCTAAATATGTCAAGTTCAACATGCCATCTTGTATTCTGGCGGCCTCGGTTTTAGGGATCCATGTTGTGAGTCGTGATGTCTATTGGTAGTCTGTCATTCTTGCAACATGGCCTGCCCATTGCCATTTAAGTTTTTTAATAGATTCTTTGATGTCTCTGACTCCTGTCTTCTGCCTTATATACTGTGCTGTCTTGTGATCCGTCCGTGTTGGGTTGAGCAGTATTCTTTCATGTGTGCATTGCATGCCTATCAGTTAACAGTTCTGTCTCTTGGTTAGGTTCCATGTTTCAGCTCCATAAGTGATTATTGGGTGGATGCATTGGTTATACACCCTTCTTTTTAAGATTATTTGGATCTTTTTATTTTTGAAGGATGAGCTTGCTCTGCCAAAGGCAGTGATTCTTTGCATGATTTTTCTTCTTTCTTCTTTTCTTTTTACGGCTTGGCTTTTTTTGTTCCAGAGGTTTCAGTGAAAAGATGTGAGTTTTACAGGTCATGAATGTTTAAAAAAAAGGAGTGATCCTTCAATTGAACTTTTAAGGAATTTTAAAAGTCTCAGTGGTAACCTCGTTACAAGTTAATATTCGTGGCATTTTATATTGGAACATTAAGTTGATGTTACATAAAACAATGGTACGTTTGCAAATATTTATTAAGAGGTTTCAAGAAATGATTAAAAAAAATTATTCAGTGAATCGGTCCAAAATATTATAGATTACATTATAAATGATTCAATATCAATTAGTAAGGAAAACCTCATAAATGGACCCGGTTAGAAGTTTGGAAAAACACAGTGCGCTTGCAAGGGAGCTGAAAAGGATCAAGGTGATACCATAATGTTAAGTGCACTGAGAACTCTGTTGAAGATATTAAAAAGAAGACTGGCTAGATTGGAGATGAGAGGGAAGCTTGAGACCATGCAGACCAGGAAAGACTGAGGAAAATTGCCTAACGGCTAGAATGAAGAAGGTATACGTGAAAAAACCTAATGAAGATTGAGACAGTGTAAATCCCAACAAAAACGGAGGTTCTGGAAAAGGAAAGATAATCAGTCAAATAATTGACATGGCTGTACCTGCAGATCTCAAAGTGAACAAGAAAGATAGTGAAAATCTAGAAAAGTGCCAGGACTTGGCATTGGACTGCATAATTGTAAAACATGAAGGTCAGGGTTGTACCGATGATAATATGCGCACTGGAAAATTTGCCAAAGACATTGAAAACAAGATTGGAAAAGAAAAATCGAGAACAAGCATACCACAGCACTACTGGGGTCTACACGAATACTGATGATAATGATAATAGTACAAATCACAGCACTGCTAGGAACTGCACTAATACTGAGGAAAGAGCTAGAAATATGAAAGCTACAACCTCAGCTGTTAACAGTGGCCTAACAGAAGAGGAGGAAAAGCAAAACAAAAAACAACACACTGTATGATAGGTGAGGAAGAGATGAGAGGTGAGTAGGGCTGAAGATCCCAGGAGACTTACTATCACTCAACTTTCAGCGATAACTATCGGGCATCGGGTATGAAACTGTGAAGCACTGTACTGCTGTGGACAATGAGAGGGTGAGAAGGATGGCTGGAGACCTGAGGAGGCTTACTGTCACTCAATCTCCTGCGGTAACCACCAGGCAACTGGTATGAAATTGCTACTACTACTACTACTAGTTGTAGTAGTAGTAACTCATGTACATTCACGACATAAAACTGTTGGCAAAGAACAGGGAAGAGTTCGAAACGTTGAGGCAGTTCAGAAAAATGGAATCAACAAATTAATCTGGGACTTGGACATCCAACCCATTCAAGCAAAAAGACCAAACCCGGTAATCTTGCACAAAAAAATGAAAACCTGTCAGACAATAGACGTGACTGTGCCTATAGATCACCGAATAAATACAGAACAGAGTGGGAATACCAGGACCCAATGGGGGGACTAAAGAAGGTTAGGGACATGACAGTCAGGGTAGTACCAGTAATAGAAGTTGCATACGGAAACGTATCATAGACATTGAATGCAAGATTGGAGGAACTGTTGATAAGAGAGAGAATTGTGACTATACAGACCATAGCACTACGGCAGACTTCACGAATACTGAGAAGAATACTGGGAATATAAGACATACAACCCCAGCTGTTAGCAATAGTCTACTAACAGAGGGAAAAACATAAAGAAGACGATACAAACCACAGCGTTGCTGTGATAGGTGAGAACAATAGGAAAAAAGAGCTTGACGCCTGAAGAGACTTACTGTCACAGTTTTTAGCCATGACCACCAGGCAATACTGCTGCAGACTATGGAAGTGCAAAGAGGAGGGCCTGGGCACCTGAAAAAACTAGCTGTCATTCAGCTTTGAGCGATGGCTGCCACACAATCAGTCTGAAAACGCAAAATAATAATAATAATAATAATGATAATAATAATAATGACGAAAAATAATATTTATAACATATTTATACAGATAATTCCACATGTATATAAGTAAATATACAATATATATATATATATACATATATATATATATATGTGTGTGCATACACGTGTGTATGTATGTGTGAGCGCGCATGTGCAATAACTACTAAGTTTGCTTCTGTGAGTAATGTAAGATGTCTCTTTGAGTATTGTCTTCACCACATTAATAATCTGTTGCTTTCATGAGCCTCCATTGTATACTTTGATAAGTTACTGTCAAACTTGAACCTCCATGATATCCATTAAAGTCGTTATACAATTCAGGAGACTCTTGACTTATAGAATCGTAGATTTAGAACAATATTTATGACAGAATTAGAAGGTGAAGAGCAGCTACTCTCAATTAGCCACTTCATTATCATCAAATTTAAGGAGACCCTTCCGTAATCCGATAACAACGTATGGTTTGTTCGAGATAGTTCGACTTCAGAAAGTTTCTTTGTGAACTTATCAGTTGTGTGGAAGATCCACCGTTTATCGATTTTAGAGGAAATCCCAGAACATCAAAGTCAAATCTAAGAAGAGCTCTCCCTGTTTATCCTATCCTATGATCTAGCAGACAGTCGGGGTACTGTGCTGGATCATTTATGGTATATATACCGTAGCAATGGTGTTACTTGGTGGTACCAACCCCCGATCCACCCAAACTACGTCTTTTTGTCCAATTAGTCACAAAAGTCTACTGTAATCCATTGATTACTTTAAGAGATATCATGCGGACGGATGGATAAATGGACAGGCAAATGGAAAAACAGACAGAAAGGTGGAAAGACAGAAAGAAACGCCTGATTACATACAGCTTCCCAGCTTAGTGAGCTGATGTAATTCAAAGAAAACTATTTCTTTTTAAGTATACCAATTTGACGGCAATTCTATCGAGAACGCATGGCTGAATATTGCTAATCTCCAAATGCGTTGCAATATTTTATAAGTAATCAATTTTACGTGAGTTGAAATCTCAGTCATCTAAGATAACATCTGATATCATTGCCCCTTGTGCTCTACCCACAGATTCTGCTTAATCTTTGGTCACAATCTCATCTCTTTAGTTGAAATCAGGAGCTGGCCGACAAATGAAGAATGGTTGATTCTCGGAGGGGTAAAAGTGTGAGACCAAAGACGGATCCCTGGGGAAACTATTTGTGTGTATTAGTTATTCGTCGGTCAATGCAATTAGATAATGAAATTTTCGGTGGATCAAAGCGATTCCCATTCGACCAAATGAACCCTCGGAGATTTCATCTTCTCTGATGTTGCAATCAGAATCAATCTATTTCATAATAAGCAACCTATCCCCATCCGTCAGTCACACTTCAGAAATAGAAAAGAGTGTCGAAGGAGATAAGTAATACATGTTAAGGGTGAAAAATGGGTACAAAAACTTTGGTTATTCCTGGTCACATCAGAATGCACAAATTGTCTTGATTTAAGGAGCCTTTGTTTTTTTTCCAGAACGATATTTGTGCATAGCCCTCATGATGAGGAAGCGTAGAGAATAAACTAACGAGAACCATCGTCTACAAAAAAAAATGATTGTTTAATACGCATGTAAGTAATTAATATGATACATATTGGTCTAGTGCAATGTACACCAGAACTAACATGGCTGTTGTTGGACCAAGGTTAAGCTCTTCTTAAATACTCTTTAGATAGAATATATACTCGGGCCTTTTTATCAGATTACCAGGAAAAACATGATTGTATACTCATGGTAACTTTGAATGTACGAACAGTACCTTCAACCTACCCGTTTCATCGCGATCATCAGTCTTTCAGTGTCAGTTGTTAGACAGAAACCTTCCCCAGGATTCACCAGACCTTTCTATCATGGTTGTTGCAGGGCTTGTCTATTTTGCTTTATACGTATTTTGTTAGTTGCCGTTTTGCATACGATCTCTAGGGATCCACGTTGTGAGTCGTGATTTCCATTGGTTGTCTGACATTCTTGCAAGATGACTAACCCAGTGCCATTTGAGTTTTTTGAAATGTATCGTATGATATTCCTGACTAATAAACTGTTCTCATCAAACTTCATAGATATTTTAAACTCTCATTAATATCACTGGCAGATCAGAAAAATCCACATGCCTGATATTTTAATTGATATCTATAGGCTGCCAGAAAGAGTGCCCAAAGTTGTATCTAGGCAGCAGCAAGAGGTTGAACCGAATGATTTTCAACAAACATTCATAGAAATGGTTCATGGTTGATATGAAGAGTAAAAAGAATTATCATACAGTTACTGAAGGAGTCTTTTGACGGGAAACACAAGTGCTAGTCCTTCCTTTTCAATATTTGCACATTTTTCTCAGTAGCGAACAATGTAAACACCGGCCCTTGATTGCGATCACTCATTCTATGAGCTATCAAAACTTTCAGTCCGTAGAGAGAAACATTACAAGCATTGGTTCGGATGGGTCAACATGTGTTAACGAAGGCGCAGAACACAGCATTCTCATAATAGGGAAACCCTTTTTTCTGGTCTGCATCCAATATCTACTTCTTTTTTCAACAAGCAATGCACTGGCTCAATTACACCTGATGCATTCGGTGAATAGAAGGAGAGTTATGCATTACTTGCTTATCCTAAAATCAAGATAGGTCACCTCTGGAGTGAGAATCTGACGATAAGTCTTTTTCAACTTGAATACTGTCCAGTTCAATACAGACTGCACTTTGTGAAAATTCCCAAGGTCACTGATATCCATTCCCGAAACAAAAATATCATTAAACATTATATTATAGAAAGGAATCTCCCTTTTTCGTTTATCCAATCCACGTTGAAAAATACCAGTAGCATTATGCTCATCAAATTATGCTCAGCAGCTTTTGTGTTTCCTCGTATAACTCCAGTTGCTTGACTCAAATCAAACTTACTAGATTTTTCATCTCAATTAAGGGTCAGATATCTGTCTATGCTATTGGACATGAATCACATTGTACAGACATATTTGTGATTGTTTATAGTGCTACAGGAGGGAAGGTTGAGGTGTGATGTCATTAAATGGTGTGACATAATTTGAAGAACATCTCATCCACAGTTTGTTCTACAAGCTGGTATGGTGTCATAATAACATGTACTGGGCCAACACTTTTTATTTCTTAAAAAAACGAAATTTGCCAAAAATAGTAATTTACGATTTTTGCTGAAAATAATACTTGCAGGATATTTCCATACACCGATATGAGAATCAATTGACACAAAAAAGACTACCTGCTCCAAATAGGGAGTAAATATCTAATTTCTTAGCCCTCTAGACTCATTTGTACGGCTGAATAGACACAGGCAGACCCACTCTAAAACTGAAAAAAAAAACCCAAAACAACAAAGAATGTGACTCTTCTGGTTGATCGTTATCAATGATCCTGATAGCCAACTTCATAGTTATGAAGACGACAAACATGTCCGAGGCATGCTCGTAGGTGTTTATGAAATAAGAAGCTGGATTAGATGCCCAAGTGTTCTATACGATTCTTTTTCTGTTCAGTATAATGTGGATCAAAACTTGTTTTGATTAAAACTAATTAATTTCGACAGATTTTTTCCCTTAAAGATAGCAACGCAAATAATTAGGGCTAGGAAAAATTCCATTGCCAATTATCTGATCAAAGATGTTGCCTAAAGTTGCAAAATAGAAAAAAAATCAAAGAAAAATACCGAGAAGCTAATTAAGAACATTAAAACGTGATGTAGCCAATTATTTTTGCAAGTATCAAAATTTAAAGACAGTTTGGGACGGAAATTTTATCATTTTTGTTATAATTATATTACACTATGAAATTCTGTTACCTGTTGGGTCATCCTTTGAGAGAAAATTAGTGCAATTTTGTGTGACCCGAATTAACCCGGATTTTCTACGCATTATCAGATGAATAAATATTAGATCAATAGATTGATAAATAAATAAGGAAGACTACTCTATAATTAGCATTTAATGATTGTCTCCTTTCAAAAATCGGTCATTATAATATAAATAAGGTTCAGCAAAATCACAGACATCACACTTTTACAGTCGCACGGAGAGCCTAAATGAGGCCTTTGGTTCTAATGAGAGATCAAAGCTGTTTTTTTCAGGTTTACTTTGGTGCTGTAACACAGGCTAAAATGCACCGCTTTAGAATTCATTTACTCATAAATGTAATCAGATTTTTTTGTGATATTTATATGGATAGACACGTGGGAATCAGATCAGTTTCATCGACATAGGTGCAAGTGCAGACCCCAGATTTTATACGCTAAATCTCAAAGATCAATATGTAAAAAGCATGCCCATTAGAAACCACAGAAAAGTTGGTGACCATAGTTGTGGCAGTTCTAGAGTTTTACTAAAACAATGGAACAGACGAATATTTAAGACAAGCGTGAACAGAGTCAAACACTCTGAACTTTCCTCATACTATATTTTGGCAGCCACAGTTTCCTGATATGCTGCGCTGTCTGTTGATCTATCCCTGTGATGTTGTACATGATTTCCTCATGTACATGTAGCATGATTATTAGTTTAAGGGTCAATTGCTCGGTTTAGATCTATGTTTCAGCTTTATGCTGTTTTAAAATGAGATCAGACATAAAGTCTTGAAAGCTTCCATGGCGTTATTATTTCCATGCCCTAATAGGAGGGTAAATTAACGAATCAGAGAATCCCATTCGACCCCAAACAGACAAACAGAGAACAAATTCGCATCCATGCTTGTTATATGTATGGGAATCATCAGGTCTCAAATCACCTACACTGCACATTTTACATCGAATTTCACAAAAAACAACCACTGATTCATGTGGGGTCTTCATTCGCACTCTGAGAAAACAGGTCCGTCACAAATATCTATTTGTTTTTGATCGTCCAGAAATTTTCTCAAAACCCAGAGTTTTTCCCCACTTTGGTAGTACTAACAGGTCCAAAGAATATTTTTCATATCTATTTATTGTTAATTGTCATTTATAGCCTTCTCGACAGTTATTACAGTTGCATTCATGTGAGGGGAGGGGTCAATGTTTTTTCTTTCAAATTTTCTCTTTAGGCTGTAATAATTTGGTTTAGTCACTGAGCGGTCAGAAATTTGGAAATTCTTGCATATACATTCCAACAGTTTTACCTACGAACCTCAGGAGAATTTTTACTTTTATTGGGATATTTTTCAGTTTTTACAGTGTACTTAAATGTTAAGCTAAACCTGTTCATCACTTTCATGTCGTCATTTGAAAATTTCGAGTGAAAACTTATATCTCTGTCAGTCCTGATTCAATTATTGCTGATTTTATGTTGTTTAAAATACTAATTGTGCGCCCAATCAATTTCATGAGCTTTTAATCTGTTAGACCTCGAAACTATCTAGAAGTTTGTCAGGTTTGAGAAAGGGGTATTTACAGATTGTATAAGAAGGGGTCCTATTTACAATATAGCTATCATGCTAAACTGCAACCTTGATTTCCATTAGTCGTAGGCGGCCATACATCTCTCTTCCTCACAGTGAATAAGCCGGTGTGCTCGAGAATGCACGCTGGAATGTGTGGGTACGACTTGCAATGTGTGCTGGCCCGACTGGGAAGGGATCACAGATGAAAAGCAAAGACACATATGAATTCATCAGGTCACAATTCACCTAAAACACACATTTTTGGTTAAATCTCAAGAAAATAACACCATCGATTTCTATATAGTCTCTGTTCATAAAAAAGAGCAAATTTATCGTTGAAGAAATCGGCGAAAGCAACAATACACCAATGTTTAGAGACGTGATAAACAATACAATCGCCAAATCGACTTAAAAACCCAATGGAGAATTTTTTTCTCAATACCATGTGCTTCCAACTTATATGACTATCGAATCTTTCAGAAATCAGTCAATCTCGAGAGAATAGATTCCAAAAAGTTTTATAAGAAAGTTACATATTCTATTGCTAAACTGCACCTTTACTTTGCATTCGTTATTTGTGACAATGGACATGAACTCAAATTTCTGTCAGTTTTTATGCCATGATTTTTGAAGGAATTCAACCCTAAACTGACTGCGAAACATGGACATAATTCGAACCCGATAGTCGACTTTGACATGCAATCCCAATAAATTCGACTATTATGAACTTTTTTTTTATGTTACTGGAGTGAATTACTAAAGGAATTCCGCAAAAGAAAGTGTAATCAATTTTATGTCAAAATATAAAACCCACAAGCATCTAATTATCAACAGCAGTTTTGGTTACACATTACATAAAGATCATAATTAATAGAGATTCATGTGGAAAAACAATAAGCATTGCTCTTGATTTTGCGGTCCTTATATAATTCCTTATATTTGCATATTCACGTCAGATATCGGGTTGTTATCGCAAACGATTGAGTGATCACAAGTCTCCTTAAATCTCCAGCCTTTTCCTCAGTAATCACACAGATATCAGCACTGTTGTGAGTTGAATAGTCACATATGATATATCCAACAAAGTAGTTTGACTCGATCAAAGAAAGATATTCGATCAACTGAGTACACGTCATGTTGATGTGTATTCAATCATGGAACGGAAATATAAGATGAACATTTCGAGAGAAAAAAATGATATAAGGCGCAGAACATTCACGAAAAGATTCTTCTCTGTCAATTGAGCATCAAGCAATTTGGAGTTGGGTTGGTTGCACTGATGAAAGGAATCTGCAACTCATACTTGTAGGGTTTTCTGACAATCTGCAAGAAGGAACGTTGCCCATCGTTCGACCAATACCAAATCAATTAAAGAAGTCATGTCCCTAGTTCGACCACCCTTTGTCTCCTAATTTCATATCTGAATAAAACGAAGATTCTGTTGTACAGAATAGCATATTGTATTGAATTCCTCCTCCTCCTCTTCATCATCATCATCATCATCATCATCATCATCATCATCATCATCATCAGCAGCAGCAGCAGCAGCAGCAGCAGCAGCGGCGTTTTCACATCCATCATTGGTTATATACCTTCCCCAAGATTCAGCAGAGCTAATGATCGTGGGTGTCACGAAGTAAATATTTTCTGAACTTGATTGTGCCTTGATTGTCACAGTATTTTTTTCATATATAATCTCCAAGGATGCTGAAAGAGCAGTCCATGGAATTTGAGTTTTCTAATGGATTTTATTACATATCCGATCCTAATTTGTTCGCTGATAAATCATGCTGTCTTGAGATATTAACCATGATCCTCTTTTGTGCACTTGTATGGTTCTCAGTTTGAGAGCCAATCTTTTGGTTATGTTCCACGTTTCAGCTCCAAAGGTGACTCGGGAGGATGCAATGATTGTAAAACCTTCTAACAGGAATTTTTGTTCTTGATGAATACGTTTGCTTTGTCGAAAGTTAACGAGGCAAAAATGGTTCTTCACTTCTTTTAATGATTTCATAGGGATTTGTGGTTCTAGGTCGAGGTAGTAATCTTCTTTAGTCCAATTCCAATAAAAACCTAACTGCTCAGCAATGATCAGCCAGTTGAAAATGTTATTACACACAAGAAAGATAAAGATTGACTCAAACGCTTAAAGTAATAATAGACACAACAGTTCACTCCTCTATATGGTAAAATGTTTTTTCAGTTGCCTGACAGAAGCAAATTTCATAATTACTTTTTTTTCGAGGTAAACCTTTGGTTCACTTAGACTGTGTCGCTTAAATGTATAATAACCCAAAACCTGTCAAGTATTTTTGAACGTATGTTCATCTCAGAAACTCCTAAGAACTTGGGAATATTATTAAAACAATTATTACTCCAAGATAGACCACAATTTTGTGTAGGAAGCTCGGGAAAAATAGGATAGCTGAATGACTAAATACGAAAACCCTATTTGACTGTGAATGCTCCAGTGAGTGACTTTGTTGAAGTGTTGGATTTTGATGGGGGCGTGGCAATAGCAGTTCTACACTGTTGAAACTTCTTGATTATGCTTAACATCAGGTCGACAAGAATAACACATATCAATACAAATTTATAACGGATCTGCAAAAACCATCGGAATGAAACGCGGTAAAGAAGAAATACATTTAATCATTATCAAGAATTGAAATACTTCTTGTCAGAACCAAAAAAAGATCAGAGTAACAAACCAAAAATAACAATTGAACAATAGATAGTATCGTTAATTTGAGCATTATGACGCAAAAGAAAAATCCAACGTTAACATTAGAAGAAAGAGATGACATCCCTGACAAAGCATAGGAGCTTCTGGGGTCAAATCATTTAAAACAACATCCATGATAAACAAGAGCCTGAGTTCGATTATAGTCGGATGATACCTTTATCCTGATATCACGCTCTTTCATTCAACCAACAAAAGCAATTGGCAAAAAATTCGCATCTATGAAACGCAATGTGTCTTCATATGTTTCTTGTGTGTATAATCCGATGAGGCTATGATGTTTATTGCTAAGCAATCAATATGACGTGAATCGTTGCTTGGTAACAATAATTTAAAAATGTGAGCAATTCTTTGTTGCATTTAACACTTTTCAATATGTTCACAGACTGACCCCAGGCAGAGTGCACTGATACCCTGATTTTAGATAGAAACACCAATCTGTACATGAATAATCCGACCATTCTTGACAGGTACTAAGCTTGACTTGTATTAAAAAACAACAGGATAATTTTAAAAATTAGAGAAAAAATGAAATAACTTTCTTTTCTGCTCGTGACTTGTACACTTTTTCCACTGGAGTTAACGCAACCCATAAACCTTTATCGTGATCGCCAGCATATATCCTATTTGTTCCGTAAAATCATCTTTTTTTAAAATCAATGTTTGAATTGTCATTTTTTTAAAAATTTTGATTCCATCATTCATATTTAAATATTTAAGTTTGAATGAGTGATAGAAAAAAAACAAAAACAAAACAACAATTCTATCTTCTTTTAGTCTTTTATTTTCAAATCTGATTCAACACCGCGCAGCACCTCGTTAATCTAACTATAAGAGAACTAATTACGGTTAGGAGCCTGCCTCTCCAGGAAACTGATAAAAGACAATGACGTCATATATCTCCTTGGTGACGGTATCGTTTTGGAGATATTACATTCAATGCAATTGGATTTAGGAGACTTCTCTGTGGTAAGCAGAAAAATCATTCGTTGAGAAAAAATGGTCACCGTAATCTTCTTCTTTTTCTCCTGTCTTCTTCTTCTTCTCCTCTGACATTTGTGAATATTTGTAACTATGTTCGCTTTTTTTCCCAAACCACACATCGTAACTCGCAAACGGGGCTAATGATTCAAGATATTCCTAAGATGTGTAAGATTCAAGCGTGCAAGAAAAAAACTCGGAGAGATTTGTGACATTTTAAGAGTTTTTGAGGGAGGGTTCTATTTACTTCATGACATCTACTCCGTCCATATTTATTCTTTCACAGCATTTTTTTCACATGACTTAATATAATGACCTCACTATTTGAAGAGTTCTTGTTTCAAATGTTAATCATTTTTTGTTTTCACCTTCAAGGGTCGAAATCTACGGGAATTTTTTTCCCATTTTTATAGATCAAAATCAAGGGAAACTTGTCTATTTCACTTTTAGGGATCAAAAGTGAAGGAATTTAAAAAATTCTTTTTTTGTTTTTATGGGCCAAAATCAATGGAAAATCGTTTTCTTCATTTTCAGCGGTCAAAATCGGGAGAATTTTTTAATTTCAATATCAGGTTTTAGAATCAGATATTTTTCCAATGTCAGAGGTAAAAATCGAGGAGAAATTTCCGCAACTTCCAATGGTCAAAATCTAAGAGTAAAATTTTCCAACGTCCATAATCGAGGGCAGGCTTATCTTTTCCATTTCTAGAAGCTAGAGTCGACGGATGACTTTTTTCTTCGATTCGAAGTCAAGATCGAGAGAAATATTATTTTCAATTTTATGGGTCAAAATCTGCATTAAAAATTACCTCTTTTGGGTCAAAATCAAGGGGGATACTTATACTCATGAAAATTTGTGAATATCTCCTCTCTCCCCGGAACGGTACATAGCAGCCGGTGATAATGATTCAGGGTGCCCTTTAAATGTTCAGGATCAAAGCTTGCTGAAAAGTTCTATCATAAAATGTTTATGCTTCCCGTAAAAAGTCATTACGTCATTTAGAACACTTACACCGTCGAATTTATTTCAGAGACTATTTTTGCAATTTAAAAAAAATGTTATTCTAGATCACACAATTTATATTCAGTAGAGAGGTTCCTATTCACAATGTATCTATACAGCTGAACATCTTACTCCATTGATAAGTCACTTTCCAAGAAAGGATCTTCAGGGATAAGGGGTTATGCTATAAAAAGGAAACATCTATTATCCACTTTCAGGGGTAACAAATCGAGGGGAAAACTCTCCCTTCAATTTTAGGGATCAAACTACTTTATTTACCTTTTAGGGAAAAATTTGTGGGGGAAGATTTTTTTTCAAATCTTGGGGGTCAAAAGTGAGGTTTGGCTTCGTCTTCAGTTGTCAAAATATAATTTTTGGAACTTGTTCCTCTTTCTAAGAATCCAGGGTAACTTTTAGGTGTCGAAATAAGGACGCGAGAACTTTTTTTATGTATCTGTTCGGGGGCAAAATCGATGGCGAAGCTTTCTTTCACTTTTTGGGAATAAAATATAGGACGGACTTTTTGTCAATCTTTTGGGGTCAAAGTCGGGTTGGAATGTTTTTTTTTTATTCCTCTTTAAGGAGTTATTTGATGGGGTTGCTTTCAGGGTTAAAAGCCGTTGCAAATAATGAATAAAAGGAAAGGAAAGTTGCAATTACTAAAAACAACTAAGAACTCGCGATGAGGGTGAATATTGATATAATAAAATCATACTAATAACAAAAGTCTATATGTTTATAAGTAAAAAATGTGGTACCTCTCATTTGCTTACGATTAAGGCATAAGGTAAATATTTGCATACAATGGTAGGCAAATGACCGGATGCAAAAATACTTGTCGCAAATATCCGGTAAATAGTTGCTCAGCACACAATTGACCTGCCACTATAACATACATATCGTTACATTATGTCATTTACGTAACATGCAAATGATGTGTCAGAGCCAGGTTCGTAGAATAAGTTGCATTCTTGTTTTTCATATCTTTATTGATAAAAAAAACTGAGACTTATCCACGAGTATATGCAGTACATTCGAGTAAAATTTCGTGTTTTATAATCATCGTAACGACAGCGTCTGGAGTTCCATTCTGCTAATTCATTCCTGGAAATGCAATCATGATCATTCACTCCGAAAATCTTTGCCCAAGGGAAATGTTGATAAGAATACTGCAGTTGAGTTTATATTCTTCGCCCCCCACCAAGCACATAAAGACTCACCGAAGCACATATGCACACACATGCTTACTCAAACACGCATGCATACATGCACAAACATATACCCGCACACATGTACACAGATACTCCAAGTCACAAATATTGCAGCGAATGAACAGTTCCAAATAACGATGAAATATAACAACACCTTAGTTTCCTCTTAACTTTGCATGCATTGGCACATCCAATTTTTATAACGAGTGCACGAAGGAAATCGATGCGTGCACAAAAAGCTAATTACCTGGAATATTGTAGTAGGAATATTTATTCTCTTAATGATAATTATGAAGATATATCATGATCTCACTTATTGTAAAGAATGTCTCCGCTGGCTGCATCTTCTAAATAGTAAATCAGTTTTTCAACTTCACAAAAGTCCTGCTCAGCTTTTTACACTAAGCAACTGAGAGGTCTGTTAACTAAGAATAGTTTTATCAACCAACAAAGAATTATTTTGGTTGATTGTTATTATCTTTTTACTCATTTTTATTTACATCAAATTATTTTTCAGTATTATTCTAATTTTCTATGATTTATTGATAAGCTATTTCTAGAATGAATAAATAGAAAACTATACAATATGAGAATATTTAGCTGGGTATTACTTGTTGGGCTTTAAGCCAAATTTGTGCCTTACTCCCAAAATGCAATAATATGCAATAATTAAAAAAATATGTAATTAATCTGTTATTACATACTTGGTAATAAATTATGATGATGATGATGATGAATGATTTATTGTTAATCAATTAATAATGATAATCAATAATCAATGATCAATAATGATAATTGATAAAATAATTAATAATGATGATTGATAATGATATTTAGTTATTGATGATAAAGATGATGATTATAAAAGCGTAACCCCCTTCCCTTGATACACGTCTTTGTTATCATTTTATTTCGATCCTGCGTATAAAGAATAAATATTCTCATTGATGATTCATCGATTTGAACCATAAACTGAAGAAAATAATTGAAAGTATGGAATCAAATACTAAATACGTTAATTCATAGCAAGTAACCATATAGTGCCGACTGGAGTGTGATATAACTAGGGTCATGTGGGAATTTTTCGTCAGAAGCATGAGGTAAGGTTTTTGTAAATCAGGTAATCGAAAAAAAAAGGCCATCAATTTATTCTTTTGCCCGTCATGCTAAATGACACCCAAGATTCCTACCAAATATTCAGAATACCAGCAATTAGTTTGTTATTCATTTTAGACGTTTTCTCAACGGTTCGTTTTGTATCAAGTGTGGTTGATTACAATCAAAATTCCATCACAGTCCGACCACTGTAAAGGTATACTTTTTTTTAATGGTGTCAAAATTGACAGCCAAATTACTTTGCTTTATGAAAGAAAAACACCCCCCACCTTAACCCACCACAAAGAGGTCCCAAAAGTTTTTTGTAGTATTATCTGAGCTCTATGAAAAAATCTTCTACAGCCAGGCTACTGGAAAGGTGTAATTTTTAAGATGGAGTAAAAAGGCTTTATTACAGACTTACTTCATGAGTTATAAATGTTTTCACACAGCAATGCCCACTATACTGACAAATTCCTGAATCCAACACGAGATTTAAACGTCTTTCTGGCCCATGGTGCACCTCTCCGCAAAATATCCTTGAAGTTCATTGAGAACTTTCGGAGACAGATATACAGCGAACCGAAGTGTATGATAGCAAGAACGAAACTACTTGACATAACACCATGAAATTACATGTGTACAAATGTGAAAAGATTTTCAGCAAGTTATTCCCTGAAAATCACCCCTTGAAAGTAAGGTATTTGGTCTGTGTTTGTGGATGGTGCATGTCTCTTCTGAGATCGTATTAAACTAATTATATAAGTTACTAATATCACTCGTTAAAAACTAATTGAATCAAATGCATCTTTCCACAAATCTCCATCTATCTGTTTTAATAATTTTCTTTTTTTAGAAAAATTTAGTCCACTTTATATGATACAAATTACAGCTAATTAATATTATTAGCGTTTGCTTATACCTCTTAATTGGTTCCATTAAAAATAATTCATAAGATTCAGGAAAAAATAATGGATGGAATACATTTTTTGCACCTGAAAATTGACCGTTTCGTAATCATGCACGTTTTGCATTGACACTGTATGACATCATCCAAACTTTGGCCGTTTTACAAACGTGAACAAATAACATGTCCGATTGTGAGGTTCTTGGAGAACTTGACGGATACGTTCAGCTAGTAGAGGCAATGAAGTCAAAGAAAAACCACGAAAGCTAGATAAAACGGGGCATAGCGATAGACTGGAAATCACTTAGTAGGAAAATGAGTCTTATCAAAGAGCACTTTATCAATATCTTTAAAGCCTGAATTATACAATCAATGTTTTATAACAGCTATGACTTATGGATGTGAAAGATGGAAATTAATAAAATAAACTGAAATCCAACTCATCATCGCACTGAGGGCAAGGGGAAGAGCAATGTTAGGAAAACTGTAAAAGTTTGAAAAAAAACATGGACAACAACAAAAGAACCACATGGAACAGAGAGAATACTAGAGTGAAGGATATTATACAAATAATCAATCAATGGAAATGGAGATAAACTGGATATCAAGCAAGAAGAGATGGCATTAGATGAAGGAAAAGGCTAAACGACTGATACCCAACTGTAGGAAAAGACCAGACTCAAGATGAAAGGATGAAATATGAAAGTTTTGCCAGCTAGCTCAATCGCGATCGTCACGGAAATAGATGTGAAAGGACTTTGTCTAGCAGTGGCCACGATGGGTGATATATATATATATATATATATATATATATATATATATATATATATATATATATATATATATATATATATATATATATATATTGATTGAATGTGGAAATTTGGTATATGACGGCATTTAAATCTTCGTTATGCTATTTCAGCTCATCAGATAGTGTGATTAGATCTGCTTTTTTTTGTATATTATAGGAAATTACTTTCAGTTTGATTAGAAATGTAATAGCTGGAGATGAACTACTTAATTTTAAGTCAGGGATCAGTGTCAAGTGCCAATACAAAAATGGTTACACTTCAAAGACATTTAAAGATCAAAACACCAAAACATAATACTCCTGGATCTTTCTACAATATCAGAACAGCTGTAAAAAAAAGATGAATTATTACAATCTACTCCAATTGTCACAATTCAAATCAAAGTGAAACTAATTTCCAACAGTATGTGAATAATGTAGAGGTCTAATTACTCTCTCTAGCTGATGAGCTGAAGTAGCGAAACGAAAGTTTATCCATTAACCAGATTTTTTCATCAAATCGACATAGTGTCTGTACTCGAAGTTGTATGTAAATAAAGATATTTTTGATAGATATATACGACCTGCTCAAAACATTCAATTATACATATATATATATATACATATATATATATATATATATATATATGTATATATATGTGTGTGTGTGGGTGAGTGTGTGTGTGTGTCTGTGTCTCTGTCTGTGTCTGTCTTTGTGCGTGTCTGTGTGTCTGTGGACTGGGTGGTGAAGAAATCAGGGTCCATACGTAGTTCGAGAAATATATCTAATGTATTTTTAGTCAGATTTTCTTCCTACAACAGATAAGTTGGAAGAGACAGTGCAGAGTATGTGCTCTCGTACACTGAATACGGTGTCATCACTCGTTTAATTTCACATGGTTCAAATGATAAACACTGCAAAAGGTAACCAATCCAGCAAAGAACTGTCTTCAATATTTCCATCGCTTCTGAAGAAACTGGAAATTACTGTGACCGACCACGTGGCAGGAGTCCAACTAATTCTTGAACATCAACCATGACCAGAGAGCAAACTTTGTTCAACTATTCATGTACAGTCCGGGGAAGGTAACATTGATTCATGCCTTTCCCGAGGACACTATTACGGGGTGAATGCGAATTGTTTCAGTTTGAGTTCGATCACGATTTTCATTCTCCATGCTGTTAACTGTTAGGCTATCTGCACCTCCTTCACCTTGAATTAAGAGAATTGGGTTTTGTATCATAATGCATGGAGTCTATATTTCGTTGTATAGAATCCTTGCAAGTTTATAAGTCAGATGATAAATTTGTGTTATTCGAAATCAGGTTACGTTTATCAATCCTATATATGACTGCCAAGACTAATGTGTATTGCAATGAAAGTTAACAGAGATGAATATAAATAAAAAATAATCTTGTAATGTGAGGAATGGAGAAACTAGCTATTTCTTCAGTATGTTATATCAGAGGTATGACGTAAACGAAAAAACCTGGCAGTAAAATATCGTATAAATGTATTTATTTACGGAATGAAAGAGTCCTTCCGAATTTTTATCACAAATTTTGGTTGTTGACTAAAACTTATCAATTTAGTTTAGTTGGTCTTCATTCCAAATCGCAGTAGAAAATATTAATTTTTGTTACTTTGAATTTGGTGAGGATTGTTTTTGTCTTACTTGTTTTTTTGTTATGGTAAAATAAGTAAACTCCTGGTTTAGTCAGCCGTTTGACGATACGTCAGAACTTTCTTCCAATCTAAACATTACATACATAACAATGCAGTATCTTCTGATGGTAGAAAAAAAAAACAGAAGTGGAACAATACTCAGAATTTTTTCAAGATGGACTATATTTAAAGCCAGTATACGAAAGCAAACTAGTATTTTTTCTTATCGCTGACCTCCGACTTTCTTGCCACTGCAACCTTCTGCCACTTAATGTTAGTCATTTTCTGCAATGTGTTGCGTCAAATTCATATATTATCATGCTATAAAACAAATAAGTGGTCTTCAATTTCGTCTTCAATTGAAAACTAACTGGACGAAGGGTTAATGAGCTATTGAATACAACAAAACGTTCTTGCATGAACACAATCCAAAAGTCATGCGTTCTGCTGTAGACAACCCAGCGCTTCGAAATCAATCATTTTTGATCCGATCTGTCTGATTCAACCAATAAAACTAAATGATAGCCGAAAATTTTGCCAATCAAAACAAAAAAAATATGATTGTTAAGTTTAATAAGAGTTGACATTTTATTCTCATTAATGGTTTTTTTCTTGAGTCTTAGCTATTTTTTTTAATTAGACATCTTCCAATGAGTATTTTACCATTTTAGCCCTATAGTTGACTTGAAATGAAGAACTTCAGCCGATTTTAACCAATTTCAAAATATTTTGTAAAATGCCCTTCCTGAAAAACTGTTACCCCTGCCCCATATAATTTCCAGTGCTCTTGATTATTTTAATCAGTTTACATCAGCCAATACCAACATTCATATCCCTTAATTCACATCTTTATTTTATCAACTGATACTGTAATAACGATTGAAAAATCACGTAGATGATCTGCATAATTCATTACATTGACTCAGTCCAAAGAATATTCCTATGATAATCTTTAACAAAAGATCCTGAGCTTTCATACGCATTGAATGTTTTTAATGATACTAATTTTACTTTGTAAAAATATAACAATTATACAAGCTAATACATAAATACACGAGAAAATGGCCATACAGAATTTGTGAGGATGAACCTGAGTAAAATTCACAGGTAAGTTTCTTTTTAAAGTTGTTTTTCTCTTTCGATGCGTAATTCAGGCGAGAAAATAACTCACTGGAGCGATTTGCAATAATTGTGTATCCAGATTCAAGTGATTTGCAAGAAAGATTTTGGGGGGGATTCAATCAAAAGCAGAGATTCAGTTGTTGAAATCTTTGATCTCACTATGATTTTCGTCAATTCGATTTTCGTAATGCCTCCACATTCTTCTTAACTCTTCCTATCGCCAGAGATCACCTTTCTAAAAATGATTTTTCCTGTGTCTACCAAGAAGAGAAACCCTATCCGATGTTTGTTTCCTCAAGTTCAATTAAAACCCATTTTGTGTTCTTTTTAATTCTTCCTAAACTTTGTACATGACGCTCTACAATTCACTGACAAACAATGGAATAAATTTTAAAGACATTTATGATATTTCACCAACATTGCATAAAAGATGGCACTGGAATCTGTCATCAATCTCATATATAAGCTTTGATTTATAACTGCATTAAATTTCATATTTACAAAGGTATATATAGTATGAATAACTTTGATAAATATTTACTGAATTATATCAACGCAAATAAAGATTATCAAATCGGAGGCAGATAGATTAAGAGACATATGATCAAAATGAAACGCCTTTATAGCCTCATATCGGACCTACACTTACTCTTTAAACCTGTGTCGTCCGCAAACTCATTATGTTGCTATGATTTATACTCAATTCAAACTGTCATTTCCTGCCCGGATTTCCTTGCATAATAATAAATTCATTGATCTTTGCCCGATTGGATATCGAAAAACGGCAATAAATTCTATCATCATCCAAGCAATATTCATGAGAAGTAATTACTGTTACAGTTTACATTATGGGACTTGCTATATAATCGGATAAAGGTATCCCCCGCTTTTCGAAAGTTCGCTTTATCCCACGTCGCTCTAACGAACGACCTGTGATATACATTTCTTGTGGCTTTAAATACAGAAGTATATTTGAATGCACTGCTTTGTGGATTTTTCAATTTTTTTTGTACCCTTCCCTTCATACATTTCAGTAATCATTGCGGCACTCTAAATCCCAGGTTAATTTTGTGTCTGGGAACGCTCAAAACTCTGTGCTTGGGTATTGAGAATAAATGCTGTCAGTTGAATGCCTGCCTGAGCCAACAGATATTACGATCTTAGTCATAGTACATAGATAGTAAGATTTCAAAATAAGTAACGATAGAGAAATCAAGAAAAACTATTATTTACCTCTGCCGACGATATAAGAAGTGTCTATCTTTCTACACAAAACATCCTGAATTTTTCGATAAATAACAATGGAAATTTGTTGAAGGATGGTAAAGGATAGAGTGAATGTTTGGGAAGATTCGTTTTCGATGGAGGGATATTTCTCATATACTAAGACGATACTTCGAATACTGACCAATCGAAACTTTTGCAGTCAACTCTCCAGCATTGAAGTCGTACATGAAATTATTTTAATTCAGTTTTTATTCTGTGTATGGCGTTGGCAGCAGTTAATGCTGTCTGAATGTGTTCACAGTTTTCCGAGCTTGCACAAAAGGAGCCTAAATGTCTGTTCGGATGAGGGGAAAATCTTTCAATCTAACCAGGAGAGGATTGCTAAGGACTTCAGTAAGGAGGCTTTGGGTTATAGTTGGCATAAATTGACAAAGGTTCGTTCATACCGACTATTTCTAAAAAACTGTTGCCAGACAAGAGTAATAAAAACGGGAAATGGTCGGTCACTAAATAGAAACAGTCATCTTTTGGCTGGAGGCTGCGTTGGGGGAGATCAAAAAACAAATAGAAAAAGTGGCCATCAATGGATACGCAACTTCTATCGTCTTTTTTTAGTGATCACTTAAAATTTTCAAGAAATAAGCCTGAATGCTACTGGGCACAAAATTAGGGGCTAATTTATCGAAAAACGCATTGAAAATTGAGTACCCCACAAAAAAAAACTATTTAGGAGAGAATTTCAAAAACAATACAGAAAAAAAAAATTTTCTAGACCTGATAAGGAGTAAATGTTGAAAATTTCAGTCTTCTAGCTCTCTTGCTGCAGCCTCTTGACGTGATGCGTACGTAGCCTGTCAGTCACCAAAAATAGCTAACCAGATAGCCAAAGTAATTCGGAAAATCAAAAAATCTATGTTGACAATTTTGACGACGGTTTTAGTTGACGGTTACTAATTTAGAACAGAGAAACCAATGACAACAGAAAAATATAAAACTGGAGAGAATAGAAACTAAGTGAAGATTAGATGAGAGCAGACGACACAAAATATATTGAATAGGTGAAATTGGTTAGAGACAGAAAAGCGTGAATTTCCGTAAAAGGTGAAAGGGACTCAAACAGTCAAGGAAAAGAGATGCATAAACAGAAGTACATAGAAGAGAAAGAAACGTAAGTGTATACAAGGAGGTGAAGGATGAGAGAGAAAATAAGGGAAAAAGAGATGAATGGTGAGAGAGAAAAAGAGGAGAACAAGAAATGAACGATAGAAGAAAGGGGGTAAAGAGTAATGGACCGGAAGAAAAGCTAGTAAGAAAGAAAAGAGAAGGGGAAGAGGAGGAGGAGGAAGAGGAGGAGGAGGAAGAGGAGGAGGAGGAAGAGGAGGAGGGAGGTGAGAGAATTGTGATGAAGGAGAGGAGATAAAGGGTAAACTGGGATGAACGATCCGAGAAGAAAGAGGAGAAAGAATAATGAAAAGAGTGAAGGGAAATAGGCGAGAGAAGATGGATGAGATAGAAAAGGAAGTATATTAGAGGAAAAAGAAGAGGAAACAAATCAAGGAAAGGTGAAAAATAGGGAAGAACATTTGAAGGAAAAAGAGTAAAGGACTACGAAGAGAAGAAGTAAAAAGGGAGAAATTAAACGGAATAGAAGAGAAAACAAAAAAAAAAGGAGAAAGAAACAATATTTGGGAGAGATGGAGGTTTGAAGAAGAACATAGAACGGAGAGATAAAAAGAGAGGTAAGAGAATGGAAAAGGAGAAGGGAAATGAATCAAGAATCAGAGATGAGTTTTGAAAAAACGGTAATAAATTTGCACGATACGAGACTGTTGATAAACCAGTAGTATGTTATTTGTCATTGACTCAAGAAAAGACCGGACGATGGGAAGGAAAGAAGAATAATTTGGAAAGAGAAGCAAAAGAAAAGAGGAAGAAGAGGGAGAAACATTGGAGAAAAACAGAAGGAAAAAGCATATATTAAGTCATTATGAAATAATGGAAGAGGCAGACTAAAAAATGTAAGTTGAGAAGAAGAAGAAGAAGAAGAAGAAGAAGGAGAAGGAGAAGGAGAAGAAGAAGAAGAAGAAGAAGAAGAAGAAGAAGAAATTTGAAGAGAAAAAAAATGATTGGCACAAAAGAAAAAAATGATGAAAGCCTGATCATAAGTGAAACACAAATTGAATATATCAAGTTAGCACCATGAGAAACTGCTGATAAACATGTTATACGTCATTCCTCATTGATACAAGAACGTCGAAGAGATTGTTTCCAAGTTAGTCGCCATCAACCTCAACTTGTCTTTACTTTCCATTCCGCCAAAGATGTGTCCTTAAAAATAATCAGGGAGTTTTTCTCCTTTTGCAGTTCAATTTACTTTCGGTTTTATCATATTTTGGTGAACACTTTGGCAAATGTGTGGCACTCGAAGAGAAATCCAAGAGGAAAAATATCGGTAAATCGAACGGCCCGGAGACGAGATTCCCTTCTTTACACTATGATGCGTCTGGCTACTGCCCCAGTGGGCAGATTGTTAATATCTGGAGAATAGCCCTCAGATACATTGGCACCTCTCAATCGTGAAGTAGGGAAAGAAATGGAATAGAAATGCATATATATATATATATATATATATATATATATATATATATATATATATATATATCGAGAGAAATCGATAAAACTTACACCGTCAGATTTCAACGTCATGAAAGGCAATATGTGTGTGTGTGTGTGTGTGTGTATGTATAAACACACACACACATATATACACGCACACACACACACACACACATATGTATATATCGAGATAAATCAATAAAACTTACACTGTCCGAATTCAACGACATGGAAAACAAAAGCATTCTAACTCTGATTTCTTTAAATGCACAACAGATATTTATCTAAGCATGATACATATATATATATATATATATATATATATATATATATATATATATATATGTATGTATAGTTGCATGTATACACACAAATATGTATATATACGCACTCGTATAGGCATATACTTATGTGCATATAAAATATATGCCACAGTAAGCAATTATATATATATAGTCATTAAAAATATTGTCTTAGGGCAAATATTTTTCCTCTTCGATTATTTTTCAAGTACCAAGTTGAATAGACATGCTGACTGTTTATACATACATGTGGTTATTCACTAAGTCCAGCTCGGTCAAAATAAATCTAAATTGAATTGAAATAGTAAATGTTGGAAGATTGTGTTGCGCCAAAACTTCAATCCAAGAGAGCATGTTTTCTTTCAAAATCAAATTTCGTGAACCTGGTCTTCATCTTGGCTCAGACAGTTCTCTGGAGCTGGTGGAAGAATTCTGTGCCTACCACAAGACGGGCTTTATATATTCTCTCTCATACACTTATTCAACCCTATACGCACACATAGGGAGCTCGTTGTTGACATATTGTTATCAAACTAATCTTGCAATTAATTTTGTGTCCATTTTCCATTAAATGAGTTCAGTTTCTAGTGTATACAAGTGTATACTACGGATTGTATATTAGTTAAATCCGGCGTATTCCTCGATTTTTTAAAATCTTCTATTGCAAAGCTTTGGCCTTTAATCCCTCTTTACGTGTCGTATAGTTTAGAATGTTGAACATTGCTTTGCAGCTGTGGGGGGAAATTCCCATGCCCTTCTATCCCTCGAAAATGCTCTGAAGTCGTGATCTCACTATCAACTAGTCACCTCCCTCTTAATCTCATTCACGGTCTGAAAAATCTTTGTGAAATACCAAATCTGAACTATAAGAGGGGATGAAAGAGTTGGGTTCCGTGACTTTTTACAAAAAAACAAAAACAAAACAGCAAATGCTCGTAACTTGAATAATGGGAAGCTTGTGGATGCCATTGCCACACAAGCTAACTCAATAACATCTCTTTGCCAACCCAATAATCCCACGAGGGTGAGAGTTAACGTATTCTTTCGTATTCAATTCGTTGGTATGTTACATTGAGGTATCGGAATCAGTTCTCAAAATAATCTAAATGGCTACATACTTTCTGGAAAAATCTTGTACGTGTTATCTGCTTGTTTACATTGAGGCGTATGGTGGTTAGCAGCAACACTTACTACGACGCCAGAATGATGCAATGACGATTAAATGAAAACAAACTCTATCTCTAACAAAAGAAAATAGACTTTTTTGTTCTTTAAGCCATGTATATCTTATGCCAAAGTACCAGGAGCCAACAGTGGTAACATCCATTTATCAGTATTTTTTTGACAGTTGCTCTGTAGTTTTCTTCATTTAACCAAGCGATAGTCTTTCTTTTAGCTGGCTTATCACTGGAGTTTTAACTTAAAAGGAAAAAAAGAAGAAGAATTAGACTTATAATGTGAATATATGTATTCACCTCGATAAGTCCGCCGCTTAATGATGAAAAGAGCATTAATCTAAAACGAGAGATTTAAAAAAAAAATGATCTCCTCCCACGTGAATGCACTTAATTCAATAAATGTGGGGAATTATACTTAAGGAATGTTGGATCATAATTCAGGTAATAATTACGTATCAGGTTCTGGACATATCGTTTTATCCATCTTATTGGAGTTCAATTTGTAACCTTTGACGAGGTTGCAAAACTAAAAAAAAAGGTTTGATAATCTATTCTAAATATCTCACCCTTATGTAAATAACGTAGACGTCCAGTTGAAAAACTGCATATCCCAAGTTTTGCTCCATTAGTTTACAGAATATTTTCTGTCAAATCTCCCCTCCCTGCATCTGATATAAAAGCCTTGCTGAGTGCATTGAAGTCAAGACTGTTGAGTTTGTCTGTGAACATATATATATATATATATATATATATATATATATATATATATATATATATATATATATATATATATATATATATATATATATATATATATATTTCAGCTCTATCGGCTAAACATATATTTTATATTATTTATATGGTATAACTTTTCATGCAGCAAACTTTTTTCCTTTTCTGGTTTGCGATTGGAAACAAGTTCTGGTGTCTGCGATCTCTCCTCTCATTAATAATATAATATGATAACGATGAAATTGATAAATTACAAGTTTTAGATGTTTTTCTGACACCTATTGAAAACTATTGAAAAAAAGCAAAGAAATTACATCTATTGTGCTAAATGTTATTTTATGCTTCACTACTACTCTTCTTTCAAAATCACACGAGTTCTTAATACCACTTTCAACTATTGGGGCCACAAGTATCGTAAAAACTGATACAGTGTTCATGATTTTAACTGTATTGAAAATTTGAAATTGAAAATTGGGGATACTTGCTTATTTCGAACTTATAACATCTATTGGGTTTTGTTATATTTCAATGGATATTTTTTAAGTCCAAGTTTTGAGGGTTCTTTTGCATCGATCTGCAACCGACACCATTTTTCTTACTCAAAAGTATAGGTCTTTATAAATACCCAGCTCTGGCTTGTTCGTTTCACTTCGTTTTGCTTTGTTTAGCCCGCTCGTATTATCCTGATAAATATAATCTTTTTATTTGGTGTCATCAATTGAACCGTTACAACGGTTTCAGTTCAGGATTTAGCGATCAAGTTTCATGAATTCAAGAATACATTTCTGGCCCTCCCTTGGTTTCATTTATGTAATCCTATTTTCAAAATATTCTTAAAAACCTTCATTTTCGTCTTTACATAAATTTGCCTTTACTTCAATAGAGTAAAAATTAGACGTGACAAAGCAACAAAATAGGCATTACACCTGGTTTTAGTAGTCAAAATTCAACTTGCGTTGTTGAATTTAATGAAGATCATTGTTCTACATGTCTTAGCACAACATTAGAGACTCCTTTCACTCTACAGCATTAAGTGTACTGTTACCTGTGGTCGAAAAATAAACGAATGCTTGGACTTTACTCAAGATCTGTGCAAAATGTATCAAATAAAGATAAATAAATAGCACAAAATTTAGAAATATTCTCTACGATTATCAAAACGATTGAAAATGAAACCCGCAGATTGTTTGAGTTGTTAATAATACTTGAGTGATAAATAAATTGAAATTTGAGTTATCTCTGCCATCACTTGGTCCAAAAAAATATCCACTAATATTTCTGGAGCCAATAATATGAGAGCGTAAGAAAAAATCGTTTTCGTAATGAAATCAGCGACAAAAAGAGGGACACAGAAACAAAAAATAACAATTTAATTGTTGAGAAAACTAATGAAACAACCCGGGTTACTGGAAGGTCAAACTCAATTCCTACTTTCATTCTGTCTGATGAAGATTATTGAATATATAATAGATGGAAATCTTAATAATATTTTTTAGAGTGAATATATTTATTTGAATAGAATAGACCCTTGTGTATTTGTAACTTGAATTCTCTGATATGTAACACTTAGCTCACTTGGTAAGTCTGTATTTCAAACCACATCATCAGCCTCCTTTTCGCGTCTTTCGTTGGATATAGACCTTCTCAAAGATTCGCCCGACTTCTCTGTCATGGGCATCGCCTAGCCAGTACTTGGTGAATTGATCTAGCTTGTCACGTCATCTTCCTTTCTTTTGGCAACAATTTCGCATCTGATTTCTGGCGATCTGCGTTACGATTCGTTTTGTCCAGCAGTTGTCTGACAGTCTTGTAACCCGTCCATGTAACGATGGCCATTTGAGTTTCCTAATTGTTTCTCCTGGACTCATGTCTTTCTTCTAATATTTTGTGCTGTCTTGTCATCTCTCCATGTGATGTTGAGCATGATTCTCTCATGTGTACGTTGTGTTGTTCTCAGTTTGATGGTCAAGCTTTTGTTAGGTTCTGCTCCATAAGTGACAATCGGGATGATGCCTCATTTGCATACCCATCTTTTTCGGACTAGTGGGATTTGAAAGTCAAACTTGCCCAACTGAAAACTTTTGTTAATTCTAAATACCAGTTTGGTTCAAAATGGCGGAGCAAAAGAACAATGAAAGAGTTTACTCCTCGGAATTAGGTGATAATCGTTGTTGTCGCTGTTTCTGTTACGTTGGAAAACAGTCAACTCTAGCGTCCACCTCTCATTGGAGTTCCATAACAATAACTGAGAGAATCAACCTCTCCTTACACTTTTAATCATTTTTATCTGGTTGTTACACATAACTTAACGGGGGTAGATAAAGTGTGCAAAAGTCAATATCTACCATGAACCTAGATTTCAACAAGAGGGAATAAGTGTCATATAAGAGAGCCATTGCAACTAATTGGCTTCCAATCAAATTCCAGCCCTTAGGGAAGTAATGTTTAGTCTATTCATCCGTCACTTTGTCGTTCCTAAGTAGCAAAGTTTGCTTACGGCTACAATTAGTATTAAAAACTTATGTGATACTTTTGATGATTTTCACTGACAAAAGTTAGTGAGGACCTGTGAAGGTGCGGTCTTACATTGAACAGAAGCCAGTTTATTTTTTCTTTTTCATATATAAGTAGTTCATTGTAAATGAAAAGTAAGTATCTGCACGAGTCTTCAGAGTTTGTAGATCGGGGATATTTTTGATCATTCAGGTTATTTTGATCAAATAATTGTTCTCTTTATGTACGCAGAGCTTTTTTTTCCTCACATAGAAACATATATTTTCAAAGGTTAGTCAGACACTGAACCTTATGGTTGCATCGGGGAATGTCCATCTATTTTGAAAAAAAAAACAGCTCTCAAAGTCTTAAACTTTAGTTGAACTAGGGCACATAGAGTTGGCACCCATGCAAAAAAAAAAAAGAAAAAATGCAGTCTCAAAGCAGTCACATGATAGTTCATGGCCATATTTATGGATACGTGAAAATGATACATGAGTATGCACAGTCATACCGATACATCAGCATATCTATCATAAATACATGGAAAAGAGCGAGGGATGAAATGAAGAAGGATGAATGTTCGTAGAAATTTACACAATAATGTTTGTATATGTATAAATTGATGAAAGAGAAGAATGTAATTAAATTATGTATCAAAAAGTATCTATTCATTTCACTCTATTTCTCTCTCTCTCGTTTTTTTCTATTTATGTACATAAATATACATACATACATACATATATATATATATATATATATATATATATATATATTGTTTGCATATTTGAAACTATAAATCAACACGAACATATGAGTGCATTTCATATTGATATAGGTCTGTAGAGATTTTTGTAAATGTCTGTACACAGACATACGCGTGCGTACGCACACCACACACACACACATACACACACATAAGTTTAAATTACAAAATCATCGGTACAAAAAACAAAAATATGGGCACTTCCATATGGGTGTGCATACTCCTCAGCAATTATATATGTTTATATATATATATGTGTGTGTGTGTGTGCGTATGTGTGTGCACTGTATATATGTTAGTCAGTTCTGTTGTGCGTATACTTATGTTTGATTTCACATGTTTTGGTTTTTGTGAGTACGTCAACTCATGCATTAATATGCGCAAATTTGATTTACAAAAATGGACTGTAAACGAGATTACGATTGTTCATATTTTTCGTGATCAGTGAAATAAACAATCTCAGTTAAAAGAGTACTCTCCGAATTCAATATGCGTATTGTTGGTAGCATATTCCATCCTTAAATCGACCAGCAACCGCTATGGCAATCGCTGTTCTTTTGGATCGCAAGAAATTGTGATGAAACCATGCAATTATTTTGAATAGCATCTGAAATGAGTTTTCCTAACTGCCTAGTATCAGCTGTGATATACTTGTACAAACCCTTAAATTTTACAAAACCACTCGAAAACAAACTGAAAAATAACACGAGGGAGATGAAAAGAGTAATATCAACAATGAACCTTTGCGACTGAAAAAGATCAGTATGGGTCTAGGAGGGGACAAAGGCGAACGATATCATGCAAGTTATTACGCAACAAAAATGGAGACGGCACATAGCAAAAGAAAGGACAACAGATGGAGCAAAAAGTTAATCTATTGATACCCGTGCGACAGTAAACGCAGTATGAAGACACCAGATACAAGACTGAATGACGATAGAAAATTTGCCGGGATGACAGGCCCGATTAACCCGTTACAAAACTACATCAGGGGGTTAAAGTGGGCTAGCCTCTTTTATACACCGGGGTATATTCTAGGCTAGTCCACTTCATAATCTTGGGTATAAAACTGGCAAATTTATTTCATATTCCAATGGGCTAGATGATACCATAGGGTATAAAGCTGGTCACTTCCATATAGTCTGCATGTATGCACTTGAGAGTGGTTTGTGTGTGCATGTATGTTTGTACATAGTACGTGTGTGAGTGTGCATGTCACATGTATGTGGATTTAATTTATCTGTATGAGGATCTTTATGAGGTATGTATACGTAAGTATACGTATGTATGTGTGCATGAGTGCACATGTGCATGTGAGTACGTAGTATGTGTATGCAGTAAGCGTGTACGTGTAAGTGTGTTTGTGGCGTGTATGAGTGTGCGTATTTTGCATATTCATAAGTGTGTTTGCGTGTGGAACATGTGTGTGAAGTATGTTTGTACATGTGTGTATGTGTATATGCAAGAGGTATGCATGCATGTGTGTATGTGGCATGTGTGTAGAATATAGTGTAAAGATTGGCCAGTCAACGCAGTGGCTAACAGCTTGATAGATCATGCGTTATATCTTCAGAATGTGTCAGAGTACTTCAATGTTATAATCAGTCTTCGTGGGTGGCAGGAGGAGATTTACTGGCAAAGATTCACCGATAACAGGTCATTGACAGCAAATTATCGATATTTATCGAGATGTATAATTCATCGAGATACAGTTTACCGAAATATGTAATTTACTGAGAATTTGGATGAATGTTTTTGAGTATTACTCCTCTACCCAATATCTCGTAATTCTAAAAACATTACTTAGACATATCTTTATATCAACGTTAGGTATAAATTTACAATGCCTAAAGAACAAAATTGTAACAGAATTTGCATTGACCAGAACATAACTGGATATTGTAACCTATTTATTCTTGGGAAATAAAATTGAATATTCGTGCGTGATTGCTCACCACAACCTTGCTTTTGATATATATATATATATATATATATATATATATATATATATATATATATATATGTTCGCTTCTGAATTTGGAAGAAAAACAAAGTTTTATCCATAATTCACTTACTTCAATTTATCTTAACTTTTTGTGTTCGAATAAACGTTTATGAAATTCATTTTTAAAATCTTTATCACTATCTATATAACTTATCTCGGAACTTTTCATGTATCTTAACTATTTTAGCGTGAATTCAAAAAAATTTTATGAGGAATTTATTTCGAAAACGTTGTATGAATTACACCTGAAACGTGAATTGGGTGTGCCATATCTTGCAGTTTGAAGAGATTTTTTTAGACCTTAAATCAAGTGACATCATCCATGAATAACTCAAAACGATCATTCATTACACAATGCATTTCTGGCATTTCACTTTTCCCTGTCTATTATTGCTGTTTTTGTTTTTTTTATAAAATTATTTCAACGGTCCGATTTTTGATGAATCAAATTTACAACCAAAGAATGGAATGGATAATAAATAAACAAAAGGATGGTTTACTTCAATATTTATATCTGATTTTGAAAGAGCGACTGGAAATGAAGATGAAGGTAAATGATAAATAAAAGTCACAATATTTCATCATCAAAAAAGAATGTATATATATATATATATATATATATATATATATATATATATATATATATATATCTGAAAATAAATGAAAAACAATTGAATACAGAAATGACACTGAACTACGATTCGAAAAAAAGCTCGATGAAAAGCTTTTTAAACTGCCAAATATCACTTGATTTTATCTATCATGAATTTTTGGGCGTGAATAAAAAATGAAAGTGTTAGTTTGTGATATTTGTTTCGTTTTTCAATTGTCTTTCATCTTAGCTTTCTCAGCAATTTCTATATCTAAATAATTGTACACATTGTTAAACTGTTATCGTTGAATTGTTTTAAGGGAAGTGTTGTTGTTGAATCATTGTCGGTGATTTTGCAGAATACCAGTGCTTATAAATTCATGATTCCTTTTAGGTCCTTTCTCCCTTGCTTTTGATCCATAATTGTCTTAAAAATTATTTTTGAGAAATCATGCTGTTTTTTTGGGGTTTTTTTTTACTCTTAAGTGGTCAAAGGGATTCAAATTTTTTCATTTCAAAGATTTTCATTTTTATTCTTTGCTATACGAAAAATAATTATTTTTGATAAGCTAATATGTAGATTTGTATTTATAACCCAAATTGAAATGATATCCTTATGACAAAAACGTGTTCCGTATCGATAATTAGGCGATAATCTTAATCATTTCATTTAATTATTTTCTCAAGTTCAGCGGGAAATTTGGATGCGGCATATTCGTTCGTATTTTCTAATTTTATTTTTGCTCTTGATTCAAAGTTTTCAAACCCCCTTTCTCAATATGAATCTTACATTGCCCACTCTAAGTTCTGCAGAAAATCTAGAAGCAACATCATCGTTATCATTTTGACATTTTATTCCTGCTCTAAATTCAAAGCTTTAAAACTTTCTTTCGCAAAATGAATCATCCACACCCCGCTCTATATTTCGTTGTTAACACACAGGAATCGATCTGGACTGTAAGAGGATTTAGATGATAATAAAAGAAATGAAACGAAGAGATGTTTCCTTATTCCGAAACCGTGCCAAAAAAATCTTATGCCACCTGCATAGATTATATGAACCTGAGTGCATTATTAAAACCTGTGCTGAACAAAACCATTTTAATCAAAGGATACATTTTCCTGTGCTCCATTATTTTACAATGGCAATTAAACAAGTGAAATCGTGCTGTGTAGTTTACAAGGTGTCATCAGTGTGAAATAAATCCAGAATTTAATACTGAATCCTAAATTACTTTGTGTATCCGAGTGTAGGCGGGTTATAAAAGATTGAAATACAGACTTATCTGTGAATATTATAAGGGGGTCCTGTTTCAGTTACATCAAGCCTCACACAACTCACATGAACAAATCTATTTTACGATGATACTTGGCAAACATAAATTGCCTTGTCTGGACTGTAAAATTCAAAATGGGAGAGAAATCTGAACGGACATATTACAAACCAACCAACTGTAGAGCCTTCTGACTATTTCCTTCCTGTCACCCTAAACACACCCAAGTTAATATCCCATTTGCTCCAAAATGACTCATAAAAACTATAATATCTAAACAGGAAGCATTGAATTCTATACATACAGATTTTCAAAAATCCCTGCTAAAAGAAAATTACCCGCTTCCCTTTATTGAAGCAGGAATTGAAAAAGCTGAATGATTGGAAAGAAAATAATTATATGCGTAGAACTTCAAATCAAACAAAATAACTCCCTCTCTCTCTCGTAAACACCGCCAAAACATTAAACTATAGCATTTTTAAAGTGAATATAACCAAACATCCCCATTTGAAATAGAAACCCTTGAATGAATAACGTCCTTTAAGTATCCACAATAATCAACAGTAAACGTCAATTTCCCAATTTGAAACAACTACTGACAAAAGCCAAATTCAAAATTGAAGCGGGAAAAACAATTATCAAATACAATCATCCTAAATGCGGACTTTGTACGAATCTATTTGAGGGAAATTAATATACTTTCATAAGTGGAAGAACTTTTGAAATTAAGTCCAACACAACTTGCAACGTTAAAAACATCATATATACCATAATTTTCCAGGTATGTTGAAAAGAATACTTTGAGGAAACTTCTCGTTTCAGAAAAAGAATAAGCGAGTACAAACATCAGATTAGAGATTCATCAACTAGAATTCTAAAGGTTAGCAAGCATATAAGCGATCGCACCTCATCAAAACCTAAATTTGTAGTCTTCCCATTTTACAAAATTAAGAAAGGTAATCCAATACAAAGAATAGGAATAAGAAACATCTTCATCGAATATTTTAAAAACGCTTCGAACTACTTTTAGTAGATGTAGAGTTGCAATTCATGATCACTCTCCTCACTAAAAACTTCATTCAATATCTTTAAACAGCTCTCAATTAACTCTCCCTTCCCACACAACTCACCATATCTCAATACCAACCCTATTTCCCCGATAATAATTATAGTGTCCATATTTATGAGTACCAGCGTTGTCTGTCCGGACTGTCAATTCTAGACATTCTTTGGTTCAGTTGATTTGCATGTACATTCACTCGTCCCTTTTTGTCTTTTAGGAATATGTACATCTGTTCGTGTAGGCATATATCTGTGTGTATGTGGGTTTTTTTGTTTGTTTATTTGCATACGTCATATTTGTATTTCTGTGCATCGATGTTTCTTCCTCGAAAAGGGTTTCTGGCGGATGTATGCAGATGTTTATTTTACATTGTAGGTGTATGTATTTATGCACCCCATATATAGATGTATGAACTGTGTCTGTGTGTGATTTTGTGTGCAGATGTGTATGCATTTGTATGAAAGTGGCTGTGCGGGCCTGCGTAGGTGTATGTAGGCGTGCTTCGTATTAGCAAGAAATAATTCGTTCTACTAAGTGAGAGCCGACACTACCATACTAGAAATATGAAAACCATTTGTTTTAATATATATATATATATATATATATATATATATATATATATATATATGTGTGTGTGTGTGTGTGTGTGTGTGTGTGTGTGTGTTTGTGTGTGTGTGTTTTGGGGTACATATGTTTTTGTGTCCTTATGTATGCACATGTATATTTATTCGTGTATTTGGATGGATATCTATGTATGTGCGTATGTGTATTTACGCATGTATACGTGTACAACTTGGGGATGTGGCTGCGTGTGTGCATGTGTATATGCATGCGTATGCACTAATGCGTAAGTGCAATGATACGTATATTGTTGCACATATGTGTGTTTACATGTGTGTACGTATTATGTTTGTATGTATAAATTCATACGTATTTGTTTTCGTGTGTGCACTGATATACACGTGTGGGTATTGATACGTTGATATGCGTATATTTTTGTGTATGTATGTAATTGTATGTATTGATATGAGTGCATTGTGTGTGTGGTAGTGTGAGAATATATGGAATTTATATCATCTTATGAGGCTCTAATAGACTTCCACTCGCGTGTACTTGTACGTGGGTATATGTGTATATATTCGCATGTGTATGTATATGTATACGTATCTGTATATCTCTCACGCTTTTCCTTCCCTTCTTCTATTTGTATGTGTGTATACACTAGTATGTTTGTTAGTATGCGTGCGTATGCATCTATATATGTGGATATCTTTATATGCATGTGTGTATTCACATACTGCCATTCTCACACTGACCGAACCATGATATATAAAGAGAGCCATGCAACAAATGACATATCTATTACAGGATACTTTCTCACTATTTGATAATTTTATAGAAATCGACCAATGAAATCTTTTCTATGAGTTGGGAAATGCAACTATCAACACAACCCTTTTAAAATTATCTTAGTTATTAAATATGTCATGAATAAGCATTATGTCTAAATTTGATCCAACACTCGGAATAGAATGAAATAAGTTATGCGAGACAGATGATAAAAGATGATCTCAGTTTTGGAAGAAGAGCAATGCTGTTCAACCTAGCTTAGATTTTAGCTTTTTGAAAAACACTTTCAATGCTCAGTTATTTTCCCATTACAAAACTTTAAGCTACTACACAAAATGAAAAAATAGAAGAGGAAATTTCCCTAATGCAGAGGCTAACAGCCATTCACTATTTAATAGTACACAGCAAAAAGCGTGCCTAATTTACATTCTTCTCCAAACACGAAATCCTGAATAAGGCCTAATTGGATTCGCGTCAATTCATTCAGCGGAGGCGAAAATTATTAACTTTATTCAGCAGTAGGAAGAAAGAATAAAAGCAATTAGATGTGCTATAGTACTAAAGCCTAAACATTGAACAAATGCAGAAATTTATCCAGTGTTTAGTGAAGTGTCAAGTTCACTTATCGAAGAACTCTGATAGAACGAAACTGATTCAAATGAATAAAAGCCGGATTTATCATTCGGATGAGATGAGTTAGAAAATAATTGTTGAGCGTTGAAGCCATCAGAAGTGGCTGTTTGTACTATTCGTTCACTATGGATTATATTACAAAAAACGTAAGCTGGCACACGATATTTGAAAGACCTACAATGCAACAGAATATTGATCAGGAGAAAATGCTGGGTGAAAAAATGCATCCAGGATGGTTAGATTTACCTCTCTCAAAGAAAAAAATATTAAAAATCAGAAACCCCGACCTTTATTCGGCTCGAACGTCGACCTCTGGCAGGTAGGGGAGAGTGGTATCAAGTGTAGCACAAGGTCGAATGTAACACCCGAATTTCACCCAATCGGAAACAAGCTTGCCTTGTTACTCTGTAAATGATCAGTACGGATATCTACCTGTCTGGTTGTTTTTTGATGATCGTCAGATTTTATAATAAAAAGTCTATTATTGTGTCAAGAAATTAACTTTTTCAATTCTCTGTACTTTTCAACAACTGACGAGGTTCCGTGCCTTTGAACCTAATTTCATAACATTTTGAGGCAAATTTTCTCAGCTAACAGCCAATGTGATTGACCTGCTAAAAATTTAGCTGTCCCATGTTAACACAAGGAGGTTTTGCAGGGCTGACAGCAATGGATGTAGTAAAACGCCTGGCTGCTCCTGCTTCCAGCTATGACAATATCCATCACACATGACCCTTTGACTTTTTTTGAAAACCAAAAATTACCAATGTTTTAGTAAATAATCAACCACTAGCTAGCCAGCCATCTACTTGCTAGCTATTGGTACCACCCTCAAGCTAACTAGGCTGCTGGCACATTCGATTAGCTTGTTCGCATTTTTATATTTTACAGTTAAAATATGAGCTTGTGTTAATCAGGCGAACGTTTCGTTATCAAAATGTTTCAATGGCCTCATTTGTGGTTGTTCCAATCATATGACAAATTAACAGACGAAGGTACTTAAGAAAAGTGTTACACATGATTCACTCTCCCTACACATATATTTCAGGGAGGAAGGCAGCTTACAGCGGTGCTTAGGATACCCATTTATGGTTTCAAATTTGCCAGACGTACACATATAACAGCTGTGTATTGGTTTATACATTAATCAATTGTATTACCGAATATTTTTGGAGAAGCTGGACTCAAACTAATGACTTAATTATATTGCTTGTTTGGATTTGAATCTTAATATGCAGAAGTAAGCTTGAATTTCCCAAGAAAATGATCATTATTCCTCCTCTTTGAACTGAATAGCAGAATGTAAATCTTTAGACAATTTAGAATATTCTTTGTTTATTCTTTTTAACTTAAACCATTTCAAACTTTGTACACGACGAGAGAATGTAAATCTATCCTTAATTCTAATACGATAACCAACCAGTGCGTGCTGTGTGATCGAGTTAGTTACCAGGGACTGGTGTGCGAGGGAGGGAAAAAGCCAGGATTTTAAATGCTGATTTACTTGGCAGACAGGTAGGTAGGCCCCATCACGCTTTGACTACACACACACACACACACACACACACACACATACGCAAACTACATATTTGCT
Source organism: Thysanoteuthis rhombus (assembly GCA_963457665.1). Taxonomy (NCBI): domain Eukaryota; kingdom Metazoa; phylum Mollusca; class Cephalopoda; order Oegopsida; family Thysanoteuthidae; genus Thysanoteuthis; species Thysanoteuthis major. The sequence goes on along the minus strand of OY735199.1, from coordinate 45,874,225 downwards.
CCAAGAATTTGAAAAATTCTTTGAGTATCGTTTGAAATGGATGGCGTGTGTTTTATCAAGCCGTGCTTTGGTCGAACAAAACGGGACGATGTTCTTTTATAGATTCCAAACAAGAACAGCATCAATACTTTCTCAGGCTTCGATTAACGCCTCGCATTTTGTTCCCTACCACCAAATAACCTTTGGTACATTGCCAAACAAAATTTATTGAGACTACCGTCGTTTCAGTATACAGCAGAAATTGTAGACACTTACAAGGGACATAAAATCACGGAAGAATGGTGTCCTAAAATTAAATGCATACATTTGATTATTCCTGCTTTTTTTCCTATCGTCTCATTCAAACCATTTTGTAACCTTTCCCACACATACACGCAATATTATGACGATAGGTGTATCTACATCTTACTGTTATTACTGGTAAAGTAGTTATGGGAGAGATTTTTGCTCAAATGCTCCCTTACCAACTCTCTATTCCATCAACCATCATGGCATACCAGTGACGAGAAATTTTGACTAGATATTTGGCGATTGGACAGGGTGCAGCCATTTTGATTCAATCCTTTCCAAGGGCATTGGTGCTAAGTAAACACAGGTAGCTGGAGATGGATCACAAAGTCAGTTCGCCGATCCCATTATCTGTGACGATAAGCGTTATATTACATTGTAACTCCAGGTACTTAGTATTTACTATGTATATTCCTTAGCTAAATTTCCCGTACACACTGTGTTAAATACAAGGTGAGTAAAAAAAAAGGGACTGAAAATTCAATTTCTTATTGTGACATGAAATATTTTTTATACAATTCTGCATACGCTCCAGTCTGTACCCATAATATCTTCAAGTTCTCAATGAATTTCAAAGGAATTTTTTAGAAGAATAAACCACGTTGTAAGGAAGAAATTTGAATTTGGGGGCCAATGTAGGAATTCATCCTTGTTTGAGAAAATGCCTTAATTAGGGGTAACATTTGATCCAATCGTCAATGAAGCGCAAAATAAATTTGTCAAAATAGGCTGTTGGGTCAATGACGGACGACAAGTATACTTATAACAATTTTGAAAATTTCGAGCCATCTGTTTATATCTTTTAATTTCAGTATATTTCCTTTTCTCAATTTTTGGTATTTTTTTTTTTCAAAAGACTGTGATATTTCGATTTAATTACCCTGACGTACCTTGGAATTATCACCAAGAAGGCCATCATTTTCACAATTGTTCAAAATAAACCATTGATAAGAGTGTTCTTCTTGTGATGATACAAAACTTGCAGTTTTATACAATTATAGTCTTCCATAGAAAATCCTCAGCCAAAAATAATCTAAAAAATACTTCTTGTAATTCATTTTATTTTTCTTTCAAATTCTATTCCTCGTCTTCGTTACATTATTATCACAAAATCTTCTAGTGACAGAATAAAACAAGACTAAAACAAAAATTTTCAAAAATATTCGATTTAAAAAAATATCTAAAAATTGAAATTAAGTGTTAAGACTTTTTTCGTTTCACGAATAACAACTATAAATTCTAACTTAATGAAATAAAAAATGATGCCAATACGACCAATACTTTCCCTTTTCTTTCCAGTTTTTTTAAGTTCCTAACATTTCTGACAAAACAACCCCGAGCTTCCTCTTCGAAAAGGTAAACATGATTTATATTTACATAGAGTTGGCTTTCATATATATAAGAAATATGCTTACCCTTAGGCTAAAGATTAAGTAAATCACCAAATGAGTTAAATTGGAGTGTACAGTCACATGGAAAATATTTATTTTCTGAAATTTGGAATAGAAAAGTATAGAAAACAAATTTCGTCTTTTATTACATAAGTTCTGGAAATTTTATTCAGACCCAGTGAGTAGTTGATTTTTTGTGATCTCTTAAAATGTCGATGTTGTTGTGAATCAAGACTCCTGAGATTTTTTCTATGCTATGTGCTGAGAACGTTTTGTTTATATTGTCACGACATTTACGCTATCTATTTTCAAACAAATCTTCACTTCTATAAGAGGTACACAAATGATTTTACTTGATATTTTTCTCCAGTCATTTTTCTTAAAAATGACACCAAGATTAAGACAATGAGCTTAACTTCCATATGATTTTGACATTTTTATTTTTTTTATGTGAATTATCGATTTTTAGAATGTATGCTAGCAAAGTGTGCAGAGATACCCATTATCAAAGAAACAATATGCTTCTAAAATATTCCATACCACACACAATGCCCAATATCTAACACAAAGGGATTCTTGTTGTTCACACTGACATGTTCATATCATATTCATCAAAAAAAAATTAAAAAAATAAAAATGATAAAAAGTAGTAGTAGTAGTAGTAGTAGTCGTAGTAGTAGTAGTCGTAGTAGTAGTAGTAGTAGCAGTCCGATTAGGCAACAGTATAAACTTTACCGGGCACGTTTTCCCCTTTAAATGAGATATTATTCTCTCTTTATATATTTTTTGGCAGGCAAGTGGTCAAAATTGAATCACTCAGCATATCAATCATCAAATAAATGGTGTAAAAAAAAAAAAACAGAATTAATCATTCACATAACTTTTTATACCGAGATAAAACAAATGAAATATATAACCAAGAAATGAATTGTTTTCTGGCGAGGGTACAAAAAAATCTATTTAATTTTGGGGGAAGGGGGGAGCTTTGTAGGAAAAGGTTCTAAAACTATTGTTTTTTTTGTGACAGACGTGTTGGAATGAATAAATGTTTTTCATGAAAAATCATAGTTTTTTGGGTCTTATAAATATAAACACATGGGTAATCTTGCAAATGATTAAAAACATGAACGATTTAATAAAATTAAAGGTTTGAAATATTTATTTTTTATTGATCCGTCAGCATCACTTTTTGACATTAAAGAATATCGAAATAAGCGTTCATTTAGAATAGCATTACATTGAAAATCGCTCCCTACAAAAAACATAGAGGGGATTTCTATGGCGTTACAGACAAACACTGTGACACGTCTTGCTTATATCTTATTATAAAAGTAAGAGGTGTCTTTGTGTAAAAGTACCTAAAAATAGGCGTATCCCGACCAAATTTAGCCTGCCTATTCAATGGACTTGGGAGAAGTATTGAAACAGAAGATTTTCCAAAAAATATTTCTAAGGGGTTGAGAGGCAGGTTCTATTTACAATGTGACTTTAATGCTCAAATGAGACCTGATTCCCGCCCAAATACATATCTTATTCTTTGTGTGTTTTATATAATTATCTGAAAGGTTTGAAAAGAAAGGACTTGTCCTTTCAATGTGTCAAAAGTGAAGGTGATATCCTCCTAAATAGAAATTCAATCAAAAAGTTATGAGAAAAAAAAAGAGCATTTTGATATTTCTCAGAGGGAATGACACTATTTATAATACATCTATAATACCCAACTCACCCTTCAATATATATATAAATATATATATATATATATATATATATATATATATATATATATAGAGAGAGAGAGAGAGAGAGAGAGAGAGAGAGACAGACAGACAGACAGACAGACAGACAGACAGAGACAGAGAGAGACAGAGAGAGATTGAAAGAGACAGAGAAAGAGACAGACAGAGGGAGAGAGAGAGGGGGGGGGCAAGATAGATATCTATAAGATTCAATGCTCATTTTCTAATTTAGATAATTTTGTAATATCTAACAGCCCCAATAAATGCTTGGGGTCAAAACCCTGGTAAACGCTAAGATTTCAAATATTGATTTTCCTAGTAGTAATGCAATCTGCAGCTGGAAGTCTGAAGCAAAACAATCTTCTCACTCTGATTGCTTTTATCTTACTAAACCGAGCTAATTCTGTAAATTAATTATCAAGGACCACGATGCTGGTTGAAATAGTTGCATGCTTCCCATTGATACTAGCGTTTGGTGCTCAAAATCTTGCTCAGGCAATTGTTTTGATGCTGATATCAAGAGAGGTACGCCGTTGAAGATTATCCCAACACATACTCCTCGTCCACATATTCATACGATTAACCTTGAACTAAAATTAATTAAATACCCATATATACCAACATTTCTATATTCAAACATACCAGAAATTGAGATACTATTATATCTACACCTGAAAATGTTCAAAGTTTAGCTCGTTATGCCGACGGCGAGGTACTCCTTTATCAGATGAACTTGGTCTTGGCAAAATATCAAACATCGATGCCTGATGATTAACAAACGGTATTCAATGATGATTATCTTTAAGACCGATTCGCTAACATTTCCACACTAAAGATACGTTTTTTTTCCAAGAATATCAGTTGGCAATCTTCTGTGACGATATTCCCAGAGACGTTTCTCTCAGTCCTTAGGAATTAAATTCTTTATCAATAAAAATAAAAACGTTGCAGGAAGCTTTATCAGCATTATGCGAATTAATGTTGTTTTTTTTTCATAGCAATACTGTTGAAATGTTTAGAACACAAGTGAACGAAATTCAAACGGCTTTTCAAATAAAAGACAAAGGCTTTGAAACAAGCAAGGAGAAACCATGAAAGTGCGCTATCGACTCCAATTATATTTTAGGTTTGGAATAAAATCGAAACAAAACCACACACATAAGGGGTATGGCCAATTACTGAATTGGAACTGTCATGTGACCAACGTTTATTCACAGTATGCTGTGTTAGGGGCGATCCATTCAGAAATTGGAAAAAAAGGATGACCGAGGAATAATTTATTCCTCTCGACTGGAATGGAAGACTGAAAGATCAGCTATGAATGATAGCAGAGTTACTCGATTCTAATCCCTGAAGTTTGTTGTGAAAATTCTGTCTCCAACGTTTCTCAATTCTATCTTAATTTGAACTACTTATTTTCCCTCTTCAAGTCTTTGTCCAGTGATTGTTCTTGAATTTTCGGGGGGCTGCTCTTGTGGCTCCAACCGAACTATTCAATGCACAATAGCTTTCCCCAGGACTGGCATGTGTGCCACGATAAAAAGGTTTCTATTTGAATAACTGTGCCACAAAAATGATTCCAAATCGCAAAAACCACACGGACTAATTTAGCACTAACTCACATGGTAAAATGAAACCTCAACTAAAAATTTGGGGGGGGGGATTTGTTTTTAGACGTAGTACATTCAGCCTCTTAGCTCCATTCGGGCATAGAGTATACGCAATACATGCATAGCCAGTCACCAACTCAGTCAGCCAATCACAATTAAAAGCTGAAGAAACATGTATTGACAGTTTTAGTAGAAACATTCCTGATAGGTAAGATCTAATTTGTACAGTTAGCGTTACATAACTATATAAACTCTCACATCAGAAAACAAAAAATGGTTTAGAAGGATTTGCTTATTTTCAGTTCCTAAAAAAGGAAACGAGCTAATTTAATGTCTGTAAGAATGGTAGAAAAGGAGAAGACGATTACGGATTTACTCGTAGAGATGACTAATTGTTCAAGAGTGGCAAAAGCGTTTCTTTTCACTTGATAAGGAGTAGTGACGAAGCCATTTTTCTAAAATGCACAGATAAGGAAGACCCTGAAGATTACGTTGTGTTGGTACTGGATTATTTTGATAATGCTTAATTTTAGCATTTAGCACCAAAGTGATTCACTATTGAACAAAGAACCAAAAAACGAGATGAATATCAACCGTATAAAGGAGAACAAAAACAAGTCTCACCAAATTTTTCAAGTCTTAAGTTATCTTTTCTATCGTACTAAGAACCACGATTAATCCAGACTAATGAAATTTCACTGTTTCTCTTTCCGGTAACGTTCTACTGAATCGATATGTAAAATCAAAATTTTCTTACTTTGATTTCAAATCACGATTAACTGATCAGTAAGTGGCCTTCTTACTGATTAGGCTGATCTGACAAGTCTTACCTATCGATGAAAATTAATTTGAATAAAACATGCAAGAACTAATTCCATTCAAATTAATGAATATATTTATAAAACAATCATGTTCCTAACTTCAGTCGGAGTAGAAACAAGAGTGTGCCAGGCTTGATATTTTAATTTTCATTGATCAACAGTTCTCAGCAATTGATTAATGAGGTAAAAAAAGATTTATTGATGAATTCATTGGGGATATGACTGGAATTTATTTTTTTCTTAAGAATGCTTATTCCGTCAACGTGGAGGAACGAATCAATCAATCTAGGTAATCAAATTCTAGGCCTGCATTCTTTTTTTTCTCGTGTGAAAGATGATTTCTTGACCTGTTATACATAGCTTAAACTTATACAGGTTTTGAATTCCGTTGAGATGGCCCGAATAACTTTTTTGCGTTGAGTGCTGCATCATATATATATATATATATATATATATATATATATATATATATATATATATATATATATATATATATATACATATATATATATATATATATATATATATAAATATATATTTGTATATGTCTCTCTCTGTGTGTATGTTTGTGTATGTGATAAATTAAATGAAAAATGCAGTATATATATAAATGCATTTATATATATAATCAGTCTGATTTAAATTGGAAAATTACAAACGATAGAAGTATGACACAAATATCTAAAGAAATGAACAATTCATAGAAAATCCACTCATTGAACAAGGTGTGAAAACATCCCCTTGGATAATTGCCATTATGATGTGAAAAAAGGCCAATCGATTTTTTTCAAATTTTAGTTCAATATATTATATATATATATATATATATATATATATATATATATATATATATATATATATATATATCCGTCTATATGTAGGTATATCAACGCTATTAATGCAAATAATTAATAATAAACGTATATATGTGTGTATGTGTATATATAAATATATATGGGGCCATCTGCAAGTCCGAGGAGGAATGAAAGAATATCTATTTTACATAAAAGATTTATCCATTTTTCAACACCAACTCTATGTATATAAGCACACACACACTCACATACACATACACACACACACTCTCTCTCTCACACACACACACACACACTCACTCACACACACACACACTCACATGCAAACAAAAAACTCACTCACAAACACAAACACGCACAGTGGAATGAGATACCAAGTGATAACGAACTCACTATGGTAGATATTACACTATAGATATAAAACAATGCAAAATCAATATTGTATTTGGATCATTGTTGTACTAGACAACCTTGTTTCAATAAAATTTGCTGTCTTTAAGTATCTGTGCTTTGAAGGGGTTAAATGAAAATGACTTGAAAAGATTCCTCGATTAAAGTGGGAAAAAAATAACAAGTCTTTCATTATTTCTTTTAACTATCGATCAATAAAATAGAAACGAGAGACTGGTAGAGATGAGATTTTTTCAATATATATATATATATATATATATATATATATATATATATATATATATATATATATATATATATATATATATATATATATGCAGGTAAATATGTGTATGCACATTAAACACAAAATAATAAACTAACATACATGCAATCACGTGTATATAGGATCTATCCATCATTTGAATACGCATATTCTCAGTCCTTATAGAGGTTCACATAAACACACACACACACGCATACGCATACACACAAACACACATACTCACACGTGTGCGCTCACAAACACAATCAACTCTGTATTCTGATCCTTGTTGTATTGGTCAACAATTCATCAAAAAAACTCCCCGCCTTTCTTTGCACTTTGTCGTAAAAGGGTTGAATCAAAATGATCTGAAAAAGGTCTCCGTATTGAAATTAAAATTTAAGAAAGAAAATCAAGTGTTTTTATAATTATTTCAATAACAATCAATGAAAAAGGAAATGTTGTCTTGCAAAGATAATATTTTTTAAGAAGCCGATGAGCTTGTCCGCACCACTGATCAAAGGGCATTGAATTCGATTATCCATACACTATCGTCTGAATTTTAATTGCAACAATCAAATTCATATCACGAACCATTCCATGTATTAACAATCGATATTATGAATATGATCAGACCTTGGATGAATAAATCTGAATATTTAAGATGGAATGAAAATAACTTTTATAAGAAATGAAAAAAATCAATTTTAATCTAATTTTCCAAGAAACATCAACTTTAATCAAATTGAATTATGGGATTATACACCCTATACAACTATTCGTGAAAAACTTAATGTACTAAAGGTCCGGTTTTATTTCTTAATACTTTTTATGACAGTTCAATGCATGTGAATAAACAGTAAAAGTACAGACTTCCCCTGCTGTACAAAAGTAGATAGTTCCTATAGAAATATTTTGAATGTCGAAATGGCGTAAATCGAAGAGACGATCAAAATTAGTTCATATTACAAAAATTTTTGATCATTGAAAACCCCCTAGAATGGAGATGGTAGTATTTCAAGCTGGGTCGTCAGATGTTGAAACTGTGAGAGGTGCAGGAAATTGGGCTGTAGGAGCATGAGGGTTCGCAAAAGCTCTATGACAGCTCACAAACGCTGAACACTATTTTTGCATTTTTACCCCCCCTTTTTTTTTTGTAAAAGTGAAAAAGTGGTGTAAAGTCAACTTTCAAAAAGCGGGGCTACTTGTTGAGGAATTCATAACCCAAAATCATAACATTTTGTGTTACACAAGATGTATCTATGAAGTTAGAATATTTCCTATTCTTTTCCGTGAACAAGTTTTATGCGACTGTATGTTTTGAACGGTCAGAGTATCATACAGTATTGAGAAAAATAAATACAGTTTAAGTTTAAGTACATTTTTTCAGTTCAAACTATGAAGTCGTAATTGCTCAAAATGATGGCCGTCTACAAAATACAGAACAAGGTATCTCTCTCACATTGAAAAATTTCATGAAGGAGCATGGCATAAAGTTTCATATCGCTAAAAGAAGGGCATGCAAAACTGATAAAACGTTTGGAGTTAACTCCTCTTTGGAATTTTGTTTGAGCTGACTGGGTAAGCTGAAAATATATTTTATGCATGATAAGAAGGAATCCATCCCAGAGCCAGCACCTCTCAACTGCACCAAATGTTGGGTTAGAAGTACGCTCTTATGTCTGTTGCAATAGCCGACGGCATTGGTATTTCACCGTGTAATACGTGTTTGAGCCATGTCCCTATCTGGTGGGTATACAGTTAATCCCAGACCGAAACCAGTATATCAGATGCTGACAAAGACTCTCACAACTTTCTCTAATTTTATTCACATAGGTTCGTCAGTAATTCCTTAGTCTGATGGTATAAAGTAGCATTTATTCTACTCCAATATCTTGTCAACATAATCTTCTTTATTATCATTTTTAAGTATTTTTTCACCTTCATCCCAATTTCATTCGCTTTTTATCGCAACTTTGAATATGATCGTAGTTCTACTGCAATAATTGAACAGCGTAATCGGAAAATGAAGCGCAAGCCCGCGGTGAGAATCGAACTCACAGTAGGTCTAGTATACACCTGGCCGCTTTTAACCATTCAGCCACCGGGGGCATTATAGTAAAGCAGAAACTGATTTTACACCCCAAAACTCAACTCCTTACAACCGATATTCCACGCTGTTGATGTTTACTTTTGAGACCTGGCAGCCTTTTAATACAACGATATCAAAAAAAAGAAAATTAAGTCTACGATGAAGAATTTCAACATTATTATTGATTTTGACTCGTTTTTTTTTTTTACCTTCATTTCATTTGCTTTTTATTGTTATTCATGCTTTTCAATGATGGCTGTAGGATTACAGTCCGTTTCAAAGTTGTGATAAAAAGCATCTGAAAGATAAAAAAAAAATAGTCAAAATTATCAATAATACTGCGATAGTTCACCTAAGAACAGAATTAAAAAGGAACTTTTTTTTCAATGCACCGAATCCAACGCTCAGTTTGAACGCATAGCTCGAACCTCAGTGAACCATCCGGAATTCAGCTTATAACTATGTCCGTTCTGCGCTATTTACTGTTTAAATTGCAAAGCTTCATAATTTCTATTTCATATCGAGTTAACGTTAAGCTTTGAAATTGCTTCCTGAAAATAGATGGTTAATATTTCATTTATTTTGTCCATATGTTGCTATATTAATGTGGAAATCTATTTTCAAGCTCAATTTTGCGAATATTTCCTAAGGTGTTAATATGAAATCATTCATAGCACATTAATGGAAGGGCAAATCGATCAGAATTATCTTTCTCGTGCATCAAAATTACGTTAAAAAACGTCTTCAAAAATTTATCGCATGGCAAGGTTCATAACAAATATATTAGGTCTCCTAACTCTCAAACTCGAAACCTCTGTATTATTTTCCTTTTTTTGTGCGTCTAATTGTTTATGTGCTCTTTTAATCTCTCTCACCTTGAAATAAAAAACAACCAAAAAACCTTTTCCTCTTTTTATATATACTATGCACCCTTCATACAGTTAGTCAGGAGGGAAAATGCAAAAGCAGGTTGCACCACTTGAAAAAAGAGTTGCGGAGGCTTTTGGGAATTTTTGGCATCTTTCGTCAACATTTCTGGATGATAACATCAAAATTCAGCGTTTTTCTTGCAAATGAAAGGTTGTTATAGTCTAGATATTGAAAAACTGCTATCCCCTAGTGAATCATTCAACACATTTTTTGATGAAAACTTTTTGATATTCCACTTTCTTCGAACTCTTGTACTTTTGCTGCTATTCAACTGAATTCCATATCTTTACCTTATCAACAGACGTTGTATCAGCAAGTTAAAGAAGAAAAGGCTTTTCTGATGATTTTCTGTCCCCCTAGTCGAAGTTAAGGAAATGGTTTTACGCGCAAGATAATTCCTGTCGTTAGCAGCATGAAGATCAGACTCAAGCATTGCCCCTATTTTCTATTCGATTTGTCCTAGCTCATCATTACTTCCAGAGCATTTGGCTAAAGTAAGCTCTGTGAACCCCCTGCAATGTTTGTTAAGATCAGTACGTATAAGATGGGCAGGTTTTCGATGACTAAGCCGAATTTTAGCATCATATTTGCATGGCAATGGACAAGTTGTAGGCCTTATACAAAAAGACAATGTTTCCTGAAATCAAACTTCATGCAGCCATTTTATACAGGAGCGTCTGATCTCAAATGTTTCGGATGTCGAGCATCTCTCAATTCCTTGCTTCTGCTAAGTTACTCGAACTCTCAATTATTGATTTGAAAGTTTATGAAGATGTACATTTTCTATGAATCTGTTTTATACCAACATTTTCCACCTCTTCATGTACGCTGCAACCTCTTCATTTACTTGATATTTGGATATTGTCAATTCAAGTTTCAGAGACACTTTCTCTTTCTGATATTGAACAGACCGATTTGCAGGTCTTAATACTGAACAGTTCCATTGTGGAACGGGGAGAGTACACTTTTAATGGAAAAATACTTTTTTACTCCGCACAAAATACTTTAATAATGGACAGTTCGATTTCTTAGGGTTGCTGATTGCTATACTGATCTACTCGCCCAAACCATAGAAGTGAATCACGTAAAACTTTCCATATGCACTCAATTTGACCCCGTTGATGTTTCTATTTCCAAAACAGTAACAAGAATTTCCAAATTTGTAAACATATAAAAATGTTTGGAAAATAGGAGGATTTAGAAAGTCAGTCAAAAATGATTTATTTCCAGAATTGAGTCATGGCATGTTTTTATACTTCCATGGTGCGGTCGATTAGTTAGTTCATGACGCAATCGAGAGATCTGTGGTTCGATTCTACCTGAAAAATGCATCATATTGTAAACAATCATGGTCATAATTTAAGACTCCGGGTGTACATATTAGGATTAAAGTAAACGGAACCAGTAAGAAAAATGCCCACCTGTATTTTTATCACGGATATCAAAAATCTGGAAAGCAGTGGTTGTTTGCTCATAGTTTTCTCATAACTGATGATAAAAAAGTATGATACAGAACCGGATATATATATGTATATATATGTATATATATATATATTATTGTGTCATCTGCAGACAGCTGTTTTGATGTATTAAATCACTTCAGTGTGGCTATAAAATTTCCATTAACCCATCCAGTACAGCGAGGCAGGATTGAAAACTTCGTTTCAGATCCGGAGACCGATATCCCACCACTGGGCTACGGAACGGACTGGTCAGTAAGGCTGAATTTAAGCGATATATTTTATTTACGCAGAAATTGCCCATCCACCTGAGTGCTCTATTTCTATTGAAGGGCATTATATATAATTGTGTGTGTGTGTGTGTGTGTGTGTGTAAGATCTCGTATTGATTAAAAAAAACCCAATAAGTACTGAGAAAAGGCGAAATAAATCATATATATATATGTGTGTGTGTGTGTGTATTTTATTGCATGTAATATAATATACTTATCTTGTTTTCAATGTTATGTTTTTTTCATCACTGGCGGTCTTGATTTGAATTCGAAAACTAACTTTCAAACTTACTGAATATAATTGAATTCAGGAACAATGTCGACACATAAAGAGAGAAATAAAGAAGTAAAATAAGTAAAAAAATCAAAAGGATGGTAAATAAAAGTAGACATAACAACAAACATGCACTAAATAAAACCGGTTGATAACCACAAACTGATAACACAAATGATTACAAACGACTGCAAAAAAGAAGTAAGATGCATGACAATGAAAAAATAATCAAAGAAAGAGCAAAATCAATAACTAAAATTTACACATTAGTCACAGATTGGCAACAATGCAGAAAAAAAAAAGCTCACATCTTACTGAAAGACCACAAAACCAACTTCCTTGATACAGTTGAATAATTCGCAAAACATATTAAAAAAGCAGTGGGAAAAAGTGGATTCAGAAAATATAAACAAGAATTTGATTAAAAAAAACAGCAGAAAACAGCAACAGACGGACAGAATAACAACACAAATAGTACGAATAGAAAAAAAAAAGGTTTGGTTTACCCGACCTTTTAATAAAAAGGTTATAACAAATGTTTGTAAAATATAAATGAAATAAGGAGGATAATCCTTCTCACGGGGGCAAAGTTTGATTTTCACTTTAAAACCTAATTCGTTGAATGTCAATTGATGCCCGAATTGAAAGATGCTAACTTTCAAGACGTTAACCCAAACCTGCACTCTAACTCTAACAAACCAAATAACCAAACTATTAACCTTTACTTTGACCTCCCTCTTTCCCTCAGCCTGGGATAGCCAAAAGCAGAAACACGCACACACTCACACATAGACATGTTCTCCCACATGTACCCACTTCTCAGCACACACACACACACACACATACACACACATTTTTTCGACGCACCATATCGTTCCAAAATTGCTTACATCGTGCTCCACATGCCCCTATTCCGTAATATATGTACACACTTGTACATCGTTGCTTTTAGAGATTTCTTGAGAAATAAAACTACTTCTCATTTTGAGCGCTGACGCAGACTCCATAAGCATGGACGAGTTTTTAATTTTGACCTACAAATGTGTATTGTAGGTGAATTTGGACCTGCTGATTTGGGATACAATACATGCACACACATTCTTTTGTACTTTATGATATCATCATCATCATCAGTAGCAGCTGCCATCATTAATCGACCAGCTACTGGATATAAGCCTTTTGCATCTCCTTGCTCTATCTGTTGTCATTTCTGCTTGCTAAGGACTCAGTTCATCTCTATTTTGTTGCTTGATTATTTGTATAGTATCCTTTACTTTAGTACTTTTTTTTGATCCATGATTATCTTTTTTTCTATCTGTTAGGTATCCAAAGCATTACTTTTCCAGGGTTCTCTGCACGATTCTAAATTTATTCTCAGTTCTTTTTGTCTATACCCATGTTTCACATAAGTGAGTCATAGCTGGTATAATACATTCATTATACTGGATGACTTTGAAAAACGTGAAGGACTCGATGCACTATAATTGTTGAAATACAACTTAAATGGTTCCTTGAGATCTCGGCGATTTCATTGTTTAAGCTATTTAGCATCAAGTTAACTATCAGTGTGTTACTACTTACAAATTTGAGAACCATTCAAGTTATATTTTAGAGACTACGGTCTACCAAATCCTCATGCATCGTTTTTTCTGGTGAACCGATATACTTGAGGCTTTGAGCACATTAACAAGGTGCTCCTCGATACGTTTCTGTTAATACCAAATTTTTTCCAGCTGATTGTTATGAGTTGTTTTATTTAGACGAACTAAACCAAGACTGCAAAAGAGTTGGCTTACACATGAGCTACATATATATATATATATATATATATATATATATATATATATATATATATATATATATATATTTATATATATCAGTCTTTTATTGTCCGTCGTTGGACATAGACTTTCCCCAGGATCTGCCACAATTCCTTATCATGGTTGTCGCAGAGCTAGAATTTTTCGAATTTGTCTAGTTAATCTCTCCATCTTGTATTCTGTCGGTCTCACTTTCACATGTGATCTCTGGGGATCCATGTTGTGGGTCATGATATATATATATAAATATCATTTTTGCATATGGCTTTTTGCTGTTAAGTGTGTTTGTATTCTGCAGTCACTGTATAATCATGAAGAAATATAAGCTTTTTTGTTCTGTTTTTTTTCTTCTTTCCTTCCTAACTCGATGACTTGGAGCCTCATCAATTCGGTACAAGGAAAATATTTTCCTCCTGGCAAAATATTGTATCACAAAATACACAGGATTCGACTCTGAGCCTAAATGTTTGCAAAACATCCACATGTTTGTCTAAATTATCTACAAAACAAAAGTAAACAAGTGAGCAACGATTTAGCGCCGTTCTGTCTATGATGGGTGTTTTCATTTGTTGTAGGAACATTTTTTATCCGTATTAACATGTCAATGGAAAGTTAAAGTATAATGAAATAATCATTATCAGATGAATCTTGGAAGAAATAAGTAGAAACAAATAAATTGTCTGTATATCAGAAAAGTAATCAATTTGATCGGTGTTGTTTGTTATATGCAGAGGAAGCCACCGATTGTGATCACTTCGTGATAGAATCTTTTTGATAGCAATTATTGGCTGATAACATTAAAATGAGAATATGAAATTGTAACAAATTACATTCATCGTTATGAACATTATAAATTTTATTATCTTGTCACGAAAGTCATAATACGAACATTACGATGTATAGGACCTGATTTCGTATGGGTTCTATTCACAGTTATACCTCTACAATTAGGATTAAGTGCCATTCCTCGAGTTGTGGGAAGAAAAAACATGAATGGAATAGTAGCAGATAGTGAGGAAAAGGAAGAGGCTAGATGCTAAGTGAAGAACACATCAAATGAAAATAAAACATAGAAATATATTTGTATTAAATGAACAAGAAAAAAAAGCTTTATTTAAAAAAAAGTAAATGTTTGTCTACCTTGTATGCAAGTATTTTTTTATAAAATTCGTACTTTGGTGATCACTTTCCAGCAAAAGGTTCGAAAAGTTACTTCTTCATTGATCAGCCCTTTTACCAATGTTTTAATTGATCACCCGTTCACAGCGTTTTCGATTGAGTGACTACCCAGCCCTGTTTCCTATTTTTTATCATCAACGCTCACTGGCATTTCGTCTCCACTGCTTTTTAATTTCCATGTTCCACGTTTTCTTCTCTGTAAGCGACCTTGCTGTCAGTTTTTTTATAACTTTTGCAGACTTCTGTTTTCTTTTTCCGATTCTTCATCCCCCACATCTTCCAAAACTCGCTTTATATTCTGAATCTGGTCATTCCCTCCGCAGCTTCTTCACCATTTTAGATTAGGTTTTATTTTATATAAATTCATTTTTATCTGTTTTCTTTTTCCGTTTTCATGTGTTTGTATAAGAAGGGCGGTACCAATAGTGATAAAGAAGACAGATACATTGTTAACTGACAGCATTTTCCCTTTCGGTCAACATACCTGTTGTTATCTTCTCATTAAAAAAAAAACAAAGAAAAAAAAAAACAATCATCATTTTGTAATGTTCTGCTCAATGCATTCCCGTGTTATAAATGTATGTGTATGAACAGAAGAATGTATGCTTGGAATGTCTGTGCTGGAGTACGCATCACACATGAGTATACGTTTATATAATCTATCATTCATGATATGGTGTATACGGCATGAAATGCAGATGTGATCCAAGAAGGAAGGACATAAAATCATCAAACAAAAATATAAATAATACACACGTTAGAAATACATGTTTTTAGTTTGCATACAAAATACATGTAAAGATTGTGCATATATATATATATATATATATATATATATATATATATATATATATATATATGTGGTAGCTGCTTCTATATAGAGTTGATCTTACTGTTGAGCTAAGAAGTCGCCGCTGATGCAAAGAATCAAATAACTGATTTCACTTCAAATTCTACCTCTTCCTTCATTAATTGTATAAATTGGCAAAATTCATTTCTTTCACCGTGGACAATAATATTGCTAAGGAATGCGTAAGTAATCTGATAGAAGTAACAATAAATTGCGTTATATTATTTCGAGATTCCATTTGAAGTGGTCGCCCGTTATTTCACAATGAATGTATCACTTGGCCTAGACAACACAAATGGATTAAACAATTAAAGAAAATGTTGCTGCTGCAGGAATTGAAAATGCAACCGAGAGGGTCGCCATTTCAACATAGTGTTATTATTACAATTTAGCTAAACAGCCATCGATAATGTAAAGACCCACTGCTTCCACTCCAAAATTCTCATTTATTTTCATTCATTTTCTATACCAATTTTACTTGTCTTTTTCAGCCCTGACTAAAATATGTGATTATATATATATATATATATATATATATATATATATATATATGCACATAAATATGCAATTTGAGCAAATGCACCAACATACACGTGCAAACATAAATGCACACTCAGATATATATATATATTTATATATATATATATATATATATATATATATATATATATATATATATATATATATATGAATTGCCTTACGACTAAATAGCCAGCAGTTTAGCAGACTAAAATTTGCAACGACTATCTTTTGATAGAAACGGTAGAAACTTTGAGCAAGAAGTGATATTGACATGTTGAGCCAAAACAGAAAGGAAGACATAGAATGTAAGCTTGTGAATCAGCGCTCACAATTAAAACATTGGGAATCGGTGATTTTAATACGGTGATTAATGATACTGGAAGACTTCAGGAAAGAATTTTGGATCAATAGGCAGGAATATCCGGTTGGAATACTTATGTACCTCGTAATTGATTCTGTTATTTAGTTCAGCAGGGTAGCTGCAGAACTCAGGGCAAGATACTAGATGCAGTAGCAGCGTAGTGCTGTACGATAAACAGAACGTTGTAGCAAAGGCATCAATTGTCATGAGATTTTGCGCTGGACATGGCAAGAACAGTGCATCAAGATGGCGTGCTGGATCAACACTTTGGTTTTCACTCGATTATCTCTTGGGAGCTCTCGGTTCACCCGACCCGCCCTTACTCGCTTTTCAAAAGTAACGTATTTTGCCCTACGACACCATCAAGCCTTTTCCCTCCGTTTCTTGTTCCTTCTTACCTTTCAGCACTTTTCTTATTGTTTGATTTTCCTCCTGCGTGTTCTTTTGCGATGGAGATCAGGCGATTAGAAGATTGCTTTTCTCAAGGACAGATTTTTGTTGTCTGTAACGGTGATCTACAGTTTTTTTTTACGTTCATCTTAACTTCAAGTTTGAATCAGTTAAGAGCTTTTTTACAGATAGACTAACAAATATGATCTTGAGACTTGTACTCTTACTATACAAAGGCCAATGTCAATTTGTTTGTGGACTCGGTTGTCTCGCTAAAACTAACAGAAAGAGAGGAATCATGCGAAGCAAGACTCATGTCTTCGTGTTCACGTAGGATAAACCACACTGACCATTGTTTGTTTGATCACGTCTCAACTACTACTACTACTACTACTACTACTACAACAACCACTACTACTACTACTACTACTAGCGCCTTGTATTGAGATTTTTTCAAATTAGAACATTTAATGAGATCTAGAGATCTATTCGACAAAAGTTAAATTTTGTTTGTGGTATGCATGTTTCTTGTTTGTAATAAATACTTCTTCACTAAAATATTCATTCGTATAATTCATCAATACGAGAATTAACGTGTTTTATTTTTGACCGGAAACTAACTTAGTTTAGAATATTCTTTTTTTTTTTTTGTACCGAGCTTTTAATACCCAGGTGTATTTTCATTCATCTAGTTTCAGAAACTCGAGGTTGAGACCCAATTAATACCAAAAGTTTGCTCCAATCTCCGATCTCCGATCCTGGAACCGAATAATTATGTCCAGTACCAGATTTGCCCAATTTTGATCTTTGAAAAAACTAAATTGCAACTCTGGTTGGATCCATAAGAATTCCTATCATTGTTTACATGAATATTTCATTTTTGTTCTTAAATATTCTTCCTATTTTCAAATAATGCTCTTGTCAAATATACTTCTTGCGTGGGCATTTGTAAATTATACTTACATACTTGCTCAATGATGAAATATATTACTTATATATGTATGTGGGTGTAACAGAGTAACCCTTTTCTGACGTCAAAAGTGTGATAGAAACATCTTAAGAATATCCTACGACAACATAAAGCGTGATTGCTCAAAACCCTGCTCTGAACCACGATAGGAAGCCAGTCACAGCCACTCAATTAAAATGCCAGTTGGAAAAAAGGAAGTGAAAAGTGGTTGATAAAAAGGGAAGGTGTATGAGGATTTTAACAGCGGAAGTAAGAAAGATAGAAATTGAGGTTAGTGGCGTTAGAAAGGAAATGAAGCAGGATCAGGATAGAGAGAAAAAAGGACGGATGATCATTTAGAGATCATTTAGTTCATTTAGAGAAGAGGGTAAGTTAATCTGGTGAAAATATATTGATAGAAAAAGGACCTTCGCAGATAAATTAGGGGATCACAGGTTGGTTTCTAGGAGGGAGAGTTGTTGGGAAAAGCAACAGTTACGCAGGTGGCCGTTGACTGCTGGTCCATGCAGTAGGAGGACCGATTAACCCCTCTTTCTCTTTTCCTCCCTGTCTGTCTCTGTGTCCGTCCCTCTCTCTACGTGAGTGAAGATTTTGTTTGAATACTATCGATGTATTTTCGGTTGGCAGTATTGAAAAGAAATAAATGTCTGTTGGCTCATGCGATAGAAGGACTAATTAACCTCTCATTCTCTCTACCTCCTTTCTCTATTTCCTTCTATGTGAGTGAAGATTTTTCTTGGTCTCCAAGTGAAGACTATCGGTGTATTTTCAGTAAGCAGAATTTAAAAAAAATGAAGGTAATATTTTGTATTCCGACATGAGTCTTGCATATTTCGTTCCTCTCTTTGCTGCAACCGTACATGGAACGGAATGCATCAAGATATACGACATTAAATGGTGTCGCTATTATCCTGAGATCTTACACACCATTAAGGTAAACGTGCGAGAATCATGCTTAACATCACATGGAGAGATCACAAGTCAGCACAGTATTTTAGGGGAAAAATGAGTCAGAGATATCATAGAACCTATCAAGAAACTCAAATGCCAATAGGATGGCCACGTTGCAAGAATGGCAGATAACCGATGGACATCACGACTCACAACGTGGATCCCCAGGAATCATATGCCAAACTTCGGTCGTCAGAAAGTAAGATAACGTGACTAACAAGACAAATTTAGAAAGTATTGTCTCTTTTACGCCCATGTTAGATAGATCTGACGAATCATAGTGAATATCCATGTCTAAAGACAGACACTAAATGACTGATGATGTTGATGATGAGCCAATAACACATGTGTAGAAATGGGGGATGCTGACTATGCTACATCAACGGTCTCCTAGTCATAAATATTTTGACGGAAATAAAACTGAAAAAAGAAAAAAATGAAAATTCAAAAGATTTAGTGAAATGGGCTACAAAATCGTTATTAAGACTGATGTTGAATAGTCAATTTTCTAAACTTCACGATCAATCCAAAATGTGAAACACACCAAAATTACGCTAAACACAAACGTAGACAGCTGCATGTAGACATAAAATCTAACCACCCACTATCATTATTCAAACAAATTCCTAACATCAGTAAACTCTACACGTTGAATAAGAAAGTATTCCAAAGAAAGCACTTTAGAATACGAGAAAGTTCGGAGAAGAGTGGATGTAAAAAGTACGTACTAGAATTGAATGAAGAATCAAAAATAAACGAAACAGCAAATTGAATTGTTTGAATCAGTATTAGAAATGTTATACGGTTCACTCCCACTTTAAAATAGACACATAAAATCCAATGTACGAAAAAGGTTTATCCAATTAGTAAAAAAAAACATTTCCAAGTAGTAACAAGCTGCACAAAATACTAAACGTTATCAACATCAAGTTAGAATCTAGTTGTATATGTAAGTTTGAAATATTTAATAATAAATGCTATAATCATTATAAAAAAACATCAAACAAATAGAATATAAAACAGCTAAAACGCAAACAGGAAAAATTGCTATCGTTGGAAACCCGAAAAAATTGTCGTAAAACTTGACTGCTTAACCAAAGAAACAGTGTACTTAGCAAAGATCTCAAGATTAGGAAACCCCAAAGTCGTGAAGGTACACTTGAGAATTACTAACTCATATTTCAAGGCATGGAGCCAAATGATGGCCTAAAGTTGAACACATACAAATGACAACCATTGCATTGGGAAATGCACAGAATTGATGTAGACGAGCAGGCATGAAACAGGACAGAAGCCGAAACTGAAGTTGTACTCATGGAAAGTGATACTTAACTTTAACTAACGTGAAAATAGTAAAAACTAAACTTGAAGTTAACAAGGAATTAAGGTATACTAGAAACAGCAAATTGATAAACATATAGTAACAAGATGTATATGTAGATATAGATACATATATATATAAAAGATTAAGTTATAAAATCTATATATAGATTAAGTTATAAAATCTCAAATGACCAAGAAATCCCTTAAAAAACAAAAATAACTTTGATAAATGGATAAAAACCATAAAGTGATGAAAAAAGAGTGTTTTGATTTCTACAGTCATCTTAATATATATATATATATATATATATATATATATATATATATATATATATATATATATATATATATATATATATATATATAAACAAAGCAACACTATACGGTCCCTTTCCCTATTCGGAATCACATCGGGCTGCCAGGCTAGGCCGACAAAAAACAAGACTGTCAGGCTAGACCGACCTATAACATAACACCGTGGGTCAGTCCCGAAAAAAGTAGGCGTAGTTGGAGCCTACGTCTCCACAGTTCATTTGAATTTTTCTAAAGTCAAATATACTCTGTATTTTTGGAAATAAAATCTCATTTCATATTGTGATCTATTTCTATTTAATACATATACACATGCTTGTTGTATATTCATCACTGTTCACTCTTATATATATATATATATATATATATATATATATTATGTGTATGTGTGTGTGTGTGTGTGTACTTATCTCACTTCTCTCTCTCTCTTTCTCTCTCTCTCTCTCTCTCTCTCTCTCTATATATATATATATATATATATATATATGTATAGTGTTGGTCGATTATAAATTTTCCTTCTTTTGGCAGGTCGCGTATCCACAGCTTTTTTTATGGTATTCTGCCAAAGTCAGCTAAGCTGAATAAATATCACTCTATATAATAAATCTACAGATGAACAACATCGAGCTGGAACAAGACTTGTTTTTTTTTTTTTCAACAAATACATTATTTGTTTGTAGTTGTTTTACATAAAAAAAGTATTTTGATCCACCTGACTGTGTACATATCCATATATGTGTGTGTTCGTATTACACATGTGTGTGTATGTGTGTGTACGTGTCAGTGTTTGGGTGCGTGTATGCGAAATAAAACTCAACGTTTATTGCTATTTTGCTTGAAATAATTCTCTACTGAGTCTTAATTTTTTTTACTTTCATTTCTTTACCCAAACTGAAAATCATGTTTTTTTTCTCTCTCAAGAGGACGCATTTACGGTTGACATCACTTGGAAGCGATACTAGAGATAAATCATGTTTTAGTTTGGCAATTACAATAAAAAGCACCAATGAAGTACCGCTTTCGACAAAATCGTATTTTCCATGAGAAGAGAAGGCAACATTTACATTGATGAAGGCAGCTTGACTACCATGTGTTTTTTGTGCTCTCTTGCAGGTAAAATGGCGGATTCCTTTATTTTGATGGCGGCAGACGCAGACTTTAAAGCAAAGGTTCGTTCATCCATCAACCAAAAGCAAACACGGAAACAACTTATTTACCAGTATTTTCACTCAAAAATAGACAAAAAACTATATACATATATATATATATATATATATATATATATATATATATATATATATATATATATATATATATATATATATATATATATATTCTACACTCACTATTCAAAAGTATTTAGCAACGTGTTTTATCAATTTAGGACCAGTATCGGGAAAAATAATGATAGGAGGGGAGGAAGAGGTGTGATGACATTAAATTGTATGATGTCATTAAAATGTGCAACAATTTGTTTAATCAGCTGTTAATGTCGTCATGATAGAATATCTAATGCCATCATGAAAGCAAAAAATGACTATTCACGATAGTACAAGCAAACTATTTCCATATTGCAAGACTTTGGAACTATGAGATTGATTTGTCTCGAAGAAAGACTGCTTATTCTTCTTCCTCCCCCTGATACTAGTACCAAGGATGGTGGGAACATCGATGAACCTATGGTTTTTATTTATTAATAATATTGATGACTACATCCTAGTCTATATCAGGCCGTATTCAATGCATTGCAAAAGTGCAGACTGCACAGACCCTCAAGATTTTAGGCCCCACAAAAAATGTTTCAAATATATATCTTAATATTCTTCATCAATTTCGGGTAGATTAAATGAAACGTATCAGTAAAACATGTTTGAGATTTATGTTAAATAAAGATAGATTATTGATCTTCAGAAGACTTCGCGTTTGATGGAACAAAATAATTCTATGATTATTTCATTTTTGTTTTGCTTCGTTTGAAAACGTTAGCTGAAACAATAGGAGAACAGACCATGAAATGTAACTGGGAATGTTACTAGAATTTAAAGAAATGTTACCCGAACTGGGCAGCATTGATGATGAATCCGGCCATGGTTTTTATTCTCTGTTCCTATATGGTCAGCTGGCATCTATCTATCATCAACCCGTGGCCAATAGTGAGCCTTTGATGTCATTGCGACCTTTTTTTTTCATTTCTCACCTTTGTTCGTAAGTCACGATTCGCCAAATGACTACGTGTCAGTCAGGCCCGAAAACTGGCACTTGCTTTGGTCTCTTTCACGGCAGAGTGTGTCTCAGCTGCAAACTGATGTATGTCGCCGGCGGGACAGTAAAAAAAAAGATTTCATTTTGACATTTGACCAACTTGTGCTGGCATTGATTGGTCCCAAGAGTAATATTTGTTTACAGGGACAGAAACTGTGGGAGATAGGAACTGGGCCAAGTTTATTCTTGGAGAGAAATAAAAACTTATATATATATATATATATATATATATATATATATATATATATATATATATATAGAAAGAGAGAGAGAGAGAGAGAGATTAATTGTAAATTGTGTTGTATTGTATAGAATCTCTCATTTGAAATGATCTTGCGTCATTATAAGGCTAATGTATCATTTGCCCAGGACAACGCAAATAGAATGAACGATTAGAGAAATGGGGATGCAGTAGGAATAGACGTTGTCACTATGCGGTAGCTGCCTCAACTTAGCATTGCTCTAATCATCATATATATATATATATATATATATATATATATATATATATATATATATATATATATATATATATATATAAATATATAATGTGTACTTTAGAGAGTGAGACGGACTCGGGAGTGAAGTTTTTGGTGGTAAGGTTTATTAATCCTTATATGTCAATAGTCCATACATGTTTCGGGATTCTTCCCATCATCAGTGGTGTGTGTTGTGTGAGTGTGAATTAAAATGTACCATGTGGAACCAGAGTCCACAGCCAGGGGCTATGCATTGTGGGTAAGTTTTGTTGTCAGGGCTACTAGAGGCCTCCTGCTGAATGTAAGAATGACCAGCAGGTATTGGGATTTTGGTAAAGCAGCAGCAGTTGGTCTTGGGGAGGGCAGAGTGTGTCAAGGTAGGGGGTAGTGTTGTGGAGGTGGATTTTTTGGTATGTTTGGGATAGTGTAGAAGGAGGGGTGGTGGGGTCAAGGAGCTACATAGGCATCAACCTTAAAAGTTACTGAAAATGTTTTGGCTATGATTTGGACAGGGGTTATAACAGGCTAAGGTGAAGTTTTTCCTATGGGTCTAGGTGACTTTGAAGCTTCCATTATTGAATGTGTCTTAGATGTGGGTGTGAGGATATTAATGGTAGGAGTTGTGTGTATTAGTGTTCTGTGTGGTGAGGGTTGTTCAGTTTAGTATTTAATCCATTAGGATATAGGGTTTTAAGTTTGTTGATCCACATGTCTTCGTGTTTTTCTAGAACTTTAGTTATGTCAAATGGAGTAGTTTTATATATATATATATATATATATATATATATATATATATATATATATATGTATATATATATATATATATATATATATATATATATATATATATATATATATATATATATCGGATCAGGACTAGTTAAGCATATTTTGTTTCCACCAATTGATGTCACCACTATTAGCCTCATTTTGAGCGGAACAACTTTGCCCTTTTTGCTACGGAGTTTGAGTCTTATGCGTTTAGAGCAAGAGCATTCTTTCGTGAAAAACGTTTTTTTTAACCCTTGTTAGTAACTTTTTCACTATGACCATCACGTCCCATGATCACTGCATAATGTGGTCGACAAAATCGTGGTACATGGTCATGAGAAGTGGCAATTAAAAGTATTGATAGTACATTTAGAGCAACTTTTGTCAGAACTTCTTCTTTGAATAGAATGTAAATGAAATCATATGTTTGTGGCTAGTCAGTACACTTCAAGTTGGGCTCCTTGGTCCATTCTAATTGTATGCAATAATATCAGGGGGAAAAACATTAAGAAAACTTCAAACAAGTCAATTGTGTCGTTATTCTTTTCTCAGCATTCTTTTCCCATCTCTCACCTTATTACAATGCGTCATCGAGCTCCACCCTCATAAGGTTCCATTTGTCTTACAAGGGTTTCATTATACTCCTAAAACCTTCCTTTATACTCTAATATATTCTTCTGTCGGGTTTAAAATTTTATGCTTCTTAAATATAACATTCTATCGAACACATCTTTACTTGCTAAATAGAGAACTAACATGCCCAATCAAATTGAATCACTCATATCTTGGGAAGGTTGGCTCACTTTTTCCGAATGTTCAAATGATGGTATAATAAACTTGAAAATGTCTCAGATTTAAACAACCCATCAAAATGAAGTTTCTCTCAAATGATAATTTTGGTCGTATTTTTGTTTTAATGTCTTAGTTTCACATGAAGTTACATCCATCAAAGTGAAAAATGTAAAATTGGTCTCTTTTATATGCTGCCATGATCTTTGTGTGCGTGAATTTCATTTACATAATGTACGCACACACATGTCATGTTTAATATATATATATATATATATATATATATATATATATATATATATATATATATATATATATATATATAATCGTTAAAAACAACCGAAAGAGGACAAAATTAATGTCAAAAATACTTCAGAGAAATAAAATGACATTTAGGAATGCAAGAAAAAAAAAACACCAACAAACTAAATAACAAACAATCCTCCAACAAGTGGAAATTACAGATTTGTTAATTTAATAGATGCAAAAAAATAGATATGTGATAAATACATTCAGCTATAATCGAATAATGAAGATAAACTGAAAAGAGTGACGAAAAACAGAATGCTATACGGAAAGGAACTGAATAGGAAAGTGCAAATTTGACAAAGAGTCAACGAAATGAAGAATCACCGGAATTTCTAAAGAATAAAGATATTTATTGTGCTTGTTGTAGACCAGCTATTGTACTGCACATATCATCACGATGCCAGAGAAGTATTTGGTGATAACAAAAATATTTCTTCAATTACCAAATTCATTTTTTATAACCGAAACACATTAAGGTGGAAACACATTACAGGTAATTAAAAGTGACTAATAAATTTCAATAAGAGCACAAAAAATAAATGGCAGTATATTACAGGAGATGACACCTCATTTATAAGTTTACACACCAACCCATTAATTAACCCTACATTGCAAAGGGACGAAAGAAGAAGGAAAACAGAATGAACGAATGAAAGAATAAATAAATGAAAAGAAGAATGGATGAAAAAGGAAAGGATAAACAATAAGGAGAAAAAAGCAAAAAACGAAAGATATATGAAAAGAAGGAGAAAAGTGAGGACAGACAGAGAAAGGATCAAAGTATGTGTGTGTGTGTGTGTGAGAGAGAGAGAGAAAGAGAGAGAGAGAAAGAGAGAGAGAGAGAGAAAGAGAGAGAGAGAGAGAATAGATAGTATGGAAGAAAAAAATGAAAGAATGAAGGAAATGTATAGGAAAGAGAGACCGAAGAGGAACAAATGATTAATGAAAGAAGGGAAGGGGAAGAATTTAAAGGGAAAAAGAATAAAGATGGAAGAAAGAAAGAATACAAAGCGATAAGAAGCGGTGGTGAATGAAAGAAGAACATAATTAAAGAAAGAATGAAGGAGGGGGATATTGAAAAAGTGAAACAGAGAAATAATGAAAGAAAAAAAAAGAAAGAAAGAAAGAAAGAAAGAAAGAGAGGAGGAAAAATGAAAGCAAAGAAGAATGTAAGATTGGAAGAGGATAGAAAGAACACGTAAAGAAAGGAAATAAAAAATGACATAGGTACAGGAAGAGAAAGAATACGGAGAAAGTATGAAAAGAGAAGGAATTGTTTTTGTATTCAAAGAAAGAATGTAAAACAGGCTGGAAAGGAAGAAAGAAAGATAAAAAAAGAGGATGAAGAAAAAGGAAAGGAGGAGGGAAGAAAAGGAAAGGAAAAACGAAAGACTATCAAAGGAAAGACTGTGACAATGATTGAATAGTTGGGTTGAAGGCTGAATGATGTGAAGCGGCAATGAATAATGTTAGGGAGGAAGAGGCAACGGTGATTGATTGCCCAACCAAATATCTCTGACTAACCGCATGGAGTTCACTCTTTGCCTCGAAAGCACTGAACTAAAAGACACTTCAAGTAAGCATAGTGACATTTTACCATCGGTAAGAGAACGAATCATCCATCTTATTTGTGGAAACCTGTCCATCTTTCTCTCAATCTATCCAGTCATCTATCTTTCTTCATACTAAAATGAACTCCAATATAAGCATCTCCCTATAAGCTGAGCTTAGTCCGGTAGAGAAAAGGAAGATTGTGTTGTGACAATCATCCAGGTTATCAGTCTACATTGAAAATCAGAAGTCATAATTACGATTTTATCTATCTTCCTACATGTTAAAATGGACTCCAATACAGCATCTCCCAATATCTACAAGACTGTACTTAGTCTGGTAGAGAAAAAAAGAAGATTGTGTTGTCACGATCATCATCATCATCATCATTATCATCATTATTATCATCATCATCATCATCATCACCACCACCAGTGGTTAGGGGCAAAAGGATATATCTACAGATGACGGAGCAAAAACATATATATATCGTAGCAGTCACCTTCTTACCAGTGAAAAGTGATACCATCTTTTTTATACGGGTACACTTAATTAGGATTACAATTATACAGTGCAGTTATCCTTCATCACTATTAGGTTCTAGCTTTCAAACCTCTTCACTTCAGATGAGGAGGCCTAATCCAGGGGTAGACAAATGACCTTTTTGCCTGACCCCCCACCTTGTCAGCAGACGCCCATGCCATCAACCAATTCATAGTTAATCTTTGCTAAATGAAAGCCGTTGCCCGTTGCAAGATAAAAGCCCTGACTAACAGATTGAACTGAGCCGCCATCGATTACAATAAAACGATTTTGAGTTGGCAATAGAACTGATATGCCGGGAAATTCCATCATTCGTAGGTATTGGGTTCATCTATTTGGGAAAGTTTTTGAGCGCCCCTCGACCGAAAAAGTCGGAAATGGTGCATGGAGGTACAGGGAACTAGATGAAGAGTGAGGGCGCTGCCTCTTGAACAGCTACCAGCTGAACATATGCTGAGCACTCTTTTCACTTTTCTTCCAAAAAAACAAAATGATGACGTCAAGTAATCTTTCAAGAAGTGGGATATACCTGAGGTCGTAGAGCAATCTCTCGGTGATCATTGCACTCGATGCATAATTCGAAATTCTAAAATATTTATCTACGATTTTTTGTCAGTACCGATGCATATTTCTACCCTTCCTAAATTTTTTTTCTATTTGCTCAAAATTTACACATGCACACGCTCACATACACAGCACACATACTCACACGGCACACACACACACACACAGAGAGCACGTGCACGCACACAAACACATTCACTAACAAATGGCACGTGTGCATACACGTACATATTCTTTTTTTAAAACGATTTGATATATGATTGAGATTTTCTTGCTCTCTATGTTTTTTTTTTTTTTATGAAACCCTAGCCCTTAGAGACCGAAAAACATATTTTTGAGTTTTAAAAGGAAAAAAAATCCTTTATTGAGATTTCTTTCATTAAATTCTGGAAATATCTCCTTTTATTACGATTTTTTTAGCATTTCAAAGCAGAATCTGATGATATGACCTGTGAAAACATCTGAGATCAAAACAAACCCAACAAATTCTCACAATGATATGTTATTTTCAAAAATCCCCTCTGAGAATTACTACAGGGTTCAATTTACGATCGAATTGGTTTATGAGTCATTTTTTTTTGTCGAACTCCTGTCTGTCAGGAGTCGACTATGTTTTTATCATGTATCAACAACCTACGGACTTCAACAACAACAACAATAACAACAACAATAATCTTAATCTGATTTAGGGGAATCAACTCTCCACTGTTTGTCTGTCACGTTTAACCAAATCGATGAATGAAATTAACATTTCACAACCGAAATTTGGAATCATGATCAAGTGATGATGATGATGATGATGATGATGATGATGATGATGATGATGATGATGATGATGATGATGATGATGATGATGATGATGATGATGATGATGATGATGATGATGATGATGATGAGGCTCTTACATATCTATGAAAATCTATGCAACAAATACGCGTGGAATTATTTTCATAAATAGATAAATTTGGAAAAAAGACACAACGAGTGATTACGAGGTGGTTCTCTCACCTCTGATGCTGAACTAATAAATACCACATATTTACAGAAATGCATGTAGCAAATACGCTATGGTTAGTTTGATCCAGTCATTTATACTAAAAATACGCATCTTATTTATCATATATACGAGACAGAATTTGCAATAATAATCTCCAGCAGAGGAAGAGCTATTGAGTTTGATCATGCAGCAGTAAAACGTGTTTTTTTAAAAATCTTTTTGGATTCATTGTTTACGAAAGGGGGTAAATACTCTAGATTACAAATACAAATACCCACCCTAACAAAAAACACAAACACACACACACACACACACATATGTATATATATACATATATATATATATATATATATATATATATATATATATATATATATATATATATATGTATATATATGTATATATATATATATATATATATATATATATATATATATATATATATATATATATAAAATTTTTTAACGCTTGAGAGAGAAATTTTATTAATCAATTTTTTTTTATATAATCTCAACTTTTATTCTTCCATATTCAATCCAATCAGTATTATTTCAACTCATATCTAAGTTTATTTTTTGAATTTTAGAACCTCAGCGCATGTAATTCAGTTATATTTGTATTTATATCAGCATTTTATTCATTATTATGGAGCTGATCGGTTGTTTTATCATAGCCCTATTTTGGGAGTTTTAAAAACAGGACAGATTCCCTACTATTGCATCCCCCGTCGTATTCACGTATGCTTATATCAATATAACTAATCCATAATTTAAATTCTGTTGTGAAGATGTGAACATATATACTTTAACAAGGTTTATGCCAAATTCTCAGAATGTATTATTTTATGTGTTTCACGAATAAATTACGAAGAAAGATGTTTCCTGCACCTTTGAAACGAATCGTTGTTACTATTGCCGATCCTTTTGGATGAAGGCTTTCTTGTACTCTCTGGGGTGGTGAAAACAATAAAGAAACAGGTATGGGTAGTCATTTTATAGAAACTGTCACCTGGCACACGTTTTGAGCTCGCTTTGTTAAGGGTGCCCAATTAAAAATTGAAAGAAGAGGTGATCAATGAAAAAGAATGATCACGAACGTCAACGAGCTCAAATAACAATACGTCTGATAAAAGCTGCCAGTAAGTTAAAGCCAAAGAGACAGCAAACCATCAGTAAATTCTTAAGAGAAACCAAGAATCACATGGAAAAATGCAGAAATATCAGCCACTAACAACAAGAAAAGATTTTTGAGTAACTGAGTTAAACAAAATTTCAGAAAGAAAAGATAAGAGAAGACGAAAAAGATTACTCAATAGCAGCCATTGAATATATTCTCGAAAAAGATAGTGGCTTTAAAACTATCAAAAAATCCTTTACAAGAAAACATAAAATATATTGCGTTTGGAGTAAATGGGAACCTAACAACGTATGGAAAACGATTTCAAACGCATTCGAAAAATTCTTGCAGAAAACCTTTTATATCTCCCAGCGATAAGACAACAAACAGGGTATACAAATTACGAGTAACCAGTTAGAAGAATTCCAAGAAATTACTCCTTTGGGAGTGAAACAAGCCATCAAACAAACGAAAATGGAACAGCCATTGAGCCAGATAATATCACCATGGACCCGCTAAAAAGCTGGTTGAGTCATCATGAAACTAGCTATCGTATTTAACTTATGTCTAAGACAGAGTGGAGTCCCAGAAAATTGGAAAACTGCAAATATGATGCTATTGCATAAGAAACAGAAGCCTGGAGATCCACACAATATAGGCCAATAAGCTTACTCAACTGCATCTATAAACCTTTTATTAAAGTGATCACAGACCAAATCCCCACAACGCTAGATGAAAACTAACCACGAGATTAGCTGAATTAAGAAAAAAGCTACCCGACCAATGACCATCTCCAAATAGTAAATCAATTAAAAGAGGAAGCATCAGAATATAAAAAGCCACTAGTTGTTGCAGTTGTCGACTTTAAGAAGGCCTCGGAACAAGTGAGAATCCCAAAGTTCATTGATGCTAACATGTATCAGTATGAACTTACATAGTAAATTGGACCCCCCCCCTGCGAAAAACGTATTTTAGGATGAAATTTAAAAAACAAAACAAGGAACTTTTTTTTCGAGACATTAAGGAGTTAAGGTTGTATTTTTCATTCCTCTAGCTCCATTGGTACGGTTTGTACGTGTCACACATACATAGCTTGCCGGTCCAACTAACTTGAAACCTATTGGGACTTTCTTGATGCTGACTATGTTACCGTTGTTAGTTTTGGTTTCTGATTTGAACCAATTAAATGAATGTATAATTATTACAATATACTTGCTGGGTAGGCAGTTATGTATTCAGCTTGGGCTGGAACAAGGCTGCATCAGGATGGAAATATTTAAGTGGAGAAAGCCTGTCAATCTTCAAAATCATTTAAATTTGTGTCTTTTACATTTTCTTGACGAACGTCAGCAGTGAAATACGCAACCAATGAAGTCATCAAACAGACACATGTGCAAACAAAGGGCTTGATAGGAGAAGTCTTAAGGTTTAGAACTTCAGTAAATCAAAACAAAAAAAAAGTTATAAGAAAGGCTGAACACAGGCGCTGACCGAATAATACAGGCGAGAGGTAAACGAATTATGATCCGTAAAAAAAAAGACAAACAAATTCCAGATAAACATAGCAGTATCAAAACGGCAGAGTTCGGAAAACAACAAAAACTTATTGATGGGCGGATCATGATTGAATCATAAGTGGTTGAAGTTGAGCCACATCAGAGCCCTAAACCAATAAATAAGATGTTGGACTGACAGGAAATCAGTCAGATCGATTGATCATTATGAGATGCAAGCAGCATTCTCGCAGGGAGGAGGGGTCTCATCGTCCCGTACCGTACGTTACCGGGCACCTGGTAAAGTCACTCTCTCTTTTTTCCTGGGTCTATCTGTTTGTGTGTGTGTGTGTGTGTACGTGTGTGTGTGTGTGTGTGTGTGTGTGTGTGTGTGTGTGTGTGTGTGTGTGGTCGACGACATTGAAGAGGAAAAGCGTTATTCATTTGTTTTACGTTTTTGCAAACAATCTCTTCATCCAATATCCCTTTGTTACTTGATCCAATTCAGAGACCAGTCACCAGTCGTTTTCATTGGACTAGTTCTGTTACAGAAAGAAAATCATTCATGTAATCACATGGAGACTAGAATTTTCTAAAACTCTAACGAACAAAATAAAACTAACAACCAATGTGGTTTGAAAACTATGCAAAAAGAAAGAGAGGTACATCTGCATATTTTAGAAGTTGTTTGTTGTTTGAAAAGACATTACATATGAGTCATCCATATCATATATGAAAACAATGCACCAATAATAAGACTACGGGAATATACAAAAAAGATAAAGATATTAAAAGAAGTAAGACAAGGGGATATAATATCGTGAATAATTCTCACATCACTTGAGATATGCTAATGACGTTTTTGTGGCATCAGAAACGACACACGAAGTACAAAACATTTAACGTATATATTTACCAAGGACAATCTAGAGAAAGAACATGAAAGCGAAATGAAACAACACACAACGATTGTTTGAAAATCCTTTGATATGAATAGGTACGTATAGAAGAACCCCCTTGCTAAAATGTATAGAGCATAAAGCATACAATCAATGCATAATCCCAGCTATATGCCAAACATGGAAACCAACAAAAACGAACTGAAACCAATTTAGAATCGCAATGGAAAGATCAATGCAAGGGATAACTGAGAGATATAGAAAAAGATTAATTTGGATCAGATTAATGACTGGAATAAAGGATATTGTTAAAAAAAATAAGCCAAAAAATGGAGATGGTCACTCAGCAAAAACGTTTGATTACATATGGAACAAAAGGATAACTGATTGGTAACACAATAAACAGATTAAAACACCAGACACACACTGGAGGGATAGGATAGAAATGCTCGCTGGTAAGACATGGCAGAACCAGTGCAATCGTGGTCGTCATGGAAGAAATTTGGAAAGGCCTATGTCCAGCAGTGGACTCAAAATGCCTGATATATATATATATATATATATATATATATATATATATATATATATATATATATGTATGTATGTATAAACAGACTGATAGATTGATAGATGGTAGATATGATTAGACTGGTTCATAGATAAACAGACAGACGGGTAGATAGGTTGTTATGAACAGACTGGCAGATATGAAGCGTTAGATGGATGAGGTTGATATCTATAACATTTACCATCTGCCTAATCCTTCCATTGCATGTTATCGCCGCTTCGTGAAACGGCTTCAGTTCCCTTTGCCAATATTCAAAACCACACATCGTTTTCTGCCACACACCACGCCCAAACATCCGATTTCCTCGCCCACAGCCGCAACCCAACAGTTAAATAACAGCCCAGATTGGTTGCCCCACACCACGTGTTTATTGTATCTTCTCTGACATTTTCTATTTTACCAGATTATCCAGATTATACGAGCTTGTGTAACTCGTTTATCAGGAACTTCAAAGTGTGTCTACAATGCAATAATGGCCATGTGCAGCGTATAATTATGGATAAGTGCTGTGAGTAACCCACCCAGTGCAGTAATGGCCTATGTGTAGCAGTTCTATCACCCGAGTTTCTTTTTACGGAGATTACCCTGAACTCAATATCATGGAACAGTTCCTGTAAAAAAAAAGAATTATCCATAAAAAACAACAATAATTAGCCTGATGTTTTCATTATCTTTTAATCAGTATATAGTCAATGCGTACATGTGCCTAACAAAACGTTGAAAGCATTTGCCTGTTGAGGAATCCTTTGCAATGTGTTTTCGTTCTTGTAAAAGCTTCGATGAACATTTAAGCAAAAAAAATACATCTTTGCTCAGATGGTTCAGTATTTTTCTTAGTTCATCATTCCCAAGTAGATAAATTTGATGCAAAAAAACAACAACAAATAAACAAAAAACAAAAAATTAAGTTCTGATAGAAAGTACACAACACCTTTTGGTATGTTATAATGGGTGAAACGGGGTGGCTAAATTAGATATTTCTTTGATCATTTTTAAAAGAAAAATGGAAGTTATGCATATCTATTAGTGGTCTTAGCGTTTGAAAGTATTTGAAAGAGATACGTGTATGTGTATGTATGCATGGGGCTCTTACGGAGTTTCGAAGTGAGTGTGTCTGTATGTATCTGGATATATGTATTTATGTGAGAGACATCAAAAACGTCTCTATATATACATGTATGGACATGTACATACGTATATGTGTGTGTATGGGTGCTTGCAAGTGGAAGTGTGTGTATGTATAGTTATACGACGGTCAAAATTCTGGAAGTGTCTAGATACATGACGAAGACAGCGGCGCTGTTAGATAGCTTGGAGGTCAGATAGTTGTCTTTGGAACTTGTTAAAAACCTACTGTCTGGTTTATTCGAAAAACAGCAAAATCCATCCAAAGATTCTGATTGGTCGTCAGTACCTTAGGGGTTCCTGGATAACTGAATAGGGCATTCTTCGGATTAGCATTTGGGGATTATCGAGTGAATTGTTATAAAAAAAAAATGTGATTTACTATATACCCTGTTATATAACTTATTTTTCGTTGTTTTCACTCACGTTCTTAACCTGAATTTTAAATGTTTTTTTTTGTATTACAGTTATTATAATTCTATCTACAACGATAGAAATGAAATCAGCATTTTATAATAGTGTAAACCACTCTTGTATTCTACATAGGTTTCAAATACAAATAATCCCAAATATCTAAAAAAAAAATCCAGGAAGATAGTGAAAAAGTAATGGACAAAATATATTTTTTTAAATGTATGAAACAGATTCGTTGCGAATACTGCGTCTATATTTTGAAAATATTGCTACAAAAAAAAGGAGAAATCAACCGAAGGATCACTCCATGATGGCAAGCCTTCGGCAGAGCAAGCTCAACCTTCAAAAACAAGAAAATACCATTAATCCTAAAAAGAAGAGTATACAACCAATGCATCCTCCAGATCGTCACTTATGGAGCTGAAACATGGAATCAAACCAAGAGAAAGATCTGCTCACTGAGAAACATGCAACAATCACGTGAAAAGATCATGCTCAATCTTGTATGGAGAAACTACCAGACGGCACAGTATATCAACGAAATAAAAGGAGTCTGACTCATCATAGAATCTACAAGAAAACTCAAATGGCAATATGCAGGTCATATTGCAAGAATGACAGAGAACCAATGGACATCAAGACCAAAGACATGGATCCCCAGAGATCACATGCGCAACAGAGGCCGGCAGAACACAAGATGGAGAGACGAACTAGACAAATTCAGAAAGTACTGGCCCTGCAAAGCTCACGACAGAGAAGTGTGGCAAATCCTGGGAATGGTTCATGTCCAACGACCGAGGATGAAAGACTAATAATGATTATATTATCATTATTTGGTTTTTCTACGGTAGCACGAACAACTACACCAAGTACAATTCCTAACAAATTTACAGAATTAAAACATTCCATTATTGTGAACCGAACGCACGATCAACTGATTTGTAAGGTGATTTTTAGCGACTGTGCTAAATTGATAAGTATTCTTCATTTACCAGAGTTTATGCTAGATTTACAAAATGGGCTTAATTCATTCTAATGAATAAAACATAAAATTAGCATTTTCCTAGCATGATTTGAAATCATGATTAACTGATAAGTAGCCAACTCTCTTACCATTCGGGCCAAACAAACAACTCTTTATATATATGAAAATGTATCGTGCATATATGCAGGAGTTTATCCTATTTCAATAAAAAAAAGATCTATACTAGAAAGATATATTTTTACTTTTTTTCATTCATCAAGTAGGAGGGGGTTGACCCTGCAGCAGCTGAGCTTGCTTTTATAATATTGTTATCATATATAGTCCTCCCTTTCGTTTTTATTTTATGCAATAAAAAAAAAGCCGTCTGGCTATCATGAGAAATCAATAAAGCCAAGCCTCGCGGCGATGTAATGAAAGCATATTAAAGCAGCGACGCCTCTTTGATGTTTATTGCACAGATATCCAAACAAAAGAAGAGCTGAATGGGAAAATGTACGACGACGGAATTGATAAGGTGTATGGGTGAAAGCCAAATTGATTTAACCCGATTAAAAATCCAAAGGTAATCGCCTGGCGGGGGGGAAATATTTTACGCTTGCCCAGTCAATATGAAAGTGGATAGCCAAAAACGGGAACCTCTTTCGCTTTTTAAAAAGGTAAGGGGAAAGTAATTAGGTTACTTTTTCATTAAGTTTGTTTCAACGCTTTGAAACGGAAGGAAAAAAAAATTAAACGAATAAATAAGCAGGAGATGAGTGAGCTGCTTATTGTGATCATTCTTTGGAAAGTTTCTTTTTAGATAACAAAAAAAAAGTTGAAAGCATCCAGCAAAAGATATAGAGAGTTGGACCATTTCCATCCTTTATTATAAATGTACATTTATCCTTGGAAGTTTATTATTATCAACAGCTTATGTTATGAAAAATTGATATGACATTCATTTTTGAATCATATTTTACAATTGATATATGAGAAAGTGTTCGGTGCCAACTAATTTTAATAACAATAAACGCTTTGATAACAATATCTGTGATATTGATGAATGACCTCTTCTCTATATGTGTGAGAATACGTGTGCATATATGTGAGGATGCATATATGTGTGTATAGTCTTGTTAATCTTGGTAAAGCGTATAATCGCTTTTTAGCTGTTACTGTTTGGACATTTGTGGGATAAGGACTGGTTCAAGTTCTGAATCATCCACTTTTCATCCCTTATTTATCTTAGTTTGCCAGGGACAAGACTAATTACTTTTCAATTTTTATTTTTCAAGATATCTAGAAATAAAAAAAATCATCGGGAGATTTGGATGTATACCTCTTCCAAAAACATTGTTAGGCTTTTCTATTCTCAATTCGATATATATATATATATATATATATATATATATATATATACTGTTTGGCCTACAAATGAAAACTAGCTCAGGCAAATTATTCATCGAATTATTAGAAAAACATCCCCCTCGAGTAACCGGCTAAGCAAAATATTCAACGAGAAAAAACTGGAAACTAGCTTCAGTTGAAGAGACAATTTTAAAACACTCATCACAACACATAACAATAGAGTAATTAGAATAGATATTAACAAAGATAACACAAATAAACCAGATTGCAATAATACAAGCAAAAATAGATGCCCTTTGCAAAACAAAAGTCTCAAATCAAAAAATGTAAGCCGAAATAATAACCCAAGAAAAGTCCATAAGAGTAGGATATTATTCATGAATAAGAGAAATACCCTTTAAGCTTAGATTAGCTTATAATGTATCATTCTTTACTCATGAGAAAATAACAATAGTACATTATCATCCACGTATTACTGGAGGATATGCAATTAGAATTCCAAACAAACTGTAAAATGGAAATTTTTAAAACAGACTCATATGTGCCAAATATTGAATATCTATGTCATCTATGTCTCAATAAGAAAATTGAAATACTTAGGTTTAAGGAAAAAATGATATGTGAAACAGATTCATTTAACAGAAAAAAATGAAATAGCGTTAAAATGCCGGCACAGCTCAATTTTTTTAATTAACAAACATGACTCAATAACACACATGTAGATACACAACAATATTTAAAATATTTTAATATTCCATCGACAAAGACATCTCAAAGTGCCACGTAATCAACATAATCACCTCTGAAAATAGGAAGTTGACCAAAATCCAAGATAACCACACAACCCACTAAGGTCAAACATAAAAGGGGGATCTTAGTATGGGGAGATGAATTTAAGATATCTAAGTGAAAATAAAACCTTCGTAAATAGAACACACTGAATCAACATATCATTTGCTGATAATACCAACATTCATATCATACCCACAAGTATGAAATTTATAACCACAAGAAGAAATACACAAACTACAAATCTGATTAATAAAAAAAGGGAATTTCCCCCACCTAGAGACATCCACGCAAAAATCCCCTAAACTTCCCAAACAGGAATCTGAAATATACCTAATCAAGAAATCCAGACAGGAGAGAAAGAAAACGGGGCTTCTGTAACGTTGACAGAGATGGAAAAGACCAAAAATAATCGAGATGAAAGTTCTGGTTGAAAACAGGTATTTTGCCCTAGCATATCTGGCGGCTATTCAACTCAACGGTGAGAGCATCGCTATGTGGAAACAGCTACTCTATCGGCGACAGGTTTGATTCTTGCTGAAGCCCTATTTTCTTTAATTGTTTATTCTATTTACGTTACCTGAGTGAAATATCAACCGTGTAACGACGGGAAATCGCTACAAATAAGTTTCTATATAAAATAACGCAATTTATACATATTTATACTTTAGGTATAAATATGTATAGATTGAGAATTGCGTTATTCTAATTGCATTACATCAATAAATATGCAGATGAAGGATGGAAATCGATTCATTATATCGAAGAATCTACTCCATAGTCAATGCGATGGATTCAGTGGTGAATATTAATCACAAAGATCGAACATTATCATAATCATCATGTCTTTCATTGTCCGTAGTCTTGACATAGATCTTCTCGAGGATTTGTAAAAGCTCCCAATCATCGGTGTTGTTGAGCTTAGGCTTTCTGAACATATCTACTTCGTCTGTCCATCTCCCGTCCATCCCATTGCCATTTGATTTTTCTAATGAATTCTATGATATCTCAGACTCCTGTTCTCCACCCATATACTCTGTGTTTTTTTTACGTGCACGTTGCATGGGTGTCACTTTAAGGGCCAGTCTCTTGGTTAGGTCCCATGTTTCTGCTCCATAGATGACTGTCGGGATGATGCATTAATTATATACTTTTCTTTTTAGGACTCATGATATTTTCTTGTTCTTGAAGGTCGACCTTGCTTTGCTAAAGTGTTTCCATCTTAGAGCGATTTTTGCTTGATTTTCCTGGGGGGGGGATTTCATTGAGATTAGTAGTTTTGGGTAGGTATAGTGGGCTACTTTCTCTCGTTACGCACTTTTGATTTTGATCGTAGTACGTTTTTTTATAACATGTCTATTGCAAATGACCTCCGTTTCGCTGAAGTCGATGTGAAGGCCCACTTCCTTGCTTTCTTCATTTAGATCATCTAGGATTAGTTGGAGGTCGTGAAGATTCTCAATATTCTAAGAATAACTGCTTGACAGGCTACGGACTTATCGATATCCCCTTGTGCATATCATAATCACCATTGCTTGGCCTTGCAAATTAAAATCTTGACGCGTGCTTCATGCCAGATGGAGGTCCCCAGTGGTCAGCAAGGCCAAAGGTTTGACAGAAGTTTTCCCACGATGGTTACAGGTCTAGTGATTGGAGGGAAAATCAAGTTTACTGCGTCGTCTGCTCTCCTTTCACTATGATTCTGCACAATGGTGTAGCTGGAAGTTTGGGTATCCTTGAAACATGGCTCCTTAAGCCCTCCCCTCCAAAGATAGAGTGCGGTGGCTACAAACCTGCAGCGCACAGGCTACCAAATGTGCACAAATATATCGACCGGAGGCCAAATCACCCAAAAATGCCAGATTTTTCTGCCAATACTCTTCCATACCTGCTAAGTGTCCTATCCAACGCAGCTGTGTTACTTGCAACATGCCATCAATACTGGAGGTGTTAGCATCTTTGAATGATTATTTGTGATGAAGTCTCACGACTGCACTTCGAGAATAGTGTTGATACAGTAATGGTGGAAGCATCCAAGAGCCACTGGGAGATGACTCAATATATATATATATATAATGCATCCTTTTTATATGGAAACATAATTTTTTTTGTTAGTGAAGCAAATAAACAAACAGCATTCTTATCTCAGGTCTGATGAAATCTTTGTTTGATGAATGATCTTCTTAGAGAAAAGGAAGTGAAAAAATAGAAACGGATTAAAGATAGTTCAATCTTTTCATCTTGAACGTTATAAGAAGTGTGTGTATGACGATATTATCCCGCACCCATTGAACAGTTCTCCCCCTTTGGCAAACATAGACAAAAAATCTACCTTTGTGAAATGACCAGAAATATTGAAAATGGGAAATACGAAAAGGAGGATCTGAAAAATGCACTGGTAAAACACCGCCTAGAAACATCACGCGTTCGATCCCCAAAAGAACTAGGATAAGAAAACGTGTACATCACTGAATGGCACACCAAAATATAAAAAAGTAATGAACGAGACCGTAAGACAGTGCCCAGGTGACTTCAACATATTTAGGCACATTGCAAGAATGCCATCATTGCAGAACAGCAATCTGCATATTTCACTGTGCAAGAGAATGTTTGAATACCAGATCGGATGATTGCATTCAAGCATTTAGTTTTGGCCACGTGTAC